>JACYFF010003369.1:22314274-22324718 GCA_017589665.1 Selenicereus undatus
GTGTGTGTGTGTGTGTGTGTGTGTGTGTGTGTGTGTGTGTGTATGTAATCTTCAGCCCTCATCATTACAAGGTGCATTGGAATTAGCAGGCTATTCTGGCAAAAATATGAACAAAGTCAGTCAAATATTTGCTCTGTAATACTGGCCATTCCCACAAACGACATGATAGCCCTTGACCAAAAAGTTCTCTCACTTGTATAGCATTAGAAATGCTATGATCCACAGGCTCTCACATGACGTGAGACATACCTCCGGTAGATGGGAGTGTGAAAAGTTAAAGACATCATTAGGCACTTCAAACTGAGAAGGCACAGAAGCATTCCCAGCTGTTTCAACGCTCAACGGCCAAATATGAACACCAAAAAACTGGAGAGACGGCACCAAGAGGAAGATAATTTTCAACGAAAACAAGAGAAATAAAAATATACAAAACTATCATGATAATTTATTCCCCAGAAAGGTTTGGAGAATTTGATGCATGCCTCCAATAGTATAACATAAGTCTGAGCCCATCTCTCAATCACTTTCAATCTCACTGCATTGCCCCCATCCCCCAAAAAATAAAAAGTAACTGATAATATAACTTTCTAGAAAAAGAAAAATTCACCCAGAAGATCGAACCTGAACATCACAGTTGAACGTTAGAAATCCTTGATCATTCTGTATAGGGACCCTCCCTGTAAAACCATCACATGATTAGCAAACCATAGGCAAATATAATGCAAAAGGATAACCAACACGTGCTTAACAAAACAACCAAAAAGACTAACATCATTGAAGATTTCCTTCCCAGGAACTTCACTATTAAGAAATCATAAGTAACTCCTTACATGTAAATACCGAACAAGCCATCAAATAAAATCAGACAAAGAGTGTAAATGCCGATAAGCGCCAGACAGCTCTGCCTGGTACAGATAGCGATGAGCCATCGCAGTTTGCCTTAAAACTAGACCGATATTTCATCCAAGACAAGAACAGCTACACACTTCATGGAGAAGAAATTGCACAAAGGAACATAAAAACAATTTATAGGGACTCAATTGCTCAAAGAAGTATCGAAGAATTTAGACTTAACAAGCAAATGGACTACCTGATCCACCACCTTGTCCATCCAACGCCAAACCTTCACTTGAATCCTAACAAGTCCAGTCCCCTAGCTGTCAGAAGAGACATTTCATAATGCTACAGTGGAAGCAAAAAATTAACAAAGCTCTAAATCAACCATCTCAAGTAAGCATGTATTTCAGAACATGGCACAAATATGGAAATAATCAATGTAAGTGAAGGCATGATGCCTAGCACATCCTGAAGTGAGCAGCCATCAACTAATTAAGGATTTGATATCGAAGACAAGGCCATTCTCAAACTTCAAGCTTGGAAACATTCTTGGCCTCAGACACAGAGTGTGCTGGGCCACAAACTCCTGAAATTCTTGCACAGGATATCAACAAATCAGGGTACTGAAAGGCCGTTATATACATGAAGGAGCTTGTGCTTTCATGATCGTGCTATAATAGTTGCACTTCATCAATAAAAACGGATTACAGTAACTGAAGCAATCTCAAGTAGCCAGTAGGGAAAATATAAAGCATCAAGTTCATCATTACTCTACAACGCAGAGGAACAGTAAGCATTAACTGCATGAAGTCTACATAAACAACAACAACAACAACAAACAACAAACTCCTAGTGTGGGTCCCGCTTTCATGAAGTCTACATAAAGAACAAGCTAAAAAGTTCGGAAACTTGCGCGCTGAAGATTGATGAAAGGCGAACAACGGATGCTCCTTTTCCCTTCATACATTCGCAATCAATAAGAATCTGAGTACCAAAGCTTGCTTCTACAAAGCTATAGTTCAACACTTTTTTTAATCTTCTTTTTTTATAGAGGACCTATTCTGACCGCTAAATCATGATAGTCCTCCCACACAGAAAGACAATGTCTGAAACCAGCTTCAACATAATGGTTGCTCAGCAGTTTGCTGCGCCAAGGGTAGTGTGATGCACCAAGACCTACACATCTCCCCTAAGCACGCCTGAACCGCATCTTCAACCCACAACATCTGCAATATGCAATAAGATCGCCGCATCAGAGCAACTTTGAGCCGCAATCGCATCCAGCAAGCATCAAGCATTTTGAATCCCTGCTTAACAGTATAGCATACTACAAGAGGACACCTTGTTTTCAATGCTAGTCAGACCAAACTGGCTCATGAAGTCCCTAAATTAGATAAACGCATAGCCATAATGTTTTGCTCAGAGCAAAACAAAATAAAGCATCTCTCTCAATCACCTTCAACTAATGAAATAATTAGGCAGAGCCAAAAACTCAGCCAGCAATTGTTTTCAGTTAAGTGTCTTGACCCTCATTAGGAGCCAGCACTATTAGTTTGGCTACGTCATGAAGCTTAACGTCAAACTCCGGATTCCCAATTTTCTTTTCCCTTCTATAGGAATGCAAATGAAGAATAAGTGATGATATTGGGATTTTCTTTAGCACTCATCCTCCTAAACATCATCCTCATAACCATCAGTGAGATCAGACTACCTATTCGGTTCTTCTCCCCCCCCCCCCCCAAAATAGTTGTCTGGATTGCAGTACGCTTCCGTACGTGATACGACTTTGGGTATGCAGTTCGCCATCTAGTGGAGAATTCGGTACGCAAGGGTAATTTCCATAGATACACTATTCCAGTACCCTATTTGAGAGCTTACAAACCACATGCTATTCATCTTCCCCTAATCTTCTATCCTCTATTTCATATACATGCCCCTCATTAAAGCACTTATGTCACGTCAAAGCAGTTATCTCCCATTTATCTCCCACTACTAACTACTACTTTCATATCCATCAATCTCCAACGCATTTTCTTCCTTTGATTTGAGGTATTTCGACCACTGTTTTCATTCTCAATCTTCGGATGGCTCAAGACGAAGCAAGAGCACCGAAAGTGTCAACGAAAGTGATAGCACAAAAGGTTAAATTAGGAAGCTACAGGGTATCAAGAGCTCCCAACTATGCTCAATGATGCCGACCCATATTGGATTTTAGTTCCTTATTTCCTTTTATGTTCTGGCAAAATAATTGGAACTGTTACCATTTTCGACGTTGGAATCTATGCCTCAATTTCAATGATTAACCCAAACAAAGCCAAAACAAGGATGAACAAGTTTAGATGTAGAAAGCCCCATCCTTCCTAAGAAGAGATGTTCCCAAAGGCAAAGCCTTAAGGGAAACATGAGCTTAGTATTCTCAAGGTTAAGTCCAAGATAGAAACAGTGTCTAAAACACTCTAACCTTGTTAAGTCCCCAAGCCCACCAAGCTTAAGCTTGTCTTAAATTAAAAAAGCTCGAGGCCCACAAAAGCGCAACGGATCCTAGGGCCTAGGAGCGGGCTTCGAGGTTGCGGTGAGGATTTTTTGGAAACAAGAAGCACTTTTACTCAAAAATGCTAAAAATGCTTGAAAATCATTTTCAAACCATCTTTTTGACAAATAAGTTAGATAATAGAATCAAATAAGTGATTAGACATCATAGCAGACCATACTATAATATCTTATATTGGGTTCAAATGCATTTTCGGAAAGAGAGAGAAAAAAGGAAATAGTAGTTGACAACATATTAGGACAGAAGGGAAGTATATTATTTAATCCTTTCCATATTATTGGTGTTGGGAGCACCATATTTCCCACCTAAAGAGAGGAAGATAGCGGTGTAAATCAGACATGGGAAAAGCATGCGAAAAGATTGGCTAACTATATCTTTATTAGAACATTGTACAAGTCTTCAACTACTGCTAACCCTTCATTCGAAAAGTAAGGTTTCTAAACTAGGGTTCTTCAAGTTAATCTATACTTGAAGCAATTGCATGTACCCAAGATTGAATAATATAACCAAGGTAAGTGTCAATCTAAGGTATTTGCGTTTTTCCATGATTTGTTCCCTGTTCTCTCTCTCACAGTCTTTTTCCATAAAGCGCGGACTTGAGTTGTCTTGAGCCTCGATCTGGAGCACAAAGAACGCAGGCTTTTGTGAGCTTAAAGAATGAGCTCAGCTTGACCACTTGCAAGGCACACCTAGTTGAGCTCTGGCTTTTGTCAGCCTAGGTGCACCTGGGGCACATTTTTCAAACACATATTACACTAGTTAAATAATAGGTAAATTTTACAACTCTACCATAGGTCTTCGTCTAAAAACATAGTTATCACTAGTGCCCGACCATGCTGATATTTTTGTAATTCTTAATGAAACACGGGAAGAAGATGATAATGAATATTTGCACCATCGGGAGAACTCAGTTCAAAATTTGCATGGATCAGATAAGATTAGACCGTATGATTAAGTTCCTAGGATACTAGAGCCCATAACATACTAGTTAATTGGAGACCCTTGTCCGCGATATTACAAAGTGCATAACTCAGGGGAGTGGAAAATACTCATTTAGGTAGTTTTCCCGAAAAATGATTTTCTGTAGAAAATGTTTTTCCAAGAAAAATTAATTTCACATCACATTTTTCATTGTTTGGTACAAAATAAATTATTTTCTATGAAAAAGATAAAAACATCAACTAAATTGTTTAAATAGCAAAAAATATTGACTACATGGCCATCGTTGAGATAAATGTTAACCAAATGAAGGAATCTTGAGCTTCAAATTCATATTTGAGTTTTCTTCACTACTTCCTCTCGTATAATCAAGTTTCGATATAAACCGTTGAAATTATTTTGGTGACGAAAAACATCAACTGACTTATTTAAGTGGCGAAAAATATCTATTGAATTGTCGTGACGAAAAAAATATTGACCAAATAAAGGAATGTTGTGCTCAAAATCTGAATTTGAGCCTATTTTAATCTTTCCTATCTGATGATCAACTTTCAATCCAAACTATTGAAATTGTTCTAGTGGTGAAAAATATTGATTGTTTAAGAGGTGAAAAATATCAATAAAATTGTCGTAGTGAGAAAAAACGTCGATCAAATGAAAGAATACCAAGCTCAAAATCTGAATTTGAGCCTATTTTAATATTTTCTATCTGATGATCAAATTTCGATCCAAACCATTGACATTGTTTTAGTGGCGAGTCGATTGAATTGTTTTAGTGGCAAAAAATATCGATTAAATTGTCATGATGGAGATAAATGCCGATCAAATAAAAGAAATTTGAGCTGAAAATTTAGATTGGAGCATATTTTAATCTTTTCCATCGGATGAACAAGTTTCAATCCAAATTGTTGAAAATGAATTTTGCACCTGAATTTCAACTGGCCATATCATCAAAGAGTTGAAAGAAAAAAATCGACTTCATACCTTCTCAAAAAGGAAATCATTTTTCTCCATTGGGGGAAAATCATTTTTCTTAGAAAATAATTTTTCATCATTTATTGTGCTAAACGGCGGAAAATTGAAAAACCATTTTCTGAAAAAATTATTTTCCCCTCAACCATGCTAGTAACTATTTTCGATACAGTATGTGATCACAATGAAAAATGTTTATTCTGTTTGTTTTCTTTCAATCTCCAATCTTGTACTTAGGGTTTTGTTACAAAAGAAGGTTGGCGTACTCACAGTCATCGAATAGGCATAAGTTCCATTATTTTACCAAGTTTCACAACACCTTCACTTCAATATGGTTGGCATTGGAGCAAATCCTTCACTCTTCGTCGTTGCATTTCACTTTACCCTTCCAACATTCATAAAGAGCATACAGGTCCTTTGCTATCACAAGTTCAGCGAACTCATAATTTGGGATGACGTGGGATAAGATACTGCAGTTGGTATAGGAATGCCTCCTAAATTACAATAGCAATTTCCAAAGGTGACCAAATGTCACCTACATCGACCAATTAAAAGTGATTCTCCAAGAATTATTCTAGAGAGTTCGTTAAATGCTGAAGTGTCCCATTGCTTAAGTTTCTCAAGATCTACTCTTAGTTTTAAAGTGCGCCAAGGCAAAAGTACAAGTCGCATTGACTTACCACCTTGGAAAGAACCCAGGTTGCAATCCCTTGTGACTGAAGTGCCTTGTAATTCAACCATGCTAGATAGGCTAAGCAAGCCCTAGGCCAAAGCTCACCTCAAGCTCAAGTCAAACCCTCGAGCTAAGCCCATAATTTTCTTTTCCTTGATGTCTACTTCGCAAGCATGAATTAAAAAAGTGGGTGGGTGAATTTGATTATACTCATACCTCCCTCCATTGATCACACTCTCACTTCCGGCGAATTGATTTTGGTCATCCCCTGCTCCCCATATCAGACTCTTATACTTTCATGTATATGACTTCCACAACTCACTGTCACCCTCTTTCATAAATTCTTATGACTTCACAAACACGATTGTGCTCAAGCTAGCAACCATTAAGTTAATTTTTAGCTCCTTTCTCTAATTCATAAAACCCCCCCACCCCCTACGTCACCCTGACTTTATCTTTTTTTGTTGAAATTTCGTCACTAGGAGTTGATTTTCTAACCACCTTCGAAACTTCCACCAATTGACAAGAAGGTTGCTTCATTCTTGTAATTGCTTGCCCCCTTTGCTCTCCCCCACACCACCAACCTCGTTTCTTTCTCATTTTTTCTTCATTCTTGCAAGAAAAAGCACCATTTCTTTTGTCCTTAAATTAAAGGACCTCACTATCCTTTGTGTGTGTGTGTGTGTGTGAGAGAGAGAGAGAGAGAGTGGTTGTTCTTTCATAATCATCTTACCATTTTAATCAATAATGTCATTCTCGGGTTCTAATTTCCAACCTATGTCAAATTCACTTGTTATCCTACTCTCCTACTGCTAGGGGTGTGCAAAAAAAACCAAAACCGAACCGAAAAACCGAGGAAACCGAACCGAAAAACCGGTTAATCGAATAAATTTTTCAAAAAAGTCCCGAACCGAATTTTTTTTTCGGTTTTTGGTTCGATTACGGTTCGGATTATTTGAAAATTCGGTTAACCGGCGGTTAACCGAACCGAAAATAATTTTATTTTTTAAAAAAATTATACATAAAAAATAAAAAAATTCGGTAAGAGAGTGCACTTTTTTATTATTTATAAATGGTAACCAAAGTTTAATTTTTATAAAAAGAATTTAAACATAAAAGAATGACAAATTTAGGTAAGAAAGTATAAGTTTTTTATTATTTGTAAACGGTTAACCGGTAACTGAACCGAAAAATCAATTAACCGAACCAAAAAACCGGTTAACCGAAATTTTCGGTTTGGTTACGGTTTGAGTTTTGGACGAACCAAAATTTTCGGTTAACTGAAATTTTCTGTTCGGTTACGGTTCGGAATTTTTTCGAACCGAAAAACCGGTTAACCGAAACTCCGGTTAACCGGTTTTGCACACCCCTACTTACTGCAACCGCCCCCCCCCCCCAAAATGTTCTCAATTATTCTCTTATACTTCATAATAACAATCACCCTGCATGACATATCATGAATTTTGTTCTCAATTGCTCTCATCTATTGAATTCAATGAGAAAAATGAAATTTAGTGAGATATCTCATTTTCTATACATGGGACTTAGGGGTGGGGTGTAACCTAATAAACTGAGGGCATTCATAAGAAGGGTTGAGGGTCAAAGGTATACCAACCCGCATGAGGGTCATGTAAGGCTAGGATGGAGAAAATCTTGCCTAGATGACTCTCACAACCCGCCTTACCCTCAATTTGATCATGTCTAAAGGCAATGCATTGTTACGTGAGGCATCCACGGTCACAAGTAGAATCTGAATATAGATTTGAGAATTTTCTTCATATAATATTCCGAGCTCAGCAAACTCGAGCCTAAGCTTCTACACTCGAAGTTTGTGTAAATCTTGTCAAGCACGAGCCTAGCCACGAGCTCAACTTAATAACACCCTAGATTTTGAGTATAAATTATGCATCCAAGTTGCATAGCCCAAAAAATCAATAGATTGAGTGAGTTATGTTAGATATACAACCAAGTTGCATATCCTATCATAAGGTTGCTAATATAATCAATTTCAACATTTCAACACCCAAGCACTTTTACGTTCTTCGCTTTGCATTGAATTGAACACCTTTTTCCTAGCCTTTTCTGAACCCATCAATTCATGGGTTTCATTCTCACAAATCTCTTCCCTCGGCACGACTAGTGGGTTCACATTGCACCAACTCTGTTTTTCTCTCTCCCCCTTTTTCTTCATGGATCTTATCCACTTTAAGTCTTCCTTTTCGCTCTTCTTTCATTCTTTTTCTTCTTCGCTCCCTTTTTAGTCCACATTCCCTTCTCATTTTAATAATTTGTTTCAAAGAATTACCCATTTTGCTTCTCTTCCCTTTTTGTCCTCATACATCATACTTTTTCCTTTTTGTCCTCCCACATTGCACTTCTATTTGTTTCTTCAATAAGTCTCCAAAAATGAACGCACATCTGCCCTGTGAAATCCATTGCTTATTTCTCTTTCCATTTTGCTTATTTTCCTGTTCCTGCATTTTACCATAATTTTGTGATCTAATTTCAATAACTATAAATTAAGATCGTCCATTAAAACATACTCATAAATGGAAATTATGCAAAAGATTTACATCTATTGTTAGATAGCTTTCCATACTTATCAATGGAATTTATCTAAAAGATTTATATCCTATTGTGAGATAGCTTTCCAAATGAGGTGGATGAGTTAGACTCTACAATGAGCCAATTTTTTTGAATTCCACAAGTTAGGGAAAGAAGCAACTTATGGATGATTAGGTGCCATTATGATTATTTCGGATCAAGGATTTAAATGAGATTGTCCCATGTCGAAAAGGTCAGAATGGAAATGAGTGGAAAGGTTTTGAAGGTAACCGAGTGAAGGAGCGTTTGATTGTTCTTCATGTTTCACATTAAAAGGGACTAATAATCATTTTGTAGAGTAGGAGAAATATGACCTACAACAAACATAGTAAAACAGTGGGCAGGCATTAATGTGTTAAACTAATTAACTTTTCACAAACTTGGACAACATTTATATCTATTTGTAGCATACCTTGGCAAATTATGCTAACAATAAGATTGTAAAATCAATCTTGTTACAATAAGCGTCAAAACATTGTCCACTAGATGCTTTTGAAAAATTCACAGCATGAGAACCGTGATTCATTCCATGACTTTCCTTTCAGTTCAATCCCAATCACAACTAACACGCATTTCAAATCCCTACTTCGGACCCAAATGCTACTTAGGCAATGTAAAAATACCAAGATCAAGGAAAAATTTTAAATTGAGCAAAAGATCAAGAACCAACTTAAGCTTGAACTGATGTATCTGTGGGGGAGAATCACGAACACTCAAAACTGAATCCAAATGCTAAACTAAGCAAACTGAATTCAAGTTGAGTTTAAGGGAATTCACGGTTGATTAAATGAGAAAAGGATAATCTAAACTCTCACTTAGATACAGAAACACCACTAAGATTGAGTTTAGGCCCCTTAACTTTAATTAAGATACAGAAACACCACCTAATTAAGAGTTAAGACTTAACTTGACCACCATCTTAACCGGCCTAGTTAAGGATAAGCAAGCGAAGTGTTTAAGGGAAGAAAGGGAGCACAACTCTCAATTCTGATGTACATTTTTTTGGGGTTTTTTTTTTGTGTGGGAATGTGTTTGGTGATGGAAGCTTAACCAAGAGGGTAGCCTAAGCTCTGATACCAATTTATGTATATTTTTTTGGGAGGTCAAACTCACAAAAACATATACAATGGGAAGAAAAATGAAAATGCAATCAAGAACCAAGATAAATCAAGTGGACTAGCACAGGTGATGTAAACCCACCTTGGTTTGCACACTTGGTGATGTATTCAAGCTTCACTAAGGCAAAGATTTGCAAAATTGAATCAAGAATGCAATTGGGTAGAAAAGATGAAAAGGAAAACAAGAACTAAGATAGAACAAGTGGACTAGCATGGGTGATGTACAATCCACCTTGGTTTGCACACTTGGGCAATCTTCTTCCTTCAACTAAAATCACCTTCTTAGTTGAATTAAGAAGACCTAGAGACCCACTTGGAGTTACCAACACCCAAGATGCAACACTAGGAATTTTAGAGAGAGTTTGAGAGAGTTTTCACAACTCAAATCTGAATACATCTTCAACCCTCCCTTCTTGGACAGCCTAAGGCTCCCTTTTATAGTGTGGAGACCTTTAACAAGCAGCCAAGGAAGGTACTAATCAGCCCTTACACGTTCAATAGGCATGGGGAGCCAAAAAGCAAAAGACAAAAGCTGAAAAGTACTTTTACAATGTGTCAGCAACTTTTCAGTGCACAGGAAGCAGGAAGCAACTTTAAACAGCTATATCTCCTAGGTTTGTTGCCCAAATTAGCTGAATTAGGGCTTGTTGGAAAGCTCAAGAAGTCAGGGCCTCCTCGTGCAGGTCAATTGGAGCAGCCGTTTGGGAGATATGAGGCAAAATGTGCAACATGTCCAATCTGTGGCAGATT
>JACYFF010003369.1:22329718-22385917 GCA_017589665.1 Selenicereus undatus
GAGAGAGAGAGAGAGAGAGAGAGAGAGAGAGAGAGAGTAATGTATTATCTATGTGGAAAAAAAATATCATAAATTAGTGAAGAGGTTAGAGAATGCAATCTGCATGGCGAATATTTATCAAGCAAACGACAACCTTAAGAGATTAAGAAAAAAAGAAGTTCCAAAAATTATACATGTACATGTGTGTGTGCCTACATGCACACTACAGTAGGCATAGCGGTCAGCATGATCCAAGAAAATAAGATGCAATGTGATCCATGAATGGGCTACATGCAACATAGCAATTACCAAGGATGACAATTGACAACCAATTATCAAGCAGAAGCAAATGTCCAACTTAACTATAAAACAACGGTAGGAAGAGCTCATACTATGAAATTAGCACACACTAAGAAATTAGTATCTTGTGTTTGTTGTTTTTGCATGCTAGTAGTACCCTCATTGCAACTGCTTTATTACTCCCCCACCTTCGATTGTTCAAGTTGTATACTGCTCTTGGCTAGATTAGTGACATAGTATGTCACTGCTTGTTGCTTAAGGTGCATACATCTTTGACCCCTCCTTTGTTGTTCATGATAGTTTATATTATTTAAAGTAATTATGTCTTGTGTTTGTTACCTTTATTTATCAAACGATTTTCAGCTTCTAAAATATTTTCTTCAAAGTTTTTATGTGAGTCTATTGAAATCAATCTCTCTACGGGCTGTAGATGTAATGCTGCATACAACTGGATCTCCCTAGACCTCGTGAAAGTTGGGAGTTGTTTCAAGAACTGAGCTTCTTGATTTCAACAAATGAGAATTTTTGTGGACACACAAGCACTAGTTTTTGCTAGCACAACGGTTTTTGCTTTGAATTGGTTTACGCTTGCTGCCCCTTAGCAATAGGCATCCAGATAAATATTCACCCCCTAAGATTATATTCAAAAATTCAGAAAGAAATCGTTCTGTTAGCGTACCCTCGCTTTTAGACAAATCAGCAACTCTAGCAAGCATAACGCAAGAAAACTGATGCTAACAAAATAGCTACACCAAAACAGTCAACCAAGAAAGCTAGCCATGTAGCCAACTCCATTAACCCCCATGCATAGATTATAAGAACTTTTAACACAAGGTTTATGAATGTTGCTTTTACTTGCTGAATGATCCCATATGATTAGAAGTCCAGAGAGGAGAGACAACTACTAAGACCAAACAGGAACTTCATAATCAAAGCATGGGAATTTTGAACATTCGCAAAGAAACCTTAGGGAAACTTCAAAAATATCTTACACCATCACGGCCTTGGCTAACAGATTGGTTTTTGCGATTCTCAATCAACTCCCTGCAACTTTCATGAAGAACTCAAGTAAGCTAGACTACATCAGGGCAGCCCTCTTGCTTCTAGAACTTTCCATACTTATCAACATAAGCCTGCAAAATAAAGTGACTGGCATGTTACACGTTGAACACCAAAGAATTCCAACGTTCACACAACAGTTCCAAAGTCTCACCTGAATAAGCTTCAAAATCTTGAAACGGGAGGAAGATAGATATTGCTTAATAGACTCTGAAGTATTTGGAACTTGGTTTGGTTGCAAACTACTCAGAATCTTGTCTTCTGCTTTCTGGACTATTACTTTATACACATCCTTGGACAGGCGGCCTTCATGCCATATTGGCTTCATCAGTTCCTTCACAAAGTCTACAAGAGCAGCACGAAAATATTTTATTGCCTTTGCTTCCTCCTCATCCAATTCATTAGTTTCCCTACCTTTCTGTACAGCTACCTCCTTTTGCTTTCCTCCGTCACCTTGTAGCACAGAATTGCCATCAGCAATACTTCTACTTGCTTTAAGCACGTCTTTAACACTGGCAGGAACTACAGGATCCTCATCTTCAGAGATGTTTTTATTCTGCACATCACTAGCAGAAGTAGCAGCAGATTCTGCTTCAACCACAGGGACATCTTTGTTGTGATCACAATAATTCTTATCCCAAGTATCACTGTGTAATTTTTTATGTGATTCAACAGAATTCCTTTCAGGGATGCATCGTGACTCTGGAATCATAGAACCATGATTATAAGAAGAATGCTGCCGAAATGATACTGATCCTAAATCAGGCTGCTCAAGACTGTCACGTATAGGATCATATGGGATATCTGAAGATGATGCCCCCAAAGATGGAATGAAGAAGGATGGTCGAAAGGGGACAGATGTCTCCCAGTTATAGGGAGTAAATCTTGTCTTGTACTTGGAAGAAGCAAGTAGATCCCTCGAATGATTCACAAAGGCACTATCTTCTTGATCACAACTCAATGAGTAATGAGCACCACAAGCATCTTCTTTCAAAGAGGTATAAGAGTTGGCCTTCCAGTCAGAGGCCTGGAAAGATGGCATGTTACTGGAAACTGGCACGGAACTGTTTAAGTCAATATCCATAGGAGACCCATAACCTGGTAAATTATGACCATCCGACGAATAATGCATTCCCATAGCAGCAGATTCCTGAAGGGAGTAAGAAGAAAACCGAGACTTCAAATTAGATCCAGATGCCACCTCTACTTCTCTCGGCAAAGACCCATACCCACAAAAGGAACTACTATGCAGCTGCACACCACCTCCTGCAACTGAGTGATAATTAGAAGAAAGATTGCCCTTGAAGATATCTGCTCCTACCCCCCTCTGCCAAGGGAATGACCTAGAAGCGTCTTTAGAGGAAGGCGATTTCTGCGATTCTGCGGAAAGAAGAGAAGATGAAACCTCCCTTTCAAGTGATGCACTCTTGTCGGCCTCATTACATGGATTTCCATTTAGGCTTTCTCCATCCTGCAGAATATTCTTTCCAGTTGAACTAGCCAACAGATCATCAACACTTCCCACCACCACACCTAATTGGTTATGAAGAGGCCACTTTGAACAGTCAGCTTTATCTCCAGAACCTGGTAACAAGGAGATGCTAATTAGAAGCATCAAAGGACCATTATTATCTAATACTCCTAAAAGACGTGGATATACCTTCATCAGCTCGAAGCTCACTTTTTGTAGACAATGTATCACCTTCTGCCTCTTGCCTATCACTATCTACATGCTCTCTCTTATGAAGGAATCTACACAAACTCCCCTTGATGCACCAACCTTTAGCAAAATATTCACAAATAACTGCAGGTCGTTTGTTTCCATTATCATAGTTGACCCCAGGGGACAAGCTCCTACGCTTCACCTGAGATGCACATGATCTAGAAAACCTACATGTTAGCGATAGGAGAAATAATTTGACAGATAGAACAACCACGAGTCCTATAACGAAGCTCAGCAGAACCTTAACTACCAGCGAAAATCATAACAAGAATCAGTATTAGCACACCTTGATGCCTTCTGATCCACATCCTTCCTCAACTGCATATCGTGATTTGCCTCCTCAACCAGGTTAGATTTCGGACGAGCAGCAGGTGAATCCCCTTTATTCAAAAGACTCGGGAGGTTGGTCTCCTCGATATCAGCAGCCTTAATGCTATGGAGCTCAGTCTCCTTGATATCAGCAGACTTAATGTTCTCCAATTGGATATCAATACCATCAGGAGCACAGACGAGTTTCTCTGAGACGTCAACTGAAATTCTGCTCTCGACAAGGCCTCTGGTATCTTTCCCAATAACACTGTCAGGGCCAGCCCGATCAAATTTTGGAGATTTTGAGCTCCTGTCACCTAAGACAGATGAGTCTTTTCCCTTTCTACTCTGCCTACCTGGTGAAGAACTTGTACAACAGGACCCCAAGGCTCCCATAGCGTGGACATCAGAAGGCATACTAGCTTCAGGTTTTACAGCAGCTGAGGCTCCTGGTTGGGAGCACACCTCATCTCCTTTGGCTTCCACATCTTGGCTAGGGTCTACACGCAGGAGAGAAACAACGATAGAGAAGAAATGAATAAGGCAGTTCTCTAGTACGGAGGTGAAATTCTACCTAGGTAATTCTGAGGAAGCTATCTGAAATCTAAAAAGCAGAATGACTTTAAACCTAATAGGAGAAAACCAAGTACAAAGACCGCGATTAAAATAAATAAATGAATTGATCGAAATAAAGCAACATCAAAACAACTGCCTCGCTAATCTGGATCATGCTATACCCAGTGCATTCTAACTTCTACAATTTCTGAAAGCCCGTGAGATTGCTCAAGGAAACCAAGAAAGTAGAACAGCGAATGATTACATAAAATGCAATTATACATTCCTAAGCTGCTTCTGTATAAATCCTCCTCATGGACAGATTGGTCCTTCAAACCATCATCATTCTCAGGATGTATATGGTTCATTCCCAAAGATTCAAGCCCATTCACAGAGAAGATATGGGCTGAAGGCCTTTTAGGCCATTTTCTTGTAAGGTATGTCAGGGCCCCAGAGTTTCCTTCAAATTTATTTGACACCACGATGCTTGTCTTTCGATATGCACATTAACTTCACTTGCTTCCCCAGAGCCAATGGCAATGGATATGCACCAACAAATTCAAGACATCATCATAAAGGATTATTTGCCATCTTTAGCACCCTCAGGATTCTGCCTCACCATAAAAACACCAGTTATCATAAGATTCAATTGCCAGCAATTCGTGGCTGGTCATACTGCTCCCCACTCCTCTATTTCCACAAGACTACAACAATGCACCCGCCACATCAATGTGCGGAGTTAAAAGCAAAGAAACACCTCTGAACACAATCACGAAGCCTCCAACAAAACCTCACCTAACAAAAAGGGAAAAGGGGAAGAAACACTTCCAATCACCATACTCAAGCCCACCACATTAGACACAGGGGATGAAAATTCAACACCAACACATTAATAGGAGCTTGAGCAAAACTCAAAACTTTGCGTATCACTCAGTGATCCGATAAGAAATCCGCACTTTCAAATTCCTATACATAATGCCTCAACTCAATAAATAGCATCATGCAAAAGTCACAAGATCCTGAAGAAAAGAAAGAACAAATACTACAGTCATGCATATTATTATGTGGCCATCGAATGCCCACTAGAAGTGGCCAAAGATAAAATCGTTCACTCTTCCCAAAATGCATCAGTCAATCATAACCCACAACCATGACTAGCCAACTGCAGTGAATCTCACCTCAACCCAATGTGAACCTCAATGGCTACGACAACGTAGTTACACACCACCATCCACCTGAAACCAAGACTGATATATAGCTATTTGCAATTCGCCAAACATAATTGTATCCTATGTGACTCAATCAATTGACAAATGTGGTAATAACGAATAACACAGGTCAGCCACTCTTTCCTACAAGTGCACCTTCTTTCACTAAGGCTAGACACCTAAATCTAACGCATCTGTGCCACAAAAAGTAGTGGCATCATTCCTTGTACAATTTAATTCCCAAATTTTAGGCATACTTTGCTGATGGCAACATTCTTGAATTCCTCCATATTGCTCCAAACTCTCCTCACTGACAAAAAGCCAACATTATTAGTTGTCTTAAATCTCAAGGAGCATTCATCCATATAAAGGTCTTAAAAATGTTAATCCAGACACAACCTTGCTGAATATGTGTCTCTTTTATTTTCCATCTAAAAAGGATTTCACTTTGAATCCTCTATACTAACAAAAAGCTCAGTGAGGCTCTCAACAAAGTGAGGTCTGGTCGGCTCTACATGGATGCACACATCACCCATCACAATTTAAGAGACCATTTCTGATATATTCAAATCCAAATCCTTCTACAACCACATTCCCCAATTAAATGATTCCCATTCAGCCCAATCACCTAGAAATATCCAAAAGCATCATACCATGGATTCCCATTTTGGTCAATGTCCAAACTACAATGTTGAACTAAAAGTCAAAGTTATACTAGGTCGGAATCACTAAGCAGTTAAGCGCATTCTCATATGCAAACCACAACTTAAAGAACACACAATCATGAAAACATGTTTGCTCCCTTGTTGAAAGTTCCTTCAACTTCGCTCCCTAGTTGAAAGTCCCCCCAACATTGCTCCCTAGTCAAAACTTTCCTGAACTAGCAGGCTCCTCTCATAGTACAAGATCCACAGCAGACAAAAGCCAAGGATATCAGCAATCAAGCACTAACCTTTGATGTGGAACCGATCCCATTAGTGTACAGTATTATAGAATGTTCATTTTGTTTGCACAAGATTGTTACGATTGCTAAAAAATAAATGTGTTCATACTGTACATTATCTTGGTATGCCAAACAAGAGCAGTTGATCTGTAACATTGATTTCAAGTTTTAGCAAATTGTTCAAGAAATGTATGGAGCAACGGCTTTCTTGATGCCCAGAGTTTTATGAAATTTTTTCTTTATGTGGAGGACAGATATCAGGGGATTTCAAACTATTTCATATCCTTTCTGCATTGTTGCCAAATTACCTTTAGAATATTCTTCCACAATATCCCATGTAGTACTTTAAGTAACGATGTAATAATCACTTAAAAAGAAGGGATTCAGTAAAAGAAAAGGCAGAGGATTATTTCGCTTTTTTACTTTATTCAGAGTTTTTTGTTATTAATTGTATGACAGATATGTTAAGTTTTCTTACCTTTGCCTCCTTTCTCAGCTAATTGGCGAGGAATGAGAAAAAGCTCAACAAATTGGTGTCTTGTCCATGGGAATTTATTGTTATGGGACTGTACTTGGATTAGAGCTCTAGGATACATAACAACATTATAGTTTTTACTTTATTATGAATTACAATTAGAAATCTTTACTATTTGCTTATCTTTTAGAGACTTCACAGTCTTAAAATATTTGGGCAAGTAGAATTTTATCATATTATGCTCGATGGTGGCTCTAAGGTGTTCTTTAATATTTTGACGATAAAATTAGGCGTGAGAGCTTCAGGGCATGATGATGCTTGTACTTGAACTTCTGTATATGGATGTCACACCCTTGGTGTCTCATTTATATAACTCTTTGATTACTCATCAAAAAAAAATTATCATATTAGGATACTTGAAGTCTAGAATATATTTGCAGTTCATCTGTGTTTTTCCCCTTTCTTTTGAGTCCAAGCTGGATAATCACATTAGATGCTTGCGTAAAAAGCAATATGGTTCCATAGTTTTGAATGGTCACAAACGGCAAGCTTTTTCATCTTTTAAGTTACACCAACTTCCACAACATACTGGATTTCCTTTTTAAGGGCCTAGTCAAAGCCCAAGGTGGGCACTTTAGGTTGCCGTCCCCAGGGAAAGGGGATCTGAGCCAAGGCCCGTTGCCACTAACACAGCCCCTCTCACTTAGGAGGTATTATGAAGCACAGACATGCACATCAACCTCATGCTCGACGCGCACGACACAAGTCAAACACGAGTAAAAGCATGTCCCGAAAAAGAAAATTAAAAAAGTTTTTGACAAACTTAAATCACTGTGGATGCACAGATCTTTTTAAAAAAAAAAACAAGGACAAGGTAATATATTAATAAATAAGATAAACCTACCCTCATCAAATAAATAAATAAATAAATAAGATAAACCTACAAGAAAGCATACTGAAAAGCCTCCAACAAAAGCTAATTACAGCCCAAGAATAGGCTATCAACAAAACCAACAACATCAACTGACTATGGACCCAAGCATCTCACCTAACACAAGCGAATGGCAACCCATGGCTGGCCCCCTTCTAGCAATGCAAGCCATATCATGCACCTAAGCAACATATACAAGCCATGATTTTATATTTCTCCATATGTGTCTCATTGAAGACTGAGACATTGGTATTTGGGGGTTTGTTTTCTCTCTTCAACAAGTCATGGAAGCCTTCATCAGAAGTTGAAATCTTTTAGCTTTCTTGGTGAATGCGTGTGTGCGTGCACGCACGCACATACACGGGAGGAGAGTTTAAGGCTCATCGAGGCGAAGGCTTGGTCTCAAGCGGCAAAAAAATCTCTTTCGTCTCGGTTACTTTTCCTCTCTAGTCTCTACTGCATTTAACGTTTGCTGACCTTTAAAAAGATAAAAAGAAAAAAATTCACCTCTATTGGCAAATCATCATACTACAAAACATTCATTCATTAAGAGCAATTGCAATACATGGAATGCGTCCCGTACAGAGGGGGCCACCATCCATTTGCTGCTATGCAACTACATTCCACTTTACTAAGGATGGCTTGGCACACATAGGCTCATCGAAGAGTTTCAGAATGCAAGCCATAGATTCCATTTTTATTTTTGTAATTTGGTTTCTCCTTTTTTGGCCCCCAAACCCAGAAAAAAAAAATCGTGTTGTCAAGTGGATCCATGACAAATATTTTTTATTTGGTGATCCAAAGTAATGATCCTTCCCTTCCGGAGGTGAGGGATTGAGATCCAAAAAGTTAGATCATGAGATGTAGATAGGTAGGCCCCTCTCAACTGATCCAAAGAATAGATCATCCATTGCAAGTGCTCTAACTAGAAGACGTTTCTTCCTCATTGAATACAATAAAATTTATAGGCTCTCAAGTCTAAAACATCGAGAACATTTATTTGTCATAAGGTTTTACACTAAAATTATATGCTGCAAAGTCTATAAACTATTGGAAATATTTATTTGTTATTAGGTTTTATGCTATAAAATTGTATGGTCATTTATATAGGGAAAACATATAATTCGCAATGTGTCAGGGTTTATGTCTTATCCTTATTTTTCAAAACAATATCACATCTTGTGTCCCAAATCCAAATTCATGCTTCTTAGAGGAGGTGGGTCCCCCCCCCCCCTCTCAACCCAAACCCAAAAAAAAAAAAAAAATCAAATCTTGGGGCAATCCCTTTGGAAATGGCTATGATGCCACTTGGGCTAACACTTTCGGGATAACTCTCTTGCTCTTAGTACATGTTTCTCATAACATTCTATGAAACTCAATCCAACGGATTTGCAAAGCAACCACAGCCTTTTTGGGCATCCTTTTGTCCCCTCCCACAACTCTATAAGTCCCTTAACAACGAAGATTTTTCGCTTTAGCTAAAAGTGGTTGCTCTTACTCTATTCTAGCATTTGACTCTTTCCTTCCCATCTAATGATTACAGAACAATACGGCTGCATATTCTCAGACTTCACCGTTTACTAGCTATTTCATTCCTCCCCCATGTAGGTGTCACACTACCATATTCTATGCAAATGAGTTAGTCAAATATATAGAATCTCATATCAGTATATGAATATTTGAAATCCTTTCAATCCTCTCCTACAAGAACCTGGTTTTTCCTGATTTCTACAACCCCCCCCCCCCAACCCAAAAAAAAGAAAAGAAAAGAAAGAAAGAAATCTCAATTCTTTGTTTACTCTGCCATTTTCGAGCTATGTACGCGTATTTATCTAAAATCCTAATCTGAGGAAAAACTTTCAAAAGCCTATATTCGTATTCTCATTTGTTATATCTTTTTCAACCATTGTGGAGAATTGTTGACTATAATCCAAATCCAAATGCCTAAATTAGTAAAATTATGTCAAGAATAGGGATGACAATCTCACCTGCACCCGATGGATATCCATTTCACCCAACCACCCGATTCATCACCTGCTTAGTCATCCACTTGTTTATCCCTTATTTGCAATCAGTTTACTTTTTATTTTCGTCCTTTAAATTTTACCCATTTTGTGGATGATTGTATTGTTAATATTATGATTTTCATCAAATAAATATGATAAATATGACGTTTTTTCATTTGTTGTACCTAAAATATCTTTTTTAAACTTTTCAAAAGGCAAAACTTATTTTTTTCTTTTAAATTTTCTAACATAGTACACATAATCTTTCATCGCAAGTTTACAACCTGATCCCCCGTTTTCACCACCAGATGGTGGATGGGATGGATTGGATTTTGATTTGATTTTCGTGGATGATGCCATGATGGATGGATTGGATGGAGCATATGAAAGTGGGTGATGGATGCGGATGATGGTTCACCCTATTCGAACCTGATCCATTGCCACCCCTAGTCAAGAACTTAGTTTTAAAAAGCGCAAGGCGCACTGAGGCGCATAGGGTCCCAAAGCGTGAGGCGCGATGCGAAGTCGCACGCATCATAAATGCAAAGCACACTTCTATGCAAAAGTTTTTAAAAGTATTTCATGTTTCACAAAGCATATTTTGCAGAAATAAGTTACATAAATGCATTAAAAATGTGATTAGACATCAATATGACTACTAACATAGCAAATAACCTTAAGACATGTTATCTTATCGTCGTAGTTCCCCAATGCATGTACATACAGTACAAGTTTAGCTCACCTTTTAGCTCACAAGGAAGAAAAAGAAGAAAAAAGGCAAAGGCAAGGCTAAGAAAAAGAAGAAAAGGGGGGAAGATCTAATCTCGCATCCTTGAGGCGCACCTCATCCCCTTCGAAGCGCTAGCCCGGTAGCCTCACGCCAAGGCACGCCTAGAGCGGGCTTTTTTAAACTAAGGTCAAGAAGTAGATTTCCATGCTATTATCCATTATTTAGACAATGAGTACACTAAAACACCCCAATTAATACGCTCTTCCAACTTAAAGGCTCTTATTGTAGTCAAAGGCCCCTATTGAGATAAAACCTAAGAAACACACGCAAATACAAACGACATTAGTATGCAGCACCCATGTCATGTTTATGTACTACTTTAGAACTTGAAAACTCAACAAGATCTTATTAAAATTTAATTCAGTAAGGTCCTTTCATCATACACGTGTTTTCTGTAATTTATCCAGTGGAACAATCTTAAGGAGATTTGAAGGAAGAATCCCTACATTAGCTCTTACTCATTCTTTTCATCACTTCCTAAGAACATCTTAAATGGTCACTAGCCTCAATAGACACACATATTTTCACTTTAACCATGAAAACAAGCTCAGCAAACTCTATTCATATGTGTTTGCATATTTGCATCCGATACATTCACCTCGTTGAGAAACCTCAAAATGCAACAAAACAATCCCCTATAATCCTCTCCACTATAATAAAAAATTAAAAATTAAAACCACCATCCAAAAGAATGGGATGGGTAAAAGAAAAGGCAAACGCTCAGTTCCTTTTTTATTTTTGATTTGTTCTGAGCCTTTTGCTGAAACAGAGGTTTGAAAATTTGCCTTTTAAATGTCTTTTAAAGAAAAGGCTAATAGATATAGTAGGATATTGCAAATTTGCTATTAATATAACTCCAAATTCTCCTAGCATCACATTCCCAAGTTACATCCATCCCATACGTGTTCAATGCCATAATTGTTGATATAAGAGATTCATCAAGGGGTTCCAATCCTTGGGCTTCATTTAGAAGTTGCTACTCCTGTTGTCCGAAGCTTTTGGCAGAAGCATTCCAAATTGTCAATTCAAAGAAATATTTTATCTTTGTTCTTTCAAAGCAAAACATGATTTTCGCACAAGGAAATTCCAAACACCTTAGGCATACTTTTACAGAAACACAGTGGCGAAACAAATCTCAGCAAATTCTTTGGATTCTTACAAGAAAAGGTAAAGAAAATAGCCTCGTTTTAATACAAAAGGGTTTGCATTTTCACCCACCATAACAGCACACGGTACAAGCTTTAAGCACACTTCCTGTCCTGCATCCAATATGAGCTCTCTTTTTGTTGATTTCAAAGGAATATTCTTTGCAAATTCCAAACCATTCTCTCCTCCAAGTTAAAACAAAGCTCTACAAGTTGTTGTAGCTAAAATTTCTTTTAGCTGACAATTCACCATACATTGATAATTAATGTAAAACAAGAAGGACCACCGCCACCTGATATAGATCCCGCCGAAAGAGGGCTTGAGGAGAATTGGACAGATATAGGTGCCTTTATACTTCAAGTAAATAGCAAGTTTTAGAAAGACTGCAATAAATATTATGTGGAAAAGCATTTTAAAGAGGTTAAATAATTTCCAAAGGAAGTCCAAAGCAACTAGAAAGGAGTTTTGCTGTGATTGTTCTCTTTTAGGTTGATAATTAATGTCATAACACTCAACCGAGATGCTTGCACCTTTTCTTTCACCAAACCGTCTTCAACTCTTATCGTTTCCTTCTTTTAATTGTTGAAAGGATCATATGGAAATCTGTTATTGGATTTTGTTAACGTTTTTTTCTCTTCTAACCTTTCCTTTTCTAATCATTAATTATAAAGAAACACTCTAATGTCATATCTAACAAGCCATTTTTCCTTCCTACAAGATGCTAACATCATATCATGAGCCATCCATCAGCTTGATTCATGGAATTTGACAACCGCACAAAAACTTTTGGACATCACTTTATTCCCCTCATTAGCCTTGCTTTAATGGTTTCCCTTGATTGTGTTAATCAAACAACCCCTCCCGCGCGATCTCCCCCTTCCCCCTCCCAAAAAAAGTTTTAATGATTCAAGTTGTATACGTATGTCAAGAATTATCATCTGAAGCTAGACGTGCACAAGCCACATTTGTTATTTCATATTTTTGTATTCACTAAGATCATCTCCTAAAGGAACATTAGTAATTTCCTCTTTTCAATAAAGACAAGAAATGTTATTTAAGACATTCCAATAATGCTTATTTAAGGGGGAAAAGGCCTCTACTTTACATTTTGGGCCCCTATATAGCTATAGTCAGGGAAATGCCATCAATGCAAAACCTTAAAACTCCCAGGGTAGGAGCTAGACCTTTTTGCCGCAGCAATCCTGCTCACTCTCAAAGCCTGATGCCATGAGGAACTTATAACAAATTAAAGTTCCCAAACTACATAACAATGACTTAAAAAAAAAAAATTGAAAACACTAAGACATCAAACTTTCGAAGCTTCATCATGTTAGTACCTCCAGAAATGGGTAATGTAAGAAAAGGTATCGTTCAGTTACACAACAACACTAGCTTCAAAAGAACAAAGTAACTTTAGAATTTTAGATGCCACGTAAGACTTCCTCTAGTTATAGATACAGATAGTGGGCAAACCAGCATGACATGGGTTAGGTTTAAAAGATCTACTAATCAGGGAACTTAGAAGCCACACATATTTCCGATTGACGGTTGGCAAGTTCATACTTATCTTAACAGCTATATTCGTCTCCTTGATGGGAATAAAAAGAGGGTTAACTTGGTAAGTTTATGTTTAACCTAAAAGCCTGTATGAACATCCTTGATGGGAATAAAGAGAGGTTTAACCCCAATTTATGAAACAATCCACCTCTGTAAACCTCTTCGGTTAAATGTATGAAAACAAGTCACCTTTCCTTCTCATTGTTCGTCCCTCCAATGGGAGAAACTTTACATGATTATTTAGGGAAAATTGCACTCTATCACCAGTCTTAGTGTTAACTGCATTTAGGACAAGATATTGATCTCATCAGATTTTAATATTAGTGGGTATTTCAGTGAGTTGGGCATCCCTTCTTGATGGAATATGTAGGAAGCTGTTCGATTACTTTTCAATTCGTGTGTTCCCTGATCTTATTCAGTCTTGCATATACATCTTTCTTACGCTAACATAAATTTATGACTTCTTTTTCCTGGAATTCGTTTATCCTCAAAAAAAAACAGGCATTTGTCCTCTATGTAAATCGCATGCAAAAAGGACAGCGGAATCATCAGCAAATGAATGGTCCATCAAAATCAAGTGAATCTGCAATTAAAGAAATGAATTTGAAACTAATAACTTCCAGAAATTTCCAAGATCAAGAAAACCTACCTTTATGCTGCTTTTCAGCAGCCGGGATTAAAGAATCGGGTACTACATTATTCACCTCCGCTCTTTCCCCCTCCCCCTCCTCCATTTCTTCATCATCATCATCGTCTTCTTCTTCTTCCACTACTTCTTCCTCAACCTCCTCTTCCACTTCTTCTACTTCTTCTTCAACCTCCTCTTCTACTTCTTCTTCAAACTCTTCCTCTACTTCTTCGTATTCAACATTATCACCATCACCATCTTCTCCTTCTCCTTCTTCCCCAGGTTGCTCTTCATCTCCCACTTGTTCCCCTTCAACAACCCCCTCTTCCACCTCTTCTTCGACTTCGATTTCTTCTTCTTCTTCGACCTCGATCTCCTCTTCAATCTCAACCTCTTCTTCGACTTCAACCTCTTCTTCAACCTCGATCTCTTCGTATTCTTCCTCTTCTTCGCCGTCGCTGCCCGCACGGCGTTGGGCTTCGTTTTCCGGCGGAGAACGGGAATTCGAGGAAGGCATCGACGGCGGCGGAGCACGGGGACGGGGAATGGGGGAGGGATTTTATCAAGAAAATTGATAAGTGAATCTCTGTGTTTTCCTTGAATCTGTGAAGCCCTACGTATGTAGAGTGAGTTTTTTCTTTTTCCCGGAATATATATGTGGAGAAATATTGGTGTCAAAATTAAAACAAAAAAGCTGATGTCCCAATCAAACCAAAAAAAAAAAAGTGAATTTTGGTAGCAAGGGCAAAAAAGATTACGCACTTAACTAAACTAGAAATTACTCATCCAAACGCATGCTTCAGTGAACATGTCATACAGAAACCCGTCAATTTGAGTTTCAAATTTTAGAACAATAGAACTCCACTTCTACACATCATCAAAAGTTTCGGAAATATTTAATTGTTAGTTGTTTGAATAGATTTTTTTTATCAAAATTGACTACTTGGGAGTATTTTAGTTGTTTAACTGAAGCAAATAGCTATCTTAAGTACTTGATTAATAGTTGTTTGGAATAACTTTTTGGCCTCAAAATATTATTTCTCAAAAAGGTAAATAAAGTAGTTTTTTCAAATGTTTGTTTTAATTTTGGTTTTTAATGCCCAAAGGTTGACCTAATTATACCAATTGTCATTTCCAACAAACAAAGTTGAGTGCTTAGCCAAAACTGTCATCAAATTTTTTAATTTGGTCAAAACGGCCATCGAATTAACTTTGTGCCTAACTGTGTCACATAACTCTATTATTATAGTCAATTTTGCCATTTTGACCCATTTTAACCAGCTGCAGCAGGTTTTTTATAGTTTTCCCTTTAAATTTTAAATGTCTAAAAAATGAAAAAATTCTTCAGCATTCCCTCCCTCATCTCCCCCATTCTCCCCCTTCATGAATGCTCTATGGTTTGGAGTTCATGGTGTTGGAGCTCAAATCAGCCTTCAATGTGTACGCGAACTCAGAAATTGGGACTGGAAATTGATTGAGCCTTGGTAGTCGAAACCTGTAAACCCCTAAAGATGGTTGTTGAGCGTAGAAATTGTCCATGTTTCTCTGTTTGCAAAAGTTGTTGTAGTTGTGGAAAGAGATGTGTGGCTCTTACAAGTATGACGATTAAGAACCCCCTAAGAAGGTTTGTTAGGTATAGAATGTTCGACTCACCTGGTGGATGTGGCCACTTTGAATGGATTGATGACTCCCTTTGTGATAAGGTGAGATCAATGGTGGTGTCCCTGATTGTGTCAAACGAAATATTGCTGGAAGAAGAGGATCAACATTTACAGAGAATGAAGGAAAAAGCAACTTGTGATAGAGATGTTGTGAAGAGGGTGAGGGAGAAGAATTTAAGGCTGAGGATGGAGAATTCAAGGCTAAAAATACAACTTATTGACTACCAAATGAGAGAGAGGAAGGTGTTGTGGGGTTTGCTATTATCGTTTGTTGTGCTAATTGGTATAGGCTTTGCTGTTAGGGGTGGGAAGTAATGGTATGGTAAAGGGCGTTCGTTGATGTATGTCATTATGTATTAGGGTGATCATAGGGGTTGATGTAATTTGTAATAATTGAGGTTAATTAGGGAGCTTTGGTGGTTGTTAAAGGGGTAATGTTTGTATGGTATGAAATTGTGATTATCTACAGAGGAAAAGCAATTGTTTTTTTGTGTACGTGACTGTGTTGAACCATTCTTTGTCTTTTAGTAATTACAAAGTAAAGGAAGAAAATCAAAACCAAAGTGATGGAAGTACACTTTCTATGCTCAATTGTATGCAAAAGAGAACTCCATTACATTGTAGCCAGAGTTAAGCTTGACAAGTAGACATTGTAGTCATAGTTAAGCTTTCCATGATGAGAACAAAGCAAGTTTCACATGTATATTCATGTACACATCAAAAAGTTGCAACCTGACATGTACATTGATGTACATATCACCAAAAAGATGCCTAGTGAAGCTTGAAAATGTTGCATTTAGCTACAATCCAAAAAGAATCAAAAACTCTATCTACTATTGGATTACTAATCTAAGACAACATATGACTTCTTGGGGAACATAACTGTTCTCATTCTTCCAGATCTCCTTAGAGGCTGAGCTTGTGGCGTTGAAGTGCCAGTAATAGTTGTAGCTGATGCATGCCCTGAAGTTGCCCTTTCAAAATTTAGCTTAGCCCTGGAAGACAGAGAAGGCTGAGATGGAGGGGCAGGTGGAGCAGTTGCAGTCCTTGGCAGCCTAACCCTCACTTTGAAGTTTCTTTCTGTAAAAGAATCAGTTGCAGTGGTAGATTGAGAGGGTTAAACTCTTATAGTTTGAGGGGGAATGATGACTAATGGAAGAGATGTAGATACTTCAGACTGAGAAGCAGGTGTGAGCCGAGGAGGAGGTGTGGGCTGAGCAGAAGCTGTGGGTTGGGTAGAAGCTATGGGTTGAGAAGAAGCTGTGGGGTAAGTGGTTTTGGCTTTGTTCTTGGACTTGGGTTAGGATTTGGGGTTCTTTGTGGTTAAGCGTTGAGCATTAGCTGTGGTAGCTGTTGCTTGTCCTTGACAGCTTGGTTTTCACCTTTTGATCTAAAAAAAGAAACAAAGAAATAGTTAAACACATTTTAAATAATGCACAACTCATAACTGTATCAAGAAACAAGTGAGAGGAAGGGATTCACCTTCAACTTAGGTTGTCTTTGGGTGCATGTCTTCTTGTTGTGGCCCTCACCCCTACAGTTTGAACAATGCATTTTCACACCACACTTGGAAACTTTTCCAACTTGCTTGGTTGTTGTTTCCTTAGGTTCTAACCATCTTTTGAATTTGAAGTTGCCTTTCTTCTTAGTGGGAAACACAAGAACTTTAACATTAACTCCTAGTGCTTGCTCCCTTATGTCTTCTCTATTAATGGGGATAAGAGTGTGTCCATATGTAATTCTCAAATACTCAATCCTATAACAGTCATGAACAAAGTTCATGGGGTTTAGTCTCCCTTACTTCATCACTGCCAAAGAATAAGGATAGAGGATTGCACTTAATTCCCAACCTTTACAACTGCATGTCGCTTGATTCAAGTTCACAACAAAACTTTCAGTACCATGTTCCACACTATAAACCCCATTTCCTACACTTGATGTCTGCAATTGACCTATCCTTAAGTTTTTCTAGTTTGATAATGATCCTAGGGCATCTGGAGTCTTCTAACTTGGCAGCCTAGCTTTTTCTTTGTGCCACTCTCTTCATGACAACCTTCAAGATTTCTCTAAGCATAGACACTATGGGTAGGTAGCTGTGGTAGTTGTTGCTTGTCCTTGGCAGCTTGGTTTTCACCTTTTGATCTAAAAAAAGAAACAAAGAAATAGTTAAACACATTTTAAATAATGCACAACTCATAACTGTATTAAGAAAACAAATGAGAGGAAGGGATTCACCTTCAACTTAGGTTGTCTTTAGGTGCATGTCTTCTTGTTGTGGCCCTCACCCCTACAGTTTGAACAATGCATTTTCACACCACACTTGGAAACTTTTCCAACTTGCTTGGTAGCTGTTTCCCTAGGTTCTAACCATCTTTTGAATTTGAAGTTGCCTTTCTTCTTAGTGGGAAACACAAGAGCTTTAACATCAACTCCTGGTGCTTGCTTCCTCATGTCTTCTCTATTAATGGGGTAAGAGTGTGTCCATATGTAATTCTCAAATACTCAATCCTATAACAGTCATGAACAAAGTTCATGGGGGTTTAGTCTCCCTTCCCTCATCACTGTCAAAGAATGAGGACAGAGGATTGCACTTAATTCCCAACCTTTACAACTAGATGACCCTTGATTCAAGTTCACAACAAAACTTTTAGTACCATGTTCCACACTATAAACCCCATTTCCTACACTTTATGTCTACCAATTGACCTATCCTTAAGTTTGTCTAGTTTGATAATGATCCTAGGGCCTCTGGAGTCTTCTAACTTGGCAGCCCAACTTTTTCTTTGTGTCACGCTCTTCATGACAACCTTCAAGATTTCTCTAAGCATAGACACTATGGGTAGGTATCTAACTTCTACAATGGACCCATTGAGGATTTTTGCCATTTTACATGTGGTTTAAAGTATAATCTGCATAAATGCCTTGGATCTTTCTTTTCTAAAAATTCACAAGCCTTAGCATCTAAATCTTGCATTTCCTTCATTTTTTTTTTAAATGCACTTCATTTGTATACTGAGCAATTGTCCAAAATACTTCCCTATAAATCACACCCCTCAACTGATTTCTTAAATTAGCATACACATGCCTAGCACACATTCTGTGTTCAACTCTAGGCAGAAGATTTTGTACACTCTCAATAAGCCCCTACAAGCCACAAAGGCAGTTAATATACCTAAAACACATCAGCAAAAAATGAAAACAAAACAACAAACATACATTCACATAAATATGTACCTTCTACTGATATGAAATGAGAGCCCAACCTGTGTCATCTCCAATCTCAAGATCTGCCTGTAGCAATGCAATGAACTACTCCCAGACCCCTCTTTTCTCACTCTGTGCCATACTCCATGTTATTAGGTGCATTTGGTTGTTGGCATCCCTACCAATCGTAACAAATACGTGGCCATTTCAAAGCCCCTTTAAGAAACTTGCATCAAGTGAAATTACTCTCTTACACCCATCCAAGAAACCCCTTTTCAATGGTCTATGGCAAATGTATAGAAACCTGAATACATGTTGATCATCTGCATCTTTGGTAGTTTTGACTTTTACTGTGTTCCTAGGATTTTGCTTATAAATTTCATACAAATAATCCCTTATTTGTCCAAATTGAGCCTTGTAATCACCAATGATTGCAGTTAAAGCCCCTGCCCTAACCCTAGTACACATAGACAAGGAAGCCTTCTAATTGTCGTCTTTCTCAATAATGCTTTTCAACTCCCTGGACCTTAAATAGGTTGCAACCTAAATGTCGTAGTGTAGTACTCAATTTACCAACTGGTTGACATACACCTACTCCCTTGCTCAAAGGAAAAGGCAATACAATTGTAAGGATTCTCCATCTTGATTAGTTGAAATGATAACTCATTCTTGCATTTTGATGCCCACATACTCCACTTACAACTTTGACCCAAGCAATGACATTGAAATCTAACGGTGCCACTTTTTGTAATCTTCAAATCGTACTCCTTCAATATCCTATAGTTATCAAAAGTCTGCCTCAGCTGCTTCTTATCCCTAAACTTCATGCCAACATATAAATCAGACTTGTCAAGACATAACCCAAGGTATTTAGGGAACTTCTCTCTCTTTTTCCTCTTTCCCTTTTTATTACCTTCTATAACATCCTCGCCGCTATCATCACTTGGGCTATCAACATTATCATAATCCTAATATTGTTCATCACCTCCTTTAACATCTAATTCAAGCTCATGTTTAGCATTTACATCATCCTCCCCACTCTCATGTCCTACATTACCTCTCACATTCTCTACCTCAGCAGCAATTGCCTCTTTGGTTGCCTTTTTTTTTTCCTCCCTAACATCTATGAATTTAGAGTCATCATCATCATCAGACTTTATCCACCCATCACCGTTATATTTATCATCACAGTGTGACAGATCTGGAAAATATGCCTCCTCATGCAACACTCTCTTGCCCTTGTCAATTTCATCATCATTATGCTCAACATAAATAGAGACAAAACTACTCTCTAAGCACAATTTAGTCAACTCCCTAACTTCTTTATCACTTTGAATGGGAACTAGGCTATCCTCAAAAGGGACATTAGGCCTACTAAAATACATTTCTTTTATCCTTTCTTCAGAATAGCCTAAGTTCACCACTCTCTCCTGATTGTCATCTATACTCATATAGTCAAGGTCCATATATACATCAGATACTTCTGACTCAATATATAATAGGTGGGCAACTCTCTCAAATGATCCACCATGAAAGATACAAAGATAAGCACTTGCAGGTTTGACATTCTGTATATATATTTTCAAAATTAAAGGAATTAATCATTTTATGTGTAATTTCACCAAAACAGAGCATTAGGTTTAAAGCATTACAAACTCCATCTTTACCAACATCAAGCAACACATTCAGAATACAATTTTGCAAAATTTCAACACAATACAAAAATTTCACTGATTTAATCAACAAAGACCCATGCAATCAAATTTTACAGGGGTTTTTTTTAAAAAAATTCAAAGTACACAATGCTTACTTGATGATTAAGTTTATCGACAACATCAATTCATCCTCTTTATCTTTGGTTGCAATCAAACACTTTCTTTGCTTTAGGTTGATGCTTTTGTGGATTTCTACGGTTTTCTTGAAAGGGCAAGAGTTCAGAGGGATGGGGAAGAAGAGCATCTGAGAGCCATGGCAGACGGGGGGCTTTTAGGAGTAGTTAGTATTTTTTGTTCATTTTTTGTTTATTTTTCAAGCCCCACAAACACAAACTTTTCACTTCTACTGGCAAAACACCCTCTTATTTGCTATAACCGGTCAAAGTGGCAAAATTGACTATAATAATAGAGTTAAGTGACACGATTAGGTACAAAGTTAATTCGATGGCAATTCTGATCAAATTAAAAAGTTCAGTGGCAGTTTTGGCTAAGCACTCCAAAAAAAGTTAAATAATTTATGTCAATTAATTTATACATAAGAAATATTTTAAATATCATGTAAATTACATATCATGTTGAAAAATAAAAAACAAACTAATAATAAAAAAATAATATGTTCAAATAAGTGCAAACAATGTTATGGATATCAGATATTGTGAAAATTTTACTTCATAATATTAAAAAGAAGATTGGATAAAAGTAAGTACAATTAACAAAATAGGACTTTATGAATAAATGTTATTGTATATATTACTTAAATTTTAATTCATAAATATTGAGAAGAAAATTGAATACTATAGAATAAAATCCGTGTGTAGATAAATAATAAAATAGAGTTAAGGATAGAAAAGTAATTTTATCAAACGACTTTTACATGAACAGTCAATTTCACAAATACTTTTTTACAAACAGTTAATGCAATCAGCTAATGAAAATAGATAATACAAACATCTAATAATTAACTGTTAATGTAAACGACTAATAGCAAATAGCTAACAATTGCTGCCAAACAAGACCTTTATCTTTTATAACTTGCATTCCTTCATGTCTTAAACTCATAGAACTTTAACTTGGATCAACCAATAAAATATTTGTCATAGAGCCTACCATTTAAAAATATTTAATTACATTTTTCCTTTTAATGGGTATTCGTGTTTATGTTTATAACTTGTAATTATTAGCTTTATTTTCTTAAAAATTGAATTTTTTTTAATTCTCAAAAAATTGAAATTTTTTTATGCCTAGAAAATTGATTAAGCATTTTTTTTTACTTTAACATGTAATAAACTAATTTGTTTCAGTGCACAACTCAATGAACATAGAATACAAAGGTACAAATCGATTAAAAACAAATACAATATGACAGTTTGACTTGAAAAAAATTTATTGTACTTAAGATTGACTTAGAAAAAAATACATTACAAATGTTAGCCTCAAAAACAAAATTATATATTACGAGCCTTCAACTAAAAAAAGAAAAATCACAACACAAGAGTTCAGCAAAAAAATACATAACAATTATCTATATCATCTTTGCTGCATCGTTTGTTGTCTTTAGATTTCTTCAACCAAGTTCGATATGAGTCTGGGAATCCCAAACTTGTGCTAGTCTATGAAAGTAAGTTGCGTAGCACAGATGATGGTCCTGTCGGATATTTAGACTTCAGATCGTTACCCTTCCACATGCTCATAGTCAAAAGTAAGGCCATACGAATCATGTTTATCCTCAATGATCATGTTGTACAGTATAATGCATGCCTTCATTTTCAAAGCCAAGTCAGCCTTTTCCATTTGTTGAGCAGAACCATGGATGATGGCAAAGCGAGCTTGTAGCACACCAAAGATTCATTGTACATCATTCCTAACACAAACAAACCTGCCTTTGGCCCTTGAGGAAGGGGATAGTTTTCACCATGGTCGCTTATTTTGGATAAATACTATTAGATAGGAAGTATCTGATATTATACTTGCGAGTTGAGACCATCAACAACATGTTCATATTTTGGACCCCAATTCTCATACATCTCTTGGAAAATATATGAACACTCAAGAACATTTATGCCAGTGAGACTTCTAAGGCACCCGAAGATGGCATGCCATATTTAAAGATTGTAGGAAGCAACCGCCTCAAAAATCAAAGTTAGGACCTCATAAATCCCTTTGGCAAACACTGTTTTCCAACCTGTTGAATAGTTATTCTACTCTCAGTGCATACAGTCAAGGCTTTTCAACATACCGGGAAAATCACGAGCTTCCACTACTTCCAATAGACGATCAACATTGGTTTGGGTTGGTTTTCTTAAATACTCTAATTCAAACACTATAAGGACCCCAGTGACAAAGATTTAACAAGCACTCTAATGTTGTACTTTCACCAATCTTCAAGTGTTGAGCTTTTTAGTAAATACATAAGTTTTAATCGCATGTGCACCATCTTCACTCATAGCACTTGGGCGTCGATATGCAGGATGGAGATGAAATTAGATCTCTAGGTAAATTAACATCGACTCTTGGCTTAATCCAAGTTAATACCAAAACCAAATGAAGTTAGCACAAAATAAGGTTAAAATTTAGAAATTGAGACACTTAAGCAAGACAACATGACTAAATTAAAGATCCAACATCAATAGTAGGATTCAACCACAAAGATTCCAATAATAGAAGTTTCAGAGAACTTGGTAGCACTAAAATCCAATAAATCAAACCAGAAAATAACAACTAAATTAACCAAACAATAGTGGAACATTATGACTCAATTTGACCCAAATACTAATCAAGTTAAAATTGTTCGAAACAAGGACAATAAGACAAATGATGAAGAATAAACCTCAGTCCCTTAGAACAGCACGTGGCAGCAGAACTAGAGCGAAGAATCAGAATCAAATGCCAATCGAACCTAGAAGCCCAAACAGATTCAAACTCATGGTAGAATCACATGAGAGAGACATTGATTAAACCACATAGCCAAAGCGTAATAGGCATTAGGGAGCGAAATTAAGCAGAGTAAAACAACTCTAACATAAAATTATTGCATATTCCAAACAAAAGCACCAACTGTATTCAAAATTAACCAAACTAAGATCCCAATACATAAAATTTGTGAGCCTAAAAATCTATTTGAAAGAAGAATGAAAAGAAGATGAAGGGCGAAATAAAACCCTACTCTATGACAACCTTACTTCTACTTCTACTTCCTTGTTTTTTTTTTTTTTTCAATGAATTGCTAGAACCCTTTTATGGACAAGCTCTTCAATGTCTTTAATCAATTATGAATGAAAGCTTATTTGATTCTTATAACTGCCAAAGCAATATTTTAGTGGAACCTTCACTGCACAATTGATGAGAAAGAAATGGTCATAATAGTGATGGATTAATGGATGATGACTACAATGGTAATAATGAAGGAGTTGGTGGTTTCTTCTGGAAGGAAGAAAAGAGAGATGAGAGAGTAAATGGAGAATGGGGGGATGATTCATGATCTACGTTGGTGAAAGAAAAAGAAGTGAAGAGAGAGGAAAAAGAAATGAAAAGGAAATAAATGGGGGAAGGAGTTCAATAGCTACAAATCATGTGAGAAGTGCGATGGAGAGAAAGTTGGGTGTTGGGCAAATTCAGATTAGAAAGAGGATGGACCCAGCAAATTTGGGTTGTGTAATAGAAGAAGTTCATCTATGCTATATTTTTTTTTCCTAATTTGTGGTCTTAATTTATATATTTTGAATTTTTTGTAAATCCTACAAAATAAATAAAACTGTATTAAAAATTCTAAATTAATATTTATTTCGAGCAAATATTATATAATAAAGTGCATAAAAATGCCAAAACTTCTGGTTGAATAATACTTTACACCTAAATTTTGCTCATGCTTAGGTAAAATGAACTAAAAATCCAAAAAAAAGAAAATAAGAAAAGAAAATCTAACTCACATTTTTCAGAATCACGGTTGCACTTAGCATTTGCAACAAACCTTTTGAACCCATAGGTTCCCCCTAGTGGATGAGTGGGGTCTCGTGATGGTTTGTAGAAGATATACCCATAAAATCTTAAAGAAATATAAAGAAAAAGAAAAGAAAACGAACCTGAAAACATAATTTTTTTTTTGATTTTCAATACCCATATATACAACATAGGGGGAAAATATGTGCACATGTCAACTTTCCACATCATTGTAGTATCATATACATTAGGTCACAAATAAATATAATGTGCACATAATAAATTCTTTGTCCCTACTGATGACATGCATACACCATCTTTCACCTAACTTAGAAAATATGAACAATCTAACCAGTATAACCTCGTTGTAGGGAACATAATGAACACTCCTGCTCATGTGTTTGGGATATGATAAGGTTCTCTTAATTCATCTTCCAATTATACAACGACCATAGGCTTGCTAGGACTCTCAATTATCCACTAATCATATGCAAAATGCAACATGATAATCAAGAGGACTTTAGTAGGATTGTAATGAGGCCAAGGGTTAAGGGTAAGAGAGAGAAAATCAATTTGAGAAATCTATATTATCATGAAAGTAATCTTTTCATAACTGTTAAATGGTGAGCTAAGAGCATTTTGCGGAGCTACAGATAATAGGAGCCATAGATTTTATTCAAACACTAAATCTTAGTCATTGATATATGTATATACATATTTATAAAAAAGAATATCTTATCATTTTGTTTTTTGAAAAAAACCCAGTAACCACCCCTTTCTTCACACGTCTTCCTCCATCTTTGTCCTTATTTAGTCACATGTTCACACCTCTCTATCTCTCTCCTCATCCACTCACACGTTCACACCTCATCCTACCTCTATTCACGCATCATGCCCTCATCTCTTTCTTATCATCAAATATTCCAATCACACCTAACCCCCCCTCTCTGTCCACGCTGCTATATTTCTCTCTTTTCCTAATTTTTAACTAATCTCACTACTAAAAAATATGCATTTTCCGACGGAAAATGAGGCCGGCGGACACGCCAACGGAAGGACGGGAAAAGCAAACAGGGAAGACGGACTGTTCGACGGACCACATTTCCGTCGGAATTTCCGACGGAACCGTCAGATTCAGTCGGAATTCCGACGGAAATCCGTCGAAAATTCCGTCGGCCCACCAGTCTTTTTGGCCGGAATTGGGACGAATTTCAAAATTCAAAATCAAATTTTTTTTGAAGTTTAAAATTCTGTCAAAATTCCGACGGAATTGGGATTCTGTTGGAATTTCTGACGGAATCCCGACGGAGTATTCCATCGGGAAAAAAAATTCAAAATTTTTTGCCCGAATTAATTGGAGGGAAAATTCAAAATTTTTGAATATTCCGACGGAAAAATCCATTGAAATTCCGTCGGACATTCTCTTATAAAACTCGCACTTCGCTTCATTTTTTCGTTGCTTGTTTCGTAAAATAGAGAGAGATAGAGAGAGAGAGGGAGCACCGCTACTTGCCATCGCCCCACCGCTGGTTGCCGCCATCACATCCTCTCGCCGTTATTCGTCGTCGACTTTTTGATAAGGTTTTCTTATGTGTAATTTGTATAAATTTGCTGTTAATTAAATATATACGTTGAGTTTAATAATTTGTGTAATTGGTTTGTATGTAACTATGCAAATTAATAGTGTATACAGTTAGTTTGTTACATTGATGTTAGTTTGTTAGAATGATAATTTACTCTCAATTTTGTACTTTGTTGTTAAAGAATACAATTTTTAATTAATGAAGCATAATTTAATCCTAATATCAATTTAACGTAAATGATGAGAATTTATTGTGTGCTACATACATTGAAAAATGTTTTTATTTTTCGGTACTATATTTTTTATTTTTTTAAATACATTTTAAAAATTCCGATGGAATAGCCAACGGGTTTCGACGGAATCAAAGAAATTTTTTTTTTTGAGTTTTTTTGAGAATTTTTTTTTGCATCCGACGGATGAGTCCGTCGGCTGCCCCAATTCCGTTGGAGACCAGTCCAACGAACTAATTATTTACGTCGGAACCCCTTCCCGACCCCCTTATTCCGACGGACGTAGTCGGCCGGAATTTCCAACGGAAAAGTAATTTTTCGACGGAAAATGTTGCTTTTTTCATCGGAATATCGGTCAGAAAAAGTTGATTTTTAGTACTGGCAAAATTCCGTCGGAAAAAGTTGATTTTTAGTAGTGTCTTTTTGCCACTCTCCCTCAAAACAGCTAGTACTCCCTCACATCTCCCATGTTTTTATACCCTTTGCTTTCTTTCTGGAAAGGAATTCATGGCGTTTTTCGTCAATTCTGTTGCCTTTTTTATTCTCAAGTCTATTGTTCTTTTTGAATTTCGATTTCGTTCTTCTTCATTCCAAATTTTGTTTCCTAATGTTTGTGTTTGTATTGATAGGTTAAGTTCAATTCTCAGGCTTCTTCTTCAATTCTCTTAAAATTCAAGTTATTCTTGTTCAATTCCCCCAACATATAAGGTTTCCTTCAGTTATATTCCCTCTTTGATAGATTCTCATGTTTGTTATTCTGTCTAGGGATTTCGTGCTTCATCTAAATTCAGGTTTCCTAATTTTCGTACCAATTATGCGTTTCATTGATAAACCTCAAATCTGACCCATTTTCGACTCTAATTCTTCCCCTCTTTTCCTATAATCTTTCGACTAACCTTAGCAAAAAGGGGGTTGAATACACTTTCTTGACCTATTATGCGCTAAGTTGTCCTATTTCTTGTTCTGCAGGTCTAAGGTCTAGAAAGTGAGAGTTTCCTGCTGGTTTTGCCAAAAAATGACGCTTTGGGATCAATTTCTGACATGAACGAAACATCGACGAAGCCCGGGAGAACCATCTGGAGGAGCACGGCTGATTGCAGGGAGCGCACGGTCAGTTGCAGGATACGCACGGCCGTGCCTTGAAGCCAGAAGCTACGCACGGTTGAACACGCGACCGTGCGCCTGAACCGTGCCTACCCCAGACACGCACGGGTGACCGTGCGTATGTGGCACGACTGTGCGTCAGTTATTTGGTCGCGACTTAATCAGTTTCGCAAAGGACGGTTGGGGGGCTATTCTAATTTTCTTCCTTCATCTCTCTCTAAAAAAAAGGGCGACCTTTAGGGTTTAGATTTGATTGCTTATTGTGGCTATTGAATTCAAGCTTCAGATCAAAATTAGTTTACGCTTTCGATTGAATATTGTTGCAGATTCTTTAGAGTACGTTCTTTTTCCTTCCTTCACGTTCTAATTCAAGCATTAGTATTTCTTGGTATGTGTATGTTTTTGATTGAGATGTTGTTTAGAATCATGTTTAGCGGCTAAATTCCTTAATCTTGGAGTGGGTGTAGCCCCTGTGATGTAAATTGGATTGTTAATTCTAGGTTTTTGTGAATTACGCCAGAGTATAATTGAATTCACACTTAGCATGCCAGGTGTTCGATGAATTGCCTGAGAGGGTTTTATTCATGTTCTTAATTTGGGTTTAGGAGACTAACGAAAGTTAGGTCCTTTACTTAGAGTAGCTTTGTGAGCAATTGAATTACCTGACATGAAAGTAGTTGGGGGTGCAATTGGGAATCGAAATGACATGATCTTGTGGTTTTGTTATTCTAGTTTCACGAAAGTAGACAACTAGGTTAGCTTGATCAGTCTAATGACCTTCGAAAGTAGGCATAGATGCTTTAAACCGGTAATAATTCCATTTCAATTATCTTACAGGCGGATTCACATGACCTAGTTTATTCTACAATGATTGTCACAGTGCGGTGAACCCCATTCCAGGATTTCCTTCTCATTATTGACTTAGACCAAATAGAGTTAGAATCAGTTAAACCAACTTCACTCGACATTCGCCTAGATTAAGTGTTAGAAATCGATTCGGTGATTGAAACCAAGTTCCCTGTGGATACGACCCGTACTTGCCTTTGCTGGCTACAACCGGCACCATGCACTTGCGGTACATTTTCAACACAACAAGTTTTTGGCGCCGTTGTCGGGGAACTTGTTTGTTTTCAACATCGAAAGCAATTTTAAACGCTTGAGATTAGGCTTTTTCCTTTTTTTTTTTCTTTTCCCTTTTCTTTTCCCTTTCCCCTTCTCTTCCTCCTTGCTTGTTTTACTCCTGCTTGAGTCTGCTTACGCTTGGTGTAGTTTTTAGCTTTGTATGCGCAGGCGCAGTCAGGGGAGTCACAACTTGCTTCCCCTGAACCCTGAAATCGAAGCCACTGCTCGTAAACAAAGCGGCGCACGCAGAAAGAAGCAAGTCGCATCTACCATGGCGGCGCAAGACACTTGAGTTTTGAGAGACTATGCTATGCCTCAGTCGTCAGGTATCACCTCTTCTATAGTGAACCCCGCGGTTGAGGTGAACAATTTCAAGCTGCGCCCGGCCCTTATCTCGCTGGTGGAGCGTGACCAATTCGGTGGACACCCTTCTGAGAACCCCAACATGCCCCTTCGCAATTTCCTTGCGAAGTGTGATACCATTAAACTCAATGGCGTCCCGCCTGAGGCTCTTCCCTTTCTCTCTGCGGGATAGAGCCAGAGATTGGCTCCAAAATGAGGAGCCCAATGCTTTTGCTACCTGGGACGCCCTCTCCAAGGCCTTCCTGAGTAAGTACTTCCCCCCAGGGAAGACGACCAAGCTGCGGGCCGACATCACTTCATTCGCCCAACTGCATGGCGAATCACTGTATGAGGCGTGGGAACGGTTCAAGGACTTGCAACGCCAATGCCCCCACCATGGAGTCCCTGATTGGCTCCTCATCCAGACCTTTTACAATGGTCTGGACCAGACCCTGAAGATGTCTATTGATGCTGCTGCTGGTGGGGCACTGATGGGGAAATCTATTGAGGTGGTCAAGGCTTTACTTGAGGACATGGTCTCCAACAATTATCACTGGTCCAATGAGAGGGCAACCCCGAAGAAGGCAAGCGGGGTTTATGGAGTCGACGCTGTGGACTTGCTAGCTAGCAAGGTTGATGCCTTGGCGCAGCGATTCGACAGGCTTGGTACTCCTTCAGGGAGTTCAATGGGAAGTCCATCGGGTGCAATGTTTGAGGTCGGGGCATTTTGTGAGGTATGTGGCATTCAAGGCCACATTTCTGCTGAGTGCCAATCTGTTTTCCCGAGCGTTGAGCATGCCAATGCAATGCAAACCTATGGCCAACGCCCACAAAATAACCCCTATTCAAACACATATAACCCCGATTGGAGAAATCATCCAAATTTCTCCTACTGCAACAACAATCCCATGCCATCCAACCCCTCGCAATCCCATCCTCAACCTCCTGGTTTCCAATATAGGGCCCCCTATGCCCAAGCTCCTCAACCGGCCCCTCAACAACCTCCACCTCCTCAACCCAAGTCCAACCTAGAGAACCTCATGGAGCGCTTTATAGTTACTCAGACAAAGACTAATGAGGTACTCAGTGAGTCGGTTAACCAGTTGAACTCCAAGTTTGACTCCATGGCTACTCACCAGAAAATGATGGACAATCAAATTGCCCAAATTGCACAGCAAGTAAACCAGTTGTCTAGACCCCAAGGGCATCTGCCAGGTCAATCAGAGACCAATCCCAAGGGTCAGATAAAAGCTATTACACTGCGGAGTGGTAGAGAGTTGGAGGGCCCTGTAGTTCCTATGAGGGAAGAGAAGAGAGGAGGAGCTGAAATTGTGGATGAGGACACTAGGATGGCCCCTAGAGAGGCCATGAGTGAGAGGGCCCACAATGAGAAGCCCAAGGAGGATACCCCAGAAATTACCCCCTCTCGCGTGAAGCCTTACAAGCCTTCTGTCCCCTACCCTCAAAGGCTAGTAAAGGCTAAGGAGGAGCACAAGTATAGCAAGTTCCTCGAGATGCTTAAGAAGTTTCACATCAACATTCCCTTTTTGGAGGCTATTACTGACATGCCCGCCTATGCCAAGTTCTTGAAGGATTTGCTCTCCAATAAAGGGAAACTTATCGACAATGCTACGGTGTCGCTCCCTGCAGAGTGTAGTGCTATCATTCAGAACAAGCTCCCTCCTAAACTTTCAGATCCAGGGAGTTTTTCCATCCCCTGTTCTGTCGGGGGCCTCACCATTAGTAGAGCACTGTGCGACCTTGGAGCTATCTTGAGTCTCATGCCATACTCCATTTGCAAGAAGCTGCAAGTGGGAGAGCTAAAGCCCACCACCATCTCCTTGCAGCTAGCCGACCGCTCAGTCAAGTACCCTATTGGTGTCCTTGAGGACGTTCCACTCCAAGTGGGAAAATTTTTTATTCCCTGCGACTTTGTGGTTATGGAGATGGAAGAAGACTCCCGCATACCTATTATATTGGGAAGACCATTCCTAGCTACTGCGGGAGCCATGATTGACGTCAAGAACGGCAAACTCTCCCTTCAGGTAGGGGAAGATAAGGTAGAGTTCAGTTTGCCGCAATTGATGGCTTCCTCCTCCTCAGGCGACTCTTGCTGTAGGGTCGACATGTTTGAGAAAGCCCTCAACCAAGAGGACACTACCCAAAACTCTGCGGATGACCCATTGGAGGCTGCGTTGATTGATTGTCATGTCACAAACTCCAGCCCGGGTGAGAAGGAGGAGTATGCCAGACTCCTCAATGAGTCCTGTGATGAGATTCATAGTGTGGAGGAAACTACCTCCAAGAAAGAAGAAGAAGAGAGCCCACCGAAGGTAGAACTCAAACCCCTACCTCCTCATCTCAGGTATGAATTTCTGGATTCCTCTCATCAATTTCCCGTTATTGTTAATGCTAATCTGGATGGCCCTCAATTGAAACAATTGCTGGATGTGATGCGTAAGCATAAGGGCGCCATTGGGTATAACATTGATGATATTCGGGGACTTAGTCCTACATTCTGCATGCATCGCATCTTTCTTGATGCCAGTCACCGTCCTTCTCGACAACCTCAACGCCGTTTAAATCCAAATATGCAAGAGGTTGTCAAAAAGGAGATCCTCAAACTGCTTGATGCTGGAATTATCTACCCTATCTCTGATAGCGAGTGAGTGAGTCCAGTCCAGGTAGTCCCCAAAAAGGGCGGTATGACTGTCATTAAGAATGAGCGAAATGAGCTCATTTCTACTAGGACTGCTACTGGGTGGCGCATGTGCATCGACTATCGTAGATTAAACCAGGCCACCCGCAAGGATCATTTCCCCCTCCCTTTCATTGATCAAATGCTGGAAAGGTTGGCGAAGCATTCCTTTTTTTGCTATCTGGATGGTTATTCTGGTTTCTTTCAGATTCCTATCCATCCTGATGACCAGGAAAAGACGACTTTCACATGCCCGTATGGTACCTTCGCTTATAGAAGGATGCCATTCGGATTATGTAATGCCCCGACCACCTTCCAGCGTTGCATGACTGCCATATTTTCTGACCTTATTGAGAACATCATGGAGGTGTTTATAGACGACTTTTCCGTGTATGGAGGTACCTTCGCCATTTGCTTAGAAAATTTAACCAAGGTACTCCATAGATGTGAAGAAGTCAACCTAGTGCTGAATTGGGAAAAGTGTCATTTTATGGTGCAAGAAGGGGTAGTACTAGGTCATGTCATTTTTGCTAGGGGCATCGAGGTGGACAAAGCTAAGGTTGAGGTTATTGAGCGGTTTCCCCCTCCTACTTTGGTAAAGGGAGTACGGAGTTTCCTTGGTCATGCGGGGTTTTATCGCCGCTTTATCAAGGATTTCTCCAAAATCGCCAAGCCTCTTACTCAGCTGCTCACCACAGATGCCCCGTTTGTCTTTACTGATGAGTGCTATGAAGCTTTTTGCAGGATTAAACAGGCACTAATTTCTGCCCCCATCATACAACCACCAGATTGGGCTCTCCCATTTGAGATCATGTGTGATGCCAGCGACCATGCGATGGGGGCAGTTTTGGGGCAGAGGAAGGATAAGAAACCCGTGGTGATCTACTATGCTAGTAGAACGCTGGATGAGGCCCAGCAGAACTACACCACGATTGAAAAGGAATTGTTAGCAGTTGTGTTTGCAATGGAGAAATTCAGGCCCTACCTGCTATGCTCCAAGGTCATCGTGTATACGGATCACTCTGCCCTCAAGCATCTCCTTGAGAAGAAGGATGCCAAGCCCCGCCTCATTAGATGGATTCTTCTACTCCAAGAGTTTGACCTGGAGATCAAAGACAAGGCAGGGGCCGAGAATGTCATAGCCGATCATCTTTCCAGGCTCCTTTTTGAGAGCCACGACACCCCTATTGATGATACCTTTTCCGACGAGCACCTAATGGGCATCGAGTCGGGATCCACCCCATGGTTCGCCGACTACGCGAACTATCGAGCTACAGGAGTCCTCCTCGGTGATCTATCCTACCACCAAAGAAAGAAGTTCCTCCATGATGCCAAAACATATTTTTGGGAGGAACCTTTCCTGTATAAGTTATGCAAGGATGGGATTATCAGGAGGTGTCTTCCTGAGGGGGAAGTTCAAGCTGTGATCTCCCATTGCCATGATTCACCTTGCGAGGGACACGCTAGCACCTCCAAGACAGCCGCTAAGGTGCTGCAAGCGGGCTTCTTTTGGCCTTCACTATTTAAAGACGTCAATGCCTATGTCCGAGCATGTGACCGCTGCCAGCGGACGGGGAATCTATCCAGGAAGAATGAGATGCCCCTCAACTTTATTCTTGAAGTGGAGATCTTCGATGTTTGGGGCATCGACTTCATGGGACCTTTTCCGTCTTCGAGAGGCCACAAATATATCCTTGTCGCTGTGGATTATGTCTCCAAATGGGTAGAAGCCGTCGCTAGTCCCATTAATGACTCCAGGGTCGTAGCAAAACTTTTCAAGAAGATTATATTCCCGCGTTTTGGAGCCCCGAGAGTCATAATCAGTGACAATGGGTCGCACTTTGTAGAGAAAAGGTTAGAAGCCCTTCTGAAGAAGTACGGGGTTTATCACAAATTTGGGCTCAGCTATCACCCCCAGACTAGTGGCCAAGTGGAAATCTCAAATCGTGAACTCAAGGCCATTTTGGAGAAAACAGTTGCGCGATCGCAAAAGGATTGGGTGGATAAGCTTGATGACACTCTTTGGGCCTACTGCACGGCTTTCAAGACTCCTATAGGTACCACCCCCTTTCGCCTTATCTATGGCAAGCCTTGCCACCTCCCCGTAGAACTGGAACATAAGGCTTATTGGGCTATCAAGCACCTCAATTTCGACTTGAAGTCGGCGGGGGAGAAAAGGCAGCTGCAACTGAATGAGCTGGAGGAAATTCGACTTGATGCCTATGAGAATTCGCGGCTCTATAAGGAGAGAGTTAAGAAGTGGCATGATCGGTTCATAAACCAGCGAGAGTTTCGGGAAGGTGATTCGGTTCTTCTTTTCAACTCCTGATTGAAGCTTTTTCCTGGGAAACTTCGCACTAGGTGGTCGGGCCCCTTTAAGGTACTCAAGGTATTCCCATCTGGGGCTATTGAAATAGGTAATGAAACCACCCGCGCATTCAAGGTAAACGATTCCCGTTTGAAACACTATGTCGCCGGTGCGCCAATTGAAAGGAGGGTCACATGTGCCCTCCTCGATGCCCCATCTTCCTAGGGATCCCAATGGTCAAGCTAACGACCTAAAACAAGCGCTTCTTGGGAGGCAACCCAAGCTTTATTGTTGCAAAAAAAAAGCCACGCACGGCTGTGCAACAGTGACGCACGACCGTGCGTAAGCCCCCGAATGCACGCACGCCTGGACGCCCCACCGTGCGCCTCCCCCATGCCCAAAAAAAAAAGAGAGAGACACACACGGCCGTGCAACAGTGACGCACGACCGTGTGTCAGCCCCCGAATGCACGCACGCCTGGACGCCCCACCGTGCGCCTCCCCTGTGCGGCAACCAGCGCGCACGGTCAGCCGTGCGTTATATGCACGACTGTGCGCTCCTCTTTCAAAACCAAATCTGCCCCTTTCTTTTTCGGCCCTGCTTCTTCTTCTTCTTCACGACTTCGCCCCAGCCCACCCCGCACCTTCTCCTCTCTCTCTTGGCTGCCGACGCTGTCGCCGCCGCCCCCCGGTGCCCACCCCGCCGACCGGTCTCGCCGCTGCCGTCCTCGCCGCCGTCGCCCCGCCGTCCCTCGGTTCTCTCTCTCTCTCTCTCTCTACCCCCCACCCCCTCTTTCCCCCTCTGTCCCCCTCCCCCTGGGTCGCCGGTCTCCGGCCGGCCCCCTTCGGCCGTCCCTCCTCTTCCCCCTCACTTTGGGTTGCATCTTGGCCTTCTTTGGTTTGTGCTTGCTTGATTTGCTTGCCAATGGTTGAATTGGTTGCACAGTTGAATTGGTTGCACAGTTGAATTGGTTGATTGGTTGATTTGTCCCTTGGTTGATTCGTTGAATTGGCTTGTGACTTGGTTTAGGCATTGCTCGAGTTGCCTTGTTTCTGCTTCGGGTTGATTAGGGTGACTTGCTTCCCTTGTTTGACTTGCTTTGGTTGTTGGTTTTGCCTGGCCCTACCTTACCATGGCCTTGAAAACCACAGCCGCTTCCACTAGCCGGGCCTCCACGACCCGCGGTGACCCCACTCTCCCTCATGTGATTAACAAGTACCATATAGCGTTTTTGGATGTCGAACATGCTAAACGCTATGACACCATCGTTAGTCGTAAAATTTGTGCCCCCAGTTATCTTGATGTTGACATGTTGCGCACTTTACATCTTTATGATGATTTGGTGATTCTGTTGGGTAATTTGGGGTGGACTGAATTTGTTCGTTTCCAAGAACCCGTCTATGAACGCCTCATTTGGGAGTTTATGAGTTCACTAGTGGTGGATTTTACACGTAAGTTTGACGGGGTTCGGGGGTATATCTATTTCCGCTTATTCAACCATACTCATGAAATGCACCTTATTGGGTTTAACGAGTTGTTGCGTTTACCAGCTGCGGGTGCCACTTCCCACACTCATCCCGACTACCAACCCAAGAAGTTTTGGGCCACTCTCACTTGTTCTGGGTGTCCGTACGAAGCTCGGTCTACCAAGGCCACCTGGATTTGTAATCCGGTGCTTCGTTACTTCCAACGCCTAATGGCCAACCACGTCTTCCCAAGAGCTGACAGCCAAAACGGGGTTCGGGCGGGTGAACTGTTTATGCTTTAGGCGGCCTTACATCGAAAGGCCGTCAATACGGGTGCCTTTATCGCCGACCACCTCGATGAACATGCCAAATCCGCTAAGGTGGTCATTAGTTACGGTGGTCTTATCACGGCCTTAGCCAAGGCCCTGGGGTACGGCGCGCAGCTTGCCGCCTTGCCTGTGCTCCATCAGCCGGGTTGCATTGACCTTACTACATGTATCAACATGAAACTCTTCACCGCCCTTGACCTTACTACATGTATCAACATGAAACTCTTCACCGCCCTTGGTGGAGGTCAATTGTGGCTCAACCACCACGACCGGGCACTCTTTCCCCTCCCCAACCAACCCCGAACCACCATTACCAACCCTGCGAACCTCATCTATGATGATGAGGAGGCCGAGGAGGACGAGGACGAGGACCTCCCCGGGGCTCGCGGTGGTCCACGCCGCGCCTCTGGCTCTACTGATGCGGGTCCCTCTCAGCCTTCTTCAGTTCCCCCTGTCGGCCCTATGAGTCCTTCGCCTCTTCAGACGGTTTTAGACCGTCTTGACCAATTACACGTCCAAAACCAGGAAATCCTTCGCAACCAGCAAAACATGGCCCACCTGGTTCACTATGCTTATGAGACCCATCACTGGCCATATCCGCCCCCTGACTGGCGGCCGCGAGGACCCCCCGGGCCTTCTTAACTATCCCTTCCCTCCTTTCTCCCTTCCTTTTCTTTCATTGCGGACAATGACCGGCTCCAGTAGGGGGGAGTGCGAGTCCGCTGCTTAGGTAGTTGCATTTTCATTCTCCTTTTTCTTTTGCATGCATATAGCGTAGTGCATTTAGCATAGGTATTTGCATCGCAAGCATGACTTGGAGAGTTGGATGCGCGCAAGCCTACAAGGTAATCTCTAACCCTTCCTCTCTTCCTTTTCTCTTGTGTTTTTATTGCTTTCACAACTAGTTTCATGTTTTTCCCCTTGGTAAAAAAAAAAAACAGAGGAGAATTTTGAAAAAAAAACCCCCTCCCTCCTATGACGATAATCAAGGCGTAGAGGATCCGTTGGTTGATCTGGTTGTGCATGCTTGTGGACTATTCGTGGCTAAATGCTTTTACCTGATGACTTTTGAAACGTTTTGACCCCATTGCTTGATTCACATTCCTATTTGCCATTGCAATCCTCTCCTCATGATTGACCATTTTATCTAAGTAGGACATCTTTGGGGTTGGTTGTGCTATGGTAGTGTGACCTGTGAGACTTTGAGCCTATAGACTAATTCATCAATGTAGTCTCATTTCTTTTTCATGTGTGTCTCTTCCATGACAACATCTCTAGAACTTGGTTGGATTCTCTTTGAAATCGCATTTAACATGTATACAACATTAAAATGATAGAGGCATTCATTTCTTTTTGAGCTACATAGCCAAACTGCCACCTGTGATATAATGTTTACCCTTTGTTTACCCCTTTGAGCCTTATCCATTTGTTGCGAACCTCTCACTATTAGCTTTTGGCCTAAACACATCTCCTACCTTTAAGCCAAAGCCAGTCGAGCAACACTTCACTGTTTGGGGGGTAATTTTTGGGTATTGTTGTGGTTACTTTGGCGTGTAATGAGATGTATCATGGTCATCATTCGGGAAACATGCTTATTGCTATTGTGCGTGCCAATCACTCTCTTTCTTGTTCCTGAAAAAAAAAAGAGAAAAAAGAAGGGAGGACAACAAAGCTTGCCTCCCCCAACAAAAAAAAGAAAAAAAAGAAAAAAAAGGGGAAACCAAAGAGAAGAATCAGAAATAAAAAGCGTTTGGCATGTTCATCTAGTGTATCCTCGATAATCCTATGGGTTTAGCGCGTGTTTGTAATCATATTGAGAGTGCGTTGTAATTCGTTTAAGTGTTGGCTGCTCACTAGCTATGGCTTTTAGCTCAATATTTCCCAAACTGTTTGTCCCTCTCTCACCTGTACCCTTAGCCCCATTTCAACCCTGCAAGTCCTCTTGATTGTTGTTGTGTATTTTGCATTTTAGCGGTGGAGAATTGAGAATTCTACCAAGCTTATGGTAGTTTGTTCAGTGGAAGAGATTTGAGTGACCCTATCTACATCCTAAACACATGCGAGGGAGTGCCTATGCTTGACCCTTCTGCGAGAGTCACTACCAAGCCTTCTAACCCACTACTTATTTGAATGTGTTTTGATTTGGGGAGGGGCGTGATATGGTATAAAGGGATGTTGATTTGAGCGCGCGGTCTTCCTAATGATTTGAAATGAATTTGAAAACTATATTTATGCCTCAAACTACTCCACCGGATTGCACATCTATGTTCGACCCGACTGATCCCCTATTTGCCTTGCCTGAGGAGGCGGATAGTTGCAGGTTTTTGACTCCCTATCGATCTATTCATGTTTCAGACTTGCTTGAGGACAAGCAAGAGATAAGCATGGGGGAGTTGATAAACCTCAAATCTGACCCATTTTCGACTCTAATTCTTCCCCTCTTTTCCTATAATCTTTCGACTAACCTTAGCAAAAAGGGGGTTGAATACACTTTCTTGACCTATTATGCGCTAAGTTGTCCTATTTCTTGTTCTGCAGGTCTAAGGTCTAGAAAGTGAGAGTTTCCTGCTGGTTTTGCCAAAAAATGACGCTTTGGGATCAATTTCTGACATGAACGAAGCATCGACGAAGCCCGGGAGAACCATCTGGAGGAGCACGGCTGATTGCAGGGAGCGCACGGTCAGTTGCAGGATAGGCACGGCCGTGCCTCGAAGCCAGAAGCTACGCACGGTTGAACACGCGACCGTGCGCCTGAACTGTGCCTACCCCAGACACGCACGGGTGACCGTGCGTATGTGGCATGACCGTGCGTCAGTTATTTGGTCGCGACTTAATCAGTTTTGCAAAGGACGGTTGGGGGGCTATTCTAATTTTCTTCCTTCCTCTCTCTCTCAAAAAAAGGGCGACCTTTAGGGTTTAGATTTGATTGCTTATTGTGGCTATTGAATTCAAGCTTCGGATCAAAATTAGTTTACACTTTCGATTGAATATTGTTGCAGATTCTTCAGAGTACATTCTTTTTCCTTCCTTCACGTTCTAATTAAAGCATTAGTATTTCTTGGTATGTGTATGTTTTTGATTGAGATGTTGTTTAGAATCATGTTTAGCGGCTAAATTCCTTAATCTTGGAGTGGGTGTAGCCCCTGTGATGTAAATTGGATTGTTAATTCTAGGTTTTTGTGAATTACGCCAGAGTATAATTGAATTCACACTTAGCATGCCAGGTGTTCGATGAATTGCCTGAGAGGGTTTTATTCATGTTCTTAATTTGGGTTTAGGAGACTAACGAAAGTTAGGTCCTTTACTTAGAGTAGCTTTGTGAGCAATTGAATTACCTGACATGAAAGTAGTTGGGGGTGCAATTGGGAATCGAAATTATATGATCTTGTGGTTTTGTTATTCTAGTTTCACGAAAGTAGACAACTAGGTTAGCTTGATCAGTCTAATGACCTTCGAAAGTAGGCGTAGATGCTTTAAACTGGTAATAATTCCATTTCAATTATCTTACAGGCGGATTCACACGACCTAGTTTATTCTATAATGATTGTCACAGTGCGGTGAACCCCATTCCAGGATTTCCTTCTCATTATTGACTTAGACCAAATAGAGTTAGAATCAGTTAAACCAACTCCACTCGACATTCGCCTAGATTAAGTGTTAGAAATCGATTCGGTGATTGAAACCAAGTTCCCTGCGGATACGACCCGTACTTGCCTTTGCTGGCTACAACCGGCACCGTGCACTTGCGGTACATTTTCAACACAACATTCATGCCTTTGCTAACATACATGAATTTTTGGCTTTGTTAGCCTATTTTTATATGCTTAAATTTGTTTAATTTTTCCAATTTGGGTTTAGATTTGCTTTCTAGGTCGGTTTAGACTGTAGAATTGGGTATGAGATTGGGACTCATTGAATTCTATTGTGATTCAACCAACTCTACCTCTGCCTTTTTTAACTAGAGTGGAAGAAGCAGAGTCGAAATGGTTCACAGGGAAATTGAGCAAATTATAAAAAGGATAGAGTGTTTAAAAAAAAAGTAGGGAAATTGAATTGATCAATTTATGCAGAGTGGAGCTATGAATCTATTGAGGTCAGTTCCATCTCTCTTTGGTGGAAAGTTATGGGGATTCTATGTAAGATACAAATACTTGCATATGTCTTTGAATGTCTTGTTATATTTAGGTGATCTGATCCAATTCAATTTCAAATTCAGAACTATTACTAAGATTTGACAAAAAGTTAAATTCTCTCTCATTATGTCCATTGAAAGGGTAGAAGCTTCCCACTTTACATGTATGTGTCATTGAGGTGAACCACATTGAAAGAGGCAAGAAGGTAGCCAACCACATAACCTAACCTAGATTCACTTGTTGTATTCTTGATTCTATTGCTTATGCATTTATATGTTGAATTTGACGCTATTGGGTATTAACATATGAATTTTGCCATGACCTTTTAGCTGCTTATTGTAAATATAGGGGTGAGAACTTTGGTAATTGACATTTTGTTAGTTATACAAGGAAGACAATGGGCTATATTGTGCTATTTGCTATTATTAAGATAAGCAAATAGAGGAATTTCACATTTGTATATGTTGCATCATATTCAATGGATTGGGAATGAAGGAGAATTGTTAAGGTTCTAACTTTGTTGGTTAAAGGTCGAATTCAACTTTGGTGCTCTAGCCCACCACCCCCAACTACACAAAAAAAAAATGTCTCTATTGATAACTGAGAAAAATAAAGCAGAATTGTTGTGGGATTGGGGGAGTATAGTACGAGTTGCGGTGATATTGGGTTGCTTTTGGTTATTTTTTTGTTCTTCTGTTTTGTGTTACATAGTTGTGTTTTTTTTCCCCTTCTACTTCACCTTTGTTTCTATTATCAACTTAATGGGTTTCACCAACAATTAAAAAAAGGAAGTCAAATTCCTAGGGCTTCAAATTTTGGTGGCGAGAGACTTGGAAGATGAAATTTGTTGTCCGATACTCCAAGTTGATTCTCTATTTTATATTCAGAACAACATTGTAACAGAAGTCCCATTTGGGTCAGCTATCTTGTCAGCAATCTTGTCTTAGATTTCATTATTTTGTTTTATCCCCTACTATATATTGAGTTCAAAATCCTCCCCTCCCCCAAATGAAAATGATCTGTATGTGTTCTGCATATCCAATTCCATTGAGCAAATTTCCTAACTATCATATGTCAAGAATGTTTAGTCCAGTTTTTGGTGGGTATCCTTTGTTCACTAACACACACACACACACACACACACACACACACACACACACACACACACACACACACACATGTCTAGATCTATATCTATCTGTCTATCTATCTATCTGTCTATCTATCTATCTATCTATCTATCTATACACACACAAACACACACACACACACACACACACACATGCACACGCACACACGCGCACATATATGTGTGTGTGTGTGTTTGTGTGTGTGTACATATATATATATATATTTATATATATTAGTTATTTTTTGATATGGGTTATGAGGATTGATAGGGGTTATGAGGATTGAAGCCATTCAACTCATTGCTACACCTATACACTTTAAGCAAGGCTAAGGAGTGACAACTTATAAGGATTGAATGGTATCTAACACATTGCTAAGGTGACCCCTATGGACAAAGATAATGGAAGACAACATATGTGTTCAAGCTGAAATGGTATAATTTATTGAGCTCAATTGTTAATTTCCATTAATATTGATTACTATTGATCAAATTGGAGCATTTGCGATTTCATTCGATTAATGAACTACTTTGTATAGTTTTCAAGTCATCCCTGAGAAAGTGAGAAACATAGTAAGGTAGACATTAGCTTAGTTCTTATAATAAGGAGACATGAATAACTTCCAGTGTTCTTCAAATGGTATTCAAAATTGACATCCAATTTTAGGTTTATGTTGTAGCTTTTAGGGATTGGAGCAATATTTGAGCCAATGGTGTTTTAGTGGCTTGTGAGTTAATTACTTTATCTAGACATCAATTAGGTTAGATAAGTGTTTGCTTCGTAGATAGTTATGCTTGGAAAGTTAGAGTTGTACTCAATAGTCTTGACAAATAAAAGTGTTTATATTTTTATTTTTCTTTTCTTTGGCGTATGTCTGAATTGTATTGTAATCTTTTTCTTCAAATGAGAATTGTATTAAAATTATTAACTTTTGATATGATAGTGTCTTTTCATTGTTTAGAAGTCTATTTCAATATCTATCTATTATCAATTCTTTTTTTCCGCCTGAAATATTTACTTTTTGTACCCAAACAAATTGCCTCACTGTTTTCCTTCCTATGTGAGTGAGATTTATTTTAGTAATTGGAAGGGATTGGCTTTTAAATGTCAAATGATAGCCTAGCTTGATGACATTTTTTGAGCACTCTTTTTTGAGTTGTTTAAACTCTTTGTTCCTTATGTTCAATATATTCAGAATTTTCAGTTTTTTATTAATTTCAATTCAACTCTTCTTTCGATCTACAAAAAGGAATACTATCATTGCCAGCCATTAACCAACTTATGATGCCATTTTACATAATCATAATACAATTATCCTTTACCATTCATTATTTATTATGGCCATACATATAGATAAAATCTATAACCATTGTAGCTTGTAGGTTGTCAAAATTATCAATCAAATTTATGTAAAAAGTGGTTATTGAGGTTTTTTTTCTCGATTAATATTTTCTAAAGGTCTACTTTTTCATACAGAGTGCAACACACGGGTTCATACTAGTACAAAGCTAAAAGCTAAGTGACCCATGAGCAACCAAATACTTCCATGAACGGTACCACATACACTCACTCTCCAACCACTTATGACAAAATAAGTACACATCCCATAAAAATCAACCATTGAAGATAAGTTGAAATGTCAAACACTCTTATTCACAAGACTCATTTGACCCTTTTTTAATGAGATTTTTCTTTTTTTTAGAGTCTTTTTTTCTTTGTTTTTGAGCAATTTTTTTCTTTTGTGAATTTTTTCCCATGACATAAAGCGAATGAACGACATGGAAGAATATAACATAAAACAACTCAATTTCCAAGTAGTCACAATGATAAACAACCCATACAACCGAAAGGAGAAAAACTCTCATAAACAATTCAATATCATCGCCTATCCACACTAAAGAGCCAATATCAACCACCAAAGTACATCAACACCCAAGGGCTACCCAGTCAAATTGAAGTGTTGCTTCACTAAACTTCGCTTAGGTATAGGAAATGTATATTGGTCAAGGGCTAAATGGACAGATACACAACAAATGAAAATGGGCAAAAGCTCAAAGGGCTATCAACTCAGGGTGGCTATCTGGCTAATGTTGCTTACAATACAAAGAGTGTCTCTACCATATTACCATAATGCAAATGCTAACTATGATTTTGAGGAGAATTATAGCAAGTTCTAGAGATATAATCGTAGAAGAGACACTCATGGAAGAAAATATGAGACTAAAATAATGAATTAGTCTTTAAGGTACGAAGTCTCATGGGTTCAACCACCAAAGCCAAGGCAGCTTACTCTAGACATGTCGGGGGTTACGCCTGCGCGTAGAATGTCACATTAGACTAAGCTCTATTATCCACACTATACTTACATACAATGTAATGACTAAGCACAAGAAGACAGTGTTAGTCAGAATAACACATATTCCCTAAAAGAAAATAAAATTCTTTTTGGATTTTTTTTTTGTTTTGGAGCAGGGTTGCCCCACTCTCACACTAAATCCATACAATATCCTCACTGGGAGTTGAAAGGAAATACAAAAAGTGAAAAGAAAAACTAAAAAAAAAAGACTCAAAAAAGATAAAAGGGATAGACAAAACTCTATGAGAACAAAATAAAAAGAATAAAAAAACACCAAATACATACACAAAGAAAATAAAACAAAAAAGCATAACAGCTTATCAAACATATCAGGTCAGGAGATTTATGGAGTAATTGCTAATCCATACCAAGTCAAGCCGCTAATTTCCATAATTACACTACACTTATCAAAAAGGAATGATTATACCCAGGTCAGGTGCTGAAGTACACTTAAACTATGCCTTCTTTAAGGGTGTGTTTGGTAGGGGGGAAAATCATTTTTTCGAAAAATGATTTTCCTATTTTATGTTGTTTGGTAAAACAAGGAGGGGAAAATTATTTTTAAGGGAAAATCATTTTACCCGATTTGAAACAAATTGTTTTCCTTTGAAAAAGTAGGAAAAATGATTTTTCAAGCCCAATTTCCGTTTTTCAATTTCATTTTTCGTTCTATTTTCTTTTAATTGTGCCTAAAATCACTCTATTTTCACTCTCATTTTGTCTCTCATTCTTCCCCTCTTCTTCATGTTCATCATCTTCATCGATGATGTAACGCCCCCAAAATACGAATGACATGATCACTGAGAATTGCAGCGGAAGACTTAGTAAACGAAGGCGCTACCGCCGTCCTGATAAGGACAAGGCTTACTGAAACCATTTAATCTTGCAACTCGTGCTCACAATCACAAGATCTATTAACTGAAACATTTCAAGACCAAAGTCCATAATAGTTCAACCATACCACATCAGTACTTGACCCTAAGGTCGGTTCCAATATTCATACTATGCTGAATCCACTGTGAGCATCTGACGAGTTCCAAAGGGGCTTGTTAAATGGAGAAACATGTGATACTTCATTATCTAAAATGGAAAACATGAAAACAATTTGAAAATATGAGCAAAAACTCAGTACATACATCCCTGTATCGTAAAATGAGCATAGAAACATTATTGATGGGTACCCGACTTTGCAATTCATTTAGTTGGCAATAACAATGAAAATGAAAGTAATATGAAATTGAATTGCTCATTATTATCTGGATGTGAACCCCTTGCACTGATATGATCTATACATAGGTGTACACCTGCCAATCCGATCAAGAGTTGGCCTGAAGTCGCGCGGGTAAATGATGGGCTGACGCCCTATAGATGATAACTGACGGGGTCACAAGTTAAATGACAAATCATTCTATAAACTGATTCATTGATAAACTCATTAAGATTTGTAACTTGATAAACATGAACTTCTTTCTGAAGATACAGGCAATGGACGGACCTTGAGCCTTTAAAAAATATCTTCTGACTTCATACAAGTTAGCTGTTTCATAAATATCATCGGACTTGATAAATATGTTCGGACTTGATAACACTTATGCGTAATGGGGAACGATAACTAGGCCTCAACTCTGTTTCATAAATGTCAGTGAAAGTATGTGTAGTTAGTAAATGATCCATACTCGCACAATTGAGTAAGTAAAAGTATGCGTAACAGAAATTGAGTAATTAAATGGTATACAGAACTCGTATATTTCAATATAACTTCAAAATTGAATTGATGAAAGTAATTAAATTTGATGTAAAGTGAATGAAAGTAAAATAGTCCACAATGAGATAAATGGTATTATAGAGGAAAAGGCATTGATGGCGATAATTGAGAGAATGGTTACGGCCTTTTCTGAAATAAGTTGCTGATACAAGTTTAAGGCTCGCTGATGTATAGTTTGGTTCAAGATAACAACGAGTACACTAGACTGGCTTGATAAATGCATTTGATACAATCTAAATTGAGTAAGTAATAGAGGTCTGAGGCCAAGAGAGGTATATCTTGGTTTAATGGCACAAACTGCAATAACTTGGTTTGATAAGTTACAACATCCCACCTCTCATATTTCATTCATAAATCCATTAGATAAAGAATTCCACCTCAAATGGGTCATTGAACTCATTAGAATCTAGTAAGCTCACCAAGCATAGTATTTTCTTTTGTAAAATCCATAACTGAATCAAAGCTTAAAAACAAGCTCCCAATTGCATATTTGTCTTCTTCTTCCTCATTAATCAAGCTAAAAACTCCATGAAAATCCATGAATATTTATTTTCCCCTTAAATGACTTGGCCCAAAATACACAAAATGAGTGCATGATAAATCTCACTTGATCTTTATTATTGCTCTTTATACAGTTACTCAAAATGCTTCCAACAATCACCAAACTCAAAATACTCATCGAAATTTCATGAGATCTTACAGGAAATTTAGAAATAATATGACCAGTCTACAACAAAAGTTTCAGAATTTTTCTCCAAGTATACACTGCACAGAAATTGTAATAACAACCTGATTTACACCCAAGCAGGTCAGTTCACTTCAAAAATTCATAACTTTCATTCAGGACCTCAAATGGAGACCTAAAACCCCAATATGAAAAGATTAAGTCCCCAAAAACTTTTACTTATAACTCAAAACATGATTCCCACAATAGGATTCCCAAAGTGGGACCAAAACACAAGTGTATCAGTTTTGATCTCATTCTGTGCAGTTTTGGTAAAGCGACCATAACGTTTTGCACAGACTTCGGATTAAGGCGATTCAAGATGCATTTTAAATATAACACACTGAAATATCTATTCACAAAAAATCATAAATTTTGGCTGGACCATTCATTACCAGTTTAATCCCAAAGTCAGCCCTAATTTCCTGAAATTCCAGCCCTTAACTGATTTAACTTCTCTTCCTTTTTCACATAAAAATCACTTGAAATAATTTCAAATCACCACAATCAGATACAAAGAGATCATTTAAGGCCTCATATATATATATATATATATATATATATATATATATATATATCCAAACTCTAAACATCTTCATTAATACATAATTACTAAATTCGCATCCAAAACAAGGTAGTTTTCTTTAAAATTCCATAAATCACTGATTACACCTCTAAACTTCCTGAAATTTTTCCAGAAAATCTCAAATAATATAGAGAACCTACAGTAAAAATTTCAGAAGCTTTGGACAATCCTGTGATTTCCAGAATTTTCGACAGTGGCATATAAACAAATGCAAAATCATGAAAATCATACTCTTGATCAAATACCCATAACTCCAAACATCTCCAAACTCAATAAAAATTGCACAATAACTATCAATTTGATCATCCAAATATAACCCATAAAGAAAACAACCATAAAACTCAAGATAAAACAAGTTAGGATTTTGGGATATACCTCTATTTAGGCTTGAGTTAGAGAGAGGAGGAGGCTGTTTTGAGTGATTTGAGGGGTTGGGCTTGATAGCTAGCAGTAAGGGCAACTCGGGGCAGTTGGAAGGTGGCCGGAACCACCAAAATGGGTGGCACAAAGGGGCAGCAACTTCTGTTGTGAGGAGAGAGAGAGAATGGGGAAAATGGGTTTGTGAATTATGTTGAATATTTGTGTTGATAAATTGCCTATTAATAGCAACATGTGGCTGAAAATTATCCACCTAAAAATTAGCTTTTTACTAATTAAAATTAGGTGCTAAAATGAGCAATTAGTGAAATAACAAAAGTTAGTAAGGTTTTGGGTCCAAAAAGCTAAATTAGGGCTTGAAAAGTTATTTGGAGGGTTGACAAAAATAAAAATTTGTATTGCTCGGAATTGAATTTTAGCGAAGATAAAAAAAATAATTAATCACTAATTTATACTTACCGAGGCCTAATATCGATTCACCTGATATTTATTCAATCAACGAAACTTCGAATTAACAATCAATGAAACTTGAGTTGCAAAGTAGTACCCAAAATGAAATATCTCCCAACCGGGAAGGTTAAATACGATGAATGAAGGTGGAACATTTAAATAAAATGATGGAACTCGTTAAATAAATAAATGGAGCGTAATTGAATTTAATGAATATGATTTGATTAAACAAATAACCATGAGTGATTAAGTCAATAAACACGGTAAAGTAATTGAATAAACATGATTAATAAAATAAATAAAAATGATTTAAATAACTAAATAAATAAATAAATATAGGTTAGGGTCGGGTTATTACAGATGAATTCCATCGTCAATATTTGCAATTATTTCTTGAGTTCTCTAACCTTATTACCGTTGCCCTTTTGAGAACTTCGTAATCTGAGACACCTATCGTCTCCCCGTTAGCCATTTTCTTTAATCTGAATTTAATATCACTCAAAATCAACTGGGTAATCCTTGGGAATAGTGAAAAAATTGAGATTCATTAATGTTAACTCTCTCTTTTTCTAAGTTTATTACTGGATATATTTTTTTCTAATATTTTGGATTTGATTTTGAAGAGGAGAGAAAAATAGAATTCAATGGTTGGGTCGGATCAGAGTAGTGAGCAGGAGAGGGGGTTGATGGTAAAATGAAATGAAATAAGGGAGGGCGGGTTCATTATATCAAATAGCAAAAAATGAAGTGGAAAGAAAATGATTTTTCATTCTACCAAACAGCTGAAAATGTAAGTGGAAAATCATTTTTCTTGGGAAAATATTTTGCATGAAAAATAATTTTCTGAGAAAATGATTTTTCCTCCTACGAAATACACCCTAATCAAGAATATTTATGGAGCAATTGCTATTCCGTACCAAGTCAAGCAGCTAACTCAAATCGAAACTCAGTAGAGCACATAACAACTATCAAACGTGGCAGAGTAACTCTGAATCACATAGAGACAATGCAAACTTGAGAGTTGGTGCCAGAAAGAGTGCATCCATAAGAACAATGCAACATAATTAAGAGCTCGTTTCAACTTATCAAATTGTTGGGCCCAATACTGATTCAAACAGACATGCCCAAAATTAGCCAGCAAATCGATTATCAGCCTATAAACTTTATCATCATGAATAAATTGTCTAAGTAAATTAGTGGGTCCTAAGTCTTCAAGCCTCTTAGTGTTAGTGTACTTAAGATTATGGTCTAGAATAAAATTCTCAGTCACACTAGTCTTAGACTTTATAAAGCTAAACTTGGAGGGTTCCAAGAGATGACCATTTATGATGGGTTCATACAAAAACCCACATGAAGACTTTCATTTTCATCTAATCCATATGAAAAAGACTCATATTCCATAGAGTTTATATCATCATTAAATTCTAAACTAGTAGGGTTAATCTCATCTCTCACATGACTCATGCAAACAAATATCGTATGACTTATTAAAACCATGATGCTCATCTTTATTAGAAATGCTCTCATCCAACACACTAGCATTTTCAAATCCCTCACTCTCCTAAAACTCACATGGTGAAGTAAAAGGGGAAGGTGGAATGGGAAAAACTAGGTCATCTATAGTGTCATCCCTAAGTGTGCTAGGTTCAGGTGTACAGTCATAAGGCAGACACAAAGAGGTCATTCTCTTGTTCCAGGTTAAGAAAAGGCATATCATCATGCAAATCAGACTTAGACTGGATGGAAGACTAAAAATCATCATAGAGACTACCTGTATGTTCAAGAGATCCTAAACTAGAGTCAACCTCATGCAAATTATTATCCTTTCTAATCCAATCAAAGTAGTGAGAATATTCAACAATTTTCTCCTACATAATCTCTATTACCTTATCACTCATACCTTTCATCATCTTTTTCGGTCTTGCACATTGAGCTTCAAAATAATCATGATATGGGCAATTACAAGCATCTTGATCGAAAGACTCATAGTAATCACTCAGAATATGAGGCACGTAAAAGTGAGATGGGTGATCATATGAGTCTGTAAAGTGATCTTGGTGATGAGGATTAACATGAAAAGTAAACACATCATAATTAGGGAATCATAAGGTCCCTTTAGCTTGTACAGATTCACAAGTATCCCAAGCCAATTTTTCCAAGAAATCTCATACCTTATCTTGAGCTTCAGACAACAATCCTCCTAAAACTCTCGGGCACATAGGTTCAGCATAACCTCTAAATTCGACATTTAAACCCACAACGATCACCTTGCAAATTTCCTATTTTCAAAACTTTGGCTCAATCAAGCATGATAATCATTAACTCTCAATAAATAGCTCATGCGTAAACTGAAAGAAATAGAAAACTTGAATTTTGATTTTTTTTCCCAGTTTTCAAAAATTTTAATTAGTATTTTCGGTTTTAATTTTTTTAGTTTTTTGATTTTTTGTTCAACGAAAAATAAAAGATACGAAGACAATTCTTATAAATTGGTAACAACTTGGATCAACTAAAAATCAAGACACCGAAATAGGAAAATAGAAAATAAACCAACAGAAACAACACTAAATTATCAAAACTAAATAAAGACCAAAAAGGGAAAAGGTGATCTAATTTCAAGACTGCCATCCCCGCTAATGGTACCAAAAATTTGTTATGATTTTTAGTAAGGATAAGTTTTAACCGCAAGCACCAGGTCATCAGTCGTAGCGATCTATAGGGATGGATATGAAATTAGGTCTCTACGTAGATTAGAGCAACATCAACTCATGGCTTAATCTAATTTAATGCCAAACCAAATGAAAGTAACAAAAAACAAGATAAAATAATAAAAACCTAAGACACTTAAGCAAGGCTACATGACTAAATTAAAGACCCAACATCAAAAGTAGGATTCAACTACCAAGATTCCAGTAGTACAAGATTTAGAGAACTTAGTAGTAGTAAAATTCAATAAATCAAACTAGGCAATAACAACTAAATTAAGCAAACACTAGTGAAACATTATGAATCAATTTAACCCAAATAGTAATCAAGTTGAAGTTGCTTGAGTAGGGATAACAAGAGAAATGAACGAAGAATAAACCTCAGTCCCTCAAAACTGCAAGCCCAAATAGATTCTAAGTCACGGTAGAATCAAATGCCAATTGAAACCAAAAGCTTGAATAAATCCTAACTCATGGTAGAATCAAATGAGGGAGATATCAATTAGAGCACAGAGCTAAAGGACAATAAGAATTAGGAGCGGAATAGAGCAAAGTAAAACAACTCCAACCTAAAATTCTTGCATATTCCAAACAAAATCACCAATTGTATTCAAAATTAACCAAATCAAGATACAAAGACATAAAATTTATGAGTCTACAAACAAATCTAAAAGAAGAATGGAAAGAAGATGAAGAGCGAAATAAATATAGAGTACCCTACTCTATGATATTCCTACTTCCAGTTATAGTTCTATTTCTACTTCTACTTCTACTTCCTAGTGTTTTTTCAATCAAATTGCTTGAAGCCTTTTGTAGACATGCTCTTCAAGGTCTTCAATACTTATGAATCAAAGCCCATTTGATTCTTGTAACTACCAAAGAGATGCTTGAATGGAACCTTTACTGCACAATTTATAAGAAACAAACGGTAATAATGGCGATAGACGAATTGATGATGACTGTAGTAGTGATAATGAATGAGTGGATGGTTTCATTGGGAGCAGGAATAGAGAAATTAGAGAAAAAGTAAATAGAGAAAGGGATGATAATTCATGATTTACGTTGGTTAAAGAAAAAGAAGTGCGGAGAGCAAAAAAGGGGAAAAAGAGGAAATAAATGGGGGAAGGACTGTGATAGCTATTAATCACATGAGAAGTGAGGTAGAGAGGAAGCTTGGTCTTGGGAAAATTCATGTTAGAAAGAGGATGACGTAGCAAACTTGGGCTATAATATAGAAGAAGTTGATCCAAGCCAATTTTTTCCCCCAATTTGTGGTCTTTACTTTTATATTTTGAATTTTATGTAAATTCTGCAAAATAGATAAAATTGTATTAAAAATTAAAAATTAATATTTATTTTGAGCAAACTTTAGATAATAAAGGGTATAAAAATGTCAAAATTTCGCGTAGAACATTAAGTATTCATCAGGACAATCTGTCGCTATACCATAAGCCAGCGTTTGCATGGCTACGATGCACTTAGTTAGCAGTGACAACCCACACCACCCAAGTGCGTCATGCCTTAACTAGAAGTACTTAAAAGATTCCCAAAGGGCCTCTATGATATAAAGGAATAATTGCTTTCGCATCTTAAATTTACGATGAAAATGGCTTTCGTTGTTGACTAAATCTTCTGTGAAATAATCTTTGTATAGGCGATCACAAGCTTCTTCCCAATCTCTCCTGATAAATCTTTTCTTCTTTCTTGGTCTTCATGATAATAAAGAAGCTCTCTTTTCTTGTCTAGCTTGTTTAAGCTGTAGAATTAGTTCTTAATTTTCCCGGTGTTAGTTTCATCGTCTAGAAGATATTCTTAAATCGGTGTATCATCACTGGATTCTTTCCGTATGAAGCTTAACCTATCTGATGATGACGAGGAGGATGAATCACTCGTTGTGACCACCTGTGCATACATCAACGTAAATAATAAGCTTAATCTAAGTAATGCACTTAATTATAATAAACTTTTAAATATAAACTTGAAAAGAAGTTTTTATTTCATAAAATAAAGAAGTTTCATACAACTTACAACAAACATTTCTGACACCAACATAGCCCAAATAGCATACATTTCTTAGAATAACATGTTATAATCAATATTTCATTCTATGTTATGGTGGGCATTATATTCTACTCAATTGAGGATAGTGGTTGGCAGGATCAGCTCTTAATTTCTTCTTGCATTGAATCATGTCTAGCCAAAGACTCATGACACATCTTAGCCAGTTCGTCCTTAAAATCTTATCCTCATACTTCCTTTTCTTACGAAGTTGCTCCTTTTCCTTGAAGGCCTGATGTCGATCTCTCAATTGCATCGCTTGCTTAACTGTTGCTGCCTTCCTCTCTTATACTTTGACATATCATTTGAAGATGCCATTCTTTTCCACATTCACTATTCCTAACACGAACAACTCTGTAGTCATCAGATTCAACACTGGGTCCTAAATTTTTTCCATCGCTTTTCTCTTGGCAGCTTTTCTTCCAATGGGAAAAATTAGCCCACCCCCTTCTGCAGCTGGCGTATCTTCGCTACCACGGGTAGTACGGGTGTTGGGTGTGCCAAAAGTATACTCCCATCTCATTTATCCTAAACTATTTTGAATATGCTTCTGTAGTTTGATTACAAAAGGTCTCTTATTTAGGGCGGCATTTGTTTAGCACCCATCCATGCATGACGTTAAACTTCTTGCCTATTTTTGCAAAGTACAAATTATGGGTCTTCTCCATAATATGCTTGTCATTCGCCCCACTTGGTTCAACTGGTATATTTGCATTGCATAACTGATCCATTGGATATAACCAGGGAGGTCTAGTTTCAATAAATGTTACAAATCTTCCCCATTCTTTGTAGAGCTCCATCTAGAGGGTATTTGTTAAAGGCAACGACCACCTTATTGCAACAGCCCGACTTTTTTTGATCCGCCCCGGTAATGGGGTATGTGCATATGTTTATCTAAGATTTTATCAAGCGGCGATCCTCCTCAATTGTCCACTGAGTCCCCCCTCCACCGCTCTCCCCTTTCCCCCCTTTTGCCTAATTGTTAGTCAAATTATTATTAGGTTGACGATGAAGAGTTGATGGAGGGGTGGATGAGGACGCAGTGGGTAATATGGGAGGGATATTGACCCGTAGCTATAATTTGGGGTTTAGGGGCCATTTTGGCTATGTGTTGGGGGCAATGTGAGGGACAATGTTTGGGGGGGGGGGGTAACGCAGGAGATATTGCTAATTTGGGTGATTACGACATTATTTCGGCTTCTCAATGTGAATCATGCCATATAACCAAATTTATAAATGATTGTGGTGTATTACGATCCATTTCATAAGCACACTTACATGTAACTAACAATTTGTTCTTTTAATTTAAAACTACCACATTCATATTTAAATATACTAACTTAAAGATATTCAAATATTTTTTCTACACAATAATTTACATGAACATGCTCATACTAGTTTAATAATGTTAAAACAAAAAATTGAACTAACATATAAACATCTATAACCAATAATTATTAATAGAAACATACTAACTCAAACATATTAAGTTAACACTTTTAAATTCTAAAATATTCATACACTGTAATTAGTATGTTTTTAATTCCAACATGAAACTTTCAAATTTCTAAACATATTCAAATACATAATTTACATCGACATGCTCATACCCGTTTAATCATATTGAATTATAAATATAAATATGTATGACATAAAACCAATAATTACTTCTGGATTGAAATTGTAACATATTAATTCAAGCATACTAAATTAAGTTAACCTATTAACTAAAGCATATTAACTTACCAACATTTTAAAATTTAATATATTCATAGATTATAGCCGATGTAAGCCTAGCTCACTTGGCATTAGGCATCTTGAGGTTTCACTGCCTCCCGGGTATGATTCCCGAGGGAGCTGTTGCTTTTGTGTATAGGAGTAACAAGTTGGATGTCAACAGGGGCTTTCTGGCCTGGTCCCCCCCCCAACCCACTCCAGCCTTCATTGGTAGCCCTGGATAGGGCCCCGTGAAGATGGTCAAACTTACTATACAAAAATATTTATAGGTTGTAATTCATACTTATATTTCAACATATTCAAAGATTTAAATACTAACTTTCACAAATGTAATTTCTAACCTATTCAAATATAGAAATTCGAACATATTAACTTTTACAACTATTCTAACAAATACTAATTTTAAGAAATGTTGAAGTCATTTTCCCAACATATTGTTTACGTCAACATGCTCGTACTAGTTTAATCATATTAAAATAAAAATATAATTTAATATATGAACATCAAAATTTTAAGACAATTATTTCTTAAATTTAACCAATATGTAAAATTCCAACATAATTATTTCTTAGACATAATCAATATGTAAATTCCTACATAATTATTTCTTAAATGTAACCAATATATAAATATCAACATAATTATTTCTTATATTTGACCAACATGTAGAATCTAACATAATTATTTCTTAAAATTGACCAACATGTAAATTACATAAACATATTATAAATCATAAATGAAAGTCTCACAATTTTAGCGCATCATACAAAATGCGTCACTTCACTTCACTTCTTTCTTGATTCTTCAAATATACTTCTGAAACATTTCTACAAACAAAACAGCAAACATAAACAAAACAAAATTACTAAACTAAATCATTATATCAAATTTATAAAAACTTACTTAGCAAAAACATTTCACTTGACTTTACTTCCCACAACCTTTTTCACCCATACAATTTTTTAGATGAGATGAGATGATTTTTGGTATGGATTCTACCTTACAACTATGGGGTATTTATAGATGAATTTTTTCACACAAAAAAAAAAACCACAAAAGAGACCCAAAACTAGCTGTTTGGGTACCCAATCCAACAGCTAGTAAATCCCACATCGGTAAGATACTCAATCTAATAGTAAAATCTAGGCCTACATTTATTCATTTATTTTTATGTTCGATCCAAAATGACGCACATTCCTTATAGCATACCTACAAAACATTGTGTTTTGAGCCCATAAACAATGAAAAAAATGACACGCAAGTTGGATCGAGGTCATGGCCCAACCAGTTTTATTCCTCGTGGGTCGTGTGCTGCAATGACATTTTTAGAACACAACCCCCGTAAATGGAGCACATGCCAATGCACTAAAGGCGCTCTTAGTGGACTTGCATATACATACACAGGCATAAAGCTTTACAAATCGAACTCTCTAGAGAGATATTGGCTAGAGAGAAAGAAACATCTCTATCTCTAACCCTTAAAAATGAAAAAGCCTCCTGATTCGCCTCCTCTTATCAACCCCAATCTCTACCCTTTAGCCTCTATCTCTACAACGCCCCCATTCTCTATTGCCTGATTACTCTAACATAATCCCTTATTTACTATTAATTTGCAACGGAAGTCTTTTGATTGGAGGCATTACTGCCATTCCATGGCGAAACAAGGCTACTTGCAATTCCCTGCAAGACTTTGTTGTCCACATCATCACCTTTTTCACCCAACATTGGAAATAAACGTACGATCGACAACTTGTTTAACTCATGATGCACTTGATAACTTAGCACACAATTACCAAGCACTAGAAATCCCGAAGTCCAAAAGAATACACATTCCGCAAGCCCTCAGGGTGCTAGTCTATAAATCACTGTGAGCATTTGGCTAGCGAATCCTCAGCAAAAGGAATTGCAATTCTCTTTCATTTCTTGCTACCATATGATTTGCTAGGAGGACGATTGTTCACTGATCCTTTACCTAAAATAGAAAACACAAAAACATTCAAATAATGAGCTGAGGCTTAGCACGGACATCCCTATGCAGTAAAATAAGCTTTGTGTTTAATTAATTGGGCCCCCGCATTTCAAAACATTTTATTTTGCAAATAGGAGAGAGAGAGTGTGCAAGTAAAGTTGATTTACTGGTTATTATGTGAAAGTGAACCCCGATTGATGTCTGAAGCAATCTTGAGATAGGTGCACACCTCCTAGGTTGATCGCAAAGCTTAAGTTGCAGCTGCGCGGGGAAATTGAAGGGCATAAGCCTTGATGGTTGATAATTGATGGGGCCACTTGCTTAGGTGACAAAACATTGCATAAAATGATTCATTATATGAACGTTATATTGATTTTACATAGTTTGAGAAAGATGTGAGATTTTAAAGAGCACAGACAATGAACGTACCTGGTCTTTGGAAGTCTCTCTCCTTTTTAGTGAAAATTATTTGCTGATAGCTTGAAGCGATAGAGGTGGTCGTGCTTCTGCTTAAATATGTAATTTTTTACTATTAGTACCAGATTAGGAAATTTTATTAAATTTTCTGACTTAATGAATAATTTAAATTCCCACGACCTCTCTTTTTATTATTAGCGTAACAATTATTAGTAACTTAATTTGGTTCTAGTTTATTTTTTTTTTTCATTCTCCTCTTTATTACTACTAACACTTGTTTAATTAGATGTTATAACAGCACAATGGTATGACTCGCCTTGTGTTTATTAATGTCGACGTTATCGTCACCACCATTTGAATTGTTATGTTATTATAAGCTTGTTAATATCGTTTACTTTGTCTCGATTGCTAGGATTAATGTTGTTCTTGATGATGATTATTATTATTATTATTATTATTATTATTATTATTATTATTATTATTAT
>JACYFF010003369.1:22385927-22397137 GCA_017589665.1 Selenicereus undatus
ATTATTATTATTATTATTATTATTATTATTATTATTATTATTATTATCACCATGGTTATTATTATTAGTTTCTTGTTATTAACATTTTGTCACACTTGTTGACGTAACGCTATTGTTAGTAGTGTGTTATTAGAATCATGGTTATTTTCTTACAGTGAGCTTTATTATCTTAATCGTTACTAGCTTTTTAATAGCATACCATTCTTTGCCGCCGACCAATTTTTGTTGGGTCAATTCATGACTCGGTTTAGTGATGCCGTGAGCTTGGTCTCGGGTTTAAGTGTGAAATTCAATTACACGAATGTTTGGTTACATCCTAACTAGCATTGAGTTGCACATTTGTCTCTTTTTAAACTCTCGATTTAAGCCCACAGCGACGCTAATAAAAATCCACTCCAGTTAATTCCAACCCAATCTCCCTCCATTCTTTCACGCAATCTCCTAGTCATCCCTTTTTTTAAAACCAATTTTTACTAATTAATACTTCATTGTTTGCACATTAAGCCACTATTCCATATTAACTAAAAATCCTTGATATCCCTAGTCAAAATCATTACTGCTTTAATACCTAAGTTTTGTAATTTAATTAAACTTCACTTTTAGCCTACGAATTGCAAGCATCAACATTATTTCATCTTTTTTCCTTCCTTCACTCCGCCATCTTCACTTGGCCACTAGGTTCATGGTATGTTTCCAAATATTAACCTTATACACACACACACACGCACACACACACACACACACACACACACACACACACACACACACACATATATATATATATATATCTATTTAATCATCACTTAACTCATTTAAACACTATTAACTCAACATAATTAATTTAAGCTTCATTCAAGCCATAAACCCTAACCCATCAAACTCATGACCACAACTCACTCATCCAGCATCTATTTCTCCTTAGTGTCATTCAAGTATGCGTTAAACTTAATCTCAACATCATCAAAATAACATAATCAAGCTAAATCTTTACACCCAAACATCATATCCTCAACACCATGTTCATCTCCAACCTCACTTCATCCAATTGATTTCACAACCAAAATTCATTAAAACTACAATTTAATAGTCATTCAAGCTAAATATATCATCATCTACAAAAATTGAATCACAAATAATCAAAACCCAAATTAGGAGAGGCTAGGGTTTTCACTTTCTCACACCAAATTTGAGCAAGAGCAAGGAGAGGGAGATGGTGGTGCCGGTGGATAGTGGCCGGCGGATGAGCGACTGGCGATGAGTCCTTGGCTGGCCAGCGTTCTGGCAAAGGATGGTAGCGTTGGGATGGGGGGTCTGGGCAGTGAAGAAAACAGGGGAGGGGGGGTTTGTTGTTGGGGGGCTCGTGGAATTGGGGGGAGTGGCAGATTAGTTGCTTTATTTAATTTTTTTTTGTTTTCCCTTTTTGTTTTTGTTTCTTTTTTCCATTGATGCATTAGTTATCTAGATTTCTCAACTTTTTCCTAATAATCTTCCTCACTCTTTTTTTTTCTAAAATAGAAAATATATATAGCTATTTGGGTTAATATTTTGGCTAAAATTAATTAATTAAATTATACAACCTTTGTGTGTAAAATTTGGTAGAAGACATTTTTATTTTAAATTATTATTCCTTGTTTTCTTTATATATATATATATATAAACATATATACATATATACATATACATATATACATATATACATACATATATATATATATATATATATACATATATACATATACATATATACATATATACATATACATACATACATACATATATATATATATATATATATATATATATATATATGTATACATACATACATACATACATACATACATATATATATATATACATATACACACACACACACACACACACACACACACACACACACACACACACATATATATATATATATATATATTGTTAAGCCATTAATCATGCATCGTTTTATTAATTATTTTGATTATATTTTGCACATTATTGCGTCTAATTTACTTTATTTTGTATATTTTTCAGGTTAGGCATTAATAAAATAAAAAGGAGAAAACAAGACGTTGAAGCTCCGATTTTACACGATTTGCTGAAAAGACGGTCCAATAATAATTTATGAAAAATATGATTTCCATGATTATTTAATTGGACTAGGGTTTCAAGAGTTGGAATAAGGCTAGAAGTCTTGAGGGACAAGAAGTCTAAGGAAGAGAGGAAGGAAATCCTAATATACTAAACCTAACCTCCCTCCCTCCCTATATATAAACCCATGGCATGCATCATCCCAGGGCTGCTCCTTCAATATCCCTATCTTCACCGTGATCATCATCATCCTCCATTCACCATCATAACCTCACGGTTCACCGTGATCATCATCATCCTCCATTCACCATCATAACCTCACAGCTCTTCATTCCATCAAGGGCATCCCACGGCAGCCATCTCCTCCATGCCACCCTATCTTCTTCATCATTATCTTAATCTCCACGCTCATTGCCTGCCCCTTCATCATAATCATCACCATGACTATCATCCCTCTCCACAATCACCATCAATCCTCCCCATAATCCTTAATCACATCCCACTACCACGGTTTGTTTTCTCCTAAAATAATACCACTGCACTTCTCATCATCTCCATCACCATCATCTTCAAAGTAGGGTGATTTTATTTTATTTTATTTTATTTGTTGTGTTGTTTAGCTAATTATTAAACATGAAACCTTTGGTTAATTGTTATGATTTTATGTTTAATATGTGTGAGTAATTTTTTATGCTTAGTATAATCTTCTTGAAGCCATGCTAAATTTACTACTTTGAAACAAGTCTTATGCTTTATTGCGTAGTTGATTCACGTTCATGATTCTATAGCGATTAGCGTTTATCGTTTATGATATTCGTATTAAATTAATTAGAATGCATGCTAGTTAGTTTAATACGATTTCAATTGATAGTTTAGAAGACTATAATACGTAAAAGTTATAGTCTTTTATGTATTAGTATCACCCTAATTAATCATGGATGGCTCAAACCCATCTCTTTTAATTAGGTAGTTGTTATAGATCTTTGTTAAATCGATTTGAGGTAAATTGGTTACAAAGCGTTAGATAATGTTTTACTAATACGTAATGTTCTAATTTGATTAAATTCTTGCACTTGTGTAAGGGTTATCAAATTAGTAGGGTTTATATTAGGGCTAGTCCTAATTAAACTAGAATCTAAGGAAAAATGGGGAAGAACCACTGGTGGATGTCTTCTACAGTTTAACTCATGAATGAAATTAACTTGTGTGCTAATGATAAATATTAATTTGCATGGTGGATTAAGATTATACTAAGTATCCTTCATAAATTTGACAACTTTTGATCATTATTTGTTGCGTAGAGTTAATTTGATTAGTTTGTTAACTTTTGATCTATTTTTTAGCTTCAATATAATTTCAATCGACCCCCCAAAAGTATAGTCCTTTAGGAGTGTCTAGGTAATTTTAGATAGTTTAGATTTTGATTTTTAGAGTGGTTATAATTTTAGATTGATTTATATTCAGTTTTAGTATTTAATTACCGGTTTGTTAGAAATTAGACTAAAAATAGTTAATTTTGTTCTTTTTATATATATTGTTTCAGTTCCTAGAGTTTATATATTGTCCTAGCCTACCCATGTTTAGTTTCGTAATTTTTGGAAGTTATTTGATAATTTTTCAGAATTATTTTGTGAAATTGATATGTGTAGGTTTTTAGGTTATTTATTCTAAAATTTTTGATTTTAATTATTAATTCACGATTATTAGGTATTGGTAAGTCCATAAAATCGTGTCCTAGAATTAGGGTAATTTTATTAATTATTTTTGTATTTATATTTATGCAGATTATTTTATTTCTAATTTCAGATTAAATTTCTTGCAGTAAGTTTCTGATTTGATTTTTCTGAAATTATTTGGATACATTTGCAGAGTTATAAGCTGATATAATTGAAGAATAATATTTTAGGTTACTGTTTGATATTTTTAATATTTATTTTCTGATTATTATTTGCTGTTTTGATTTTTAATTAGAATTTCAGTTACTATTCTGTTTTTTTATTTTTCTAGATTATTTAGGAAAGCTTTTTATTGTTTTATTTCCAGAATATAACCCAAAATATTTAGGAGCATCATTGGGTGTTTTTCCAGATTTTTATTCATTAGATTTTAATTATTTTAGAATTATTAAGATTAGATTTAATAAATTGGATTAGTGAAATCATTTAGGATTAAGCTAGCCTTTTTAAAACAATCTTTCCTCGTGGATCGATCCTTACTTCTCTATGCTATAAAAAGTATTTAATAACTGAAGTAGTGGTTAAATTTGTAGCTCTCGACAAGCTTTACATACACACACACACACACACACGCACACACGCACGCACACACACACACACACACACACATTACTTAACTTATCACTATTGTTGCATTATTGCTATGTTTATATATATTGTTGTTGTTGTTGTTGTTGTTGTTGTTGTTGTTGTTGTTATTGTTGTTGTTATTGTTTTCTGAAATTAGTCCTTTAATAATCAGGCTAATTTTTATTTTGCTATAGTCCCTGTATTTGTTATCATTTGAACAAATTATTCAGGACTGTAACCAATAATTTGTTTCGAGGCCACTATGCCAATTCAACTTGCAATTTCATAAATAGCCATACATATATAAAGTACTAAATCAAAATGCGGCACCCAACTTGATTAATTTGTGATTAATATAATGTAAGGTAATTAGCAAGATTTTAGGTTTGGGCCATTACAGCCTCCCCCCCTTAAAATAAGTTTCATCCTCGAAACTTGCAGAGTTAAAACGGAACCTTGACTGTACCTCAAATAGGTATGGGTATTTACTTCTCATGTCTTCCTCCATCTCCCATGTAGCCTCAGATGAAGTATGGTTGGCCCACAGGACCTTAACCAGAGGAATACGTTTTTTTCGGAGTTATTTAACTCTATAGTCTAATATCTATACGTGACGCTCTTTGTACATTAGAGTTTCAACGACTTCTACTGGTTCTGTTATGATGACATGATTTGGATCTTGAACATATTTTATGAGCTGTGAAATGTGAAAAACGTTGTGCACATGCTCAAGTTTTGTTGGTAGATCCAAAATGTAAGCCACAGGGTTTATCCTCTCGAGAATTTCATAAGGCCGATATATCTAGGGCTCAGTATGCCTTTGATATTGAATCGCCTTACTCTTCTAACCGGAGATACCTTTAAAAATGCTTTATCTCCTACTTCAAACTCTAATGGCCTTCTCCTTTTATCCGCGTAGCTTTTTTGTTGGCTCTGAGTTGCCTTGATATGTTCTTAAATTTTCCTTATCATTTCAGTGGTCTCTTGAATCAACTTAGGTCTATGGTTAATGCTTCATCAAGCTCACTCCAACACAATGGGGTTCTGCACTCCCATTCAGTGCTTCAAAAGGGGCCATCTTAATAGTGGATTGATAGTTGTTGTTATAAGAGAATTTCACCAATGGTAAGTAATCTTCCTACTTTTCCTGGAAGTCAAGCACGCAGATTCTCAACATATCCTCTAGGGTTTGATTCACTCTCTGAGTTTGCCTATCGGTCTCAGGGTGATATGAACTACTAAAATTTAACTTAGTCCCAAAGCTTTTTACAGAGCTTGCCAAAATCGAGCTTGAAACCTTTGGTCTCTATCAGATACTGTGTCCTTTGGTATGCTGTGTGATCGAACTATTTCTTTGACATACAATTGTGCTAGTCTCTCTACACACCAAGTCTTATGAATAAATGGGTAGATTTGCTAAGTCTATCCACAATGACCCAAATTGCATTCTTCTTTGAAGCAGAAAAAGGTAATCCCAGAATAAAATCCATTGAAATTGAATCCCAGTTCCAGGTAGGAATCTCTAAAGGTCTTAATTCACCTACGGGGTGCTGATGTTTAGCTTTCACCCTTCGACATGTCAGACACTTATCTACATACTCTGCAATCTCTCTCTTCATGTTATCCCATCAGAAGAATTGCCTCAAATCTTCGTACGTTTTTGCTCCTCCTTGGTGCACTGAGTATAGGGAATTATAGGCTTCTTCCAGGATCTTTTTCTTCAACTCCTCCTTGTTGGGTACACACAGTTTGTTTTGAAACCTCAAGGTTCCATCTTCATATATTAAGAAACCAGGGGATTTTCCTTGGGCAACATTTTGTCTGAGCCTCTCCAACTTAGTATTATCTTTATGACTTGCTGTAATTTCTTCTATTATGGAATGTTGTACCTCTAATGCTGACAAAATCCCATCTATGTACCCTGGTAACACCAGTTCAATACCCATGTTTTAAAGGCCCCTTAGAGTATTATATTGGGTATTTATCATTGTATTTAAACCATTTTGGGTTTTCCTACTAAGTGCATCCGCGACCACATTCGCATTTCTAGGATAATATTGAATTTACAAATCATAATCCTTAGGCAATTCGAACCATAGTTGTTGCCTTAAATTGATCTCCTTTTGAGTAAGGATGCACTTTAGGCTATGGTGGTCGATATAAATCTAGCATGACACCCCATATAGGTAGTGTCGCTAGATTTTTAAGGTAAAAACTACTGTAGCTAACTCCAGATCACGAGTTGGATAGTTCTTGTCATAAGGCTTCAGTTGCCTAGAGGCATAAGCTATTACCTTCTCATCTTGCATTAGCACACAACCTAACTCGTTCTTAAAAGCATCACTATAAATAGTGTATTCTTTTCCTTCTACGGGCAAGGTAAGGATAGGCGCTGTTGGTAAGCATCTCTTTAGTTCTTGAAATGCCTATTTACACTTGTTTTACCACTCAAATTTAGTAGTTTTCTTCAATAGGTTGGTCAGTGGAGATGCGATTTTTGAGAAATCTTTCGTAAATGTTCTGTAATATCCTGCTAAACTCAGAAAAACAGAAAACTTCTTACTTCTATCACATTGGTAGGCTTGGGCCATTCAGTAACCTTCTTTATCTTATGAGAATCAACTTTGATTCCTTCCCTAGAGATTACATGCCCCAAAATGTCACTTGTGTTACCCAAAACTCACACTTCCTCAGCTTAGCGTATAACTGTTGTTCCCTTAAGGTTTGTAATACAGTCCTCAAATGATTGGTATGCTCTTTCTTATCCTTGGAGTATATTAGAATGTCATCTATGAAAACCACCACAAATTTGTCCAAATAAGGTCGAAAAACTCAATTCATATGACCCATAAATGCAGTAGCGGCATTGGTAAGCCTAAAAGGCATCACGGTAAACTCATAATGGCCATATCTAGTTCTAGATGCAGTTTTGGGAATGTTTTGGCTTAATCCTATGCTGATAATGACCTGACCTTTAATCAATCTTTGAAAACACCCCAACTCCTTGCAATTGATCAAACAAATCATCTATTCAGGGTAAGGATACTTGTTCTTAATGGTAATCTTGTTTAGCTCCCTATAATCTATACAAAATCTTAAGGTTCCATCCTTTTTCTTCACAAACAAAACTGGGGTTCCCAGGGTGATACAGTGGGCCTAATAAACCCGTTTTTGTAGTAACTCGTCCAACTGGGTTTTCAATTTTATGAGCTCTATTGGGGCCATCCTATATGGAGCTTTTGAAATAGGTTGTGCACCAAGAATTAGCTTAATCCCAAAATCAATCTCTCTTTAAGGAGGTAGACGCGGCAACTCCTCAGGAAAAAACATCAGGAAATTCGTAAACTACAGGGATATTTCTATTTTCACATCCTCGTCCTCGACTTTAGTAGCGTAATACAAATACCCTATGCACTCTTACGTTGACAACTTACTTGCGTTCATAATTGAAATTGTAGAACACTCTTTCCAAAGTCTTTCACCATAAAAACATACTTCTCGACCCTCTTGGTTCTTCAAAGTGACCTTAAGATCTCTGCAATCTATGCTTTCCCTATGCATAGTCAACCAATCCATTCCCAATATTATATTGAATTTTGATATATCAAACTGGATCAAGTCCCTAAAGAACTCATGTTCGACAATCACAATAGGAACATTTTTATAAAGAACATGGCATTCTATCACTTGCCCATTTGGCAAACTAATTCTATAGTTTGCCCACTCTTTATCCTTTTTCAAATTCAATTGCAATGTAGCTTGGGTAGATATAAATGAATGAGTAGCACCCGAATCAAACAAACCACAAAATGGTTTTAAATTTAAAAAGAGAGTTCTAGTGACAACCGTACCAGAAACTGTAGCTTCCTTTTTGCTTATTACGTAAGCTCGTCCTACCATTGGGGGTGTAGAGGGCAGTGTTCCCTAACGTGGAGGCGGTACAGGCCTTGTAACTCGCTTTTCTATGACCTTCTGTCTTCTAGGGCAAGCGACAATCTAATAATCAGGGTTTCCACACCACATACACTTTTTAATACCTACACGACACTTGATTGTAGTATGGTTTGTCTGGTCACACTTGGGGCAAGGTTCTGTTGAAGTCACTAAATGACTCTTAGTAGGTCCAGCAACGAGTTTCTTTTGAGCCACATTCTCGCTTGATGTACCATGATCATTCCACTTTCTCTTTTGATTCCTTGGGTTCAAAGCCCTTAATTCACCCTTTATTCGTTCCACCTCAGCAGCTCTTTCGTACAACTCCTGATAAGTTTGAATTGGTAAACCAGTGAATTGGTTTCGAATATAAAAAGCTAAACCTTCCTTAAACCTTCTCATTTTCAGCCTATCAGATGCCACAAAGTCTGTAGCAAATCTTGATAACTCAATGAACTTGCATATTGCATCATAGTCATATTACCACTCATCTTTAACTCCATGAACTCCTTGTCTTTCTGTCATTGAACAGTGATTGGGTAGGATTTAGCCCTGAGCTCCTCGAGAAATTTAGCCTAAGTAAGCTCAGGTCCTTGTAACTTATCTTTCACGGTGCTCTATCAAATATCTACTTCACCTGCTAAATAAAAGGTTCCGATGTCACTTTTTTCTCTTTAGGTACTTCAACTACTGCAAATATTTTATTTATTCCCCTAATCCAGTTCTCAAGTTCTACCGAGTCAAGGTTTCCCTCGTAAACCTTAGGGTTGCGTTGGGCTACCCTATCAGCTGGTTTATCAAACTTTGGGGGGTTTTCTTGAGGTATAGGGGGTACAGGGGGAATCCACTTCATTAACTCGATTACCAAATTTTTCCAATAATCCGAGCCTTCCGCATTACTAGACACCTCCAGAGCTACCGTTGGGCGTCCACTAGGGTTTTCTTAGGGGTTCTCATTCACTTGATTGCCTGAACCCTGAGATTCACCTTGATTGCTATTCACATTGTTGTTTACTGACTTTGACATTCTGAATCACATAAACAAAGTTTATTGTCTAAATTTGTATGACATCGTAATAAAATAATAATCATTCAAAATCAAAGCACAATTTAACTTGAACATTACTTTCATTGCATATACATATACATAATGATCACCAAAAGAATGTCACAATGGATTATGTTAGCGTCTCCAATATTTTAGCTGGGATTCCTGACCTAGTCCCCTGCTGCACTATTTAACTTGAGTCATCTGTAAACCCAAAAAGAGAAGGCGGATTAGATCATTGCAGCTGATTAGCTTAGCCTAACTATATACATTATATATATACACACAATGCGCACGAAGAACATCACTTTCACCAACTGTATTGCATATATATCAGAAAAATCAAAGCCTAAAACATAAAGTGAGTGAGGTCAACTCTAACGATCCCGAGACGAATCGTAATCAGGGCAGGAGGGATCGTCGACCTCCTCGCTCATGTCACTGCTAGCTTCAATAATCTCTATGTCTGAATCCTCACAACCTATTTCTCAACCATCCTACTGCTCACAGTGATTTGCTAACCTGGCTCTAATACCAATTATAATACCCCTAATCCCTATTGCCTGATTACTCTAACATAATCACTTATTTACTATTGATTTGTAATGGAAGTCTTTTGATTGGAGGCTTTACTGCCTTTCCATGACGGAATAAGGCTATTTGCAATTACCTGTAACACTGTGTTGCCCACGTCATCACCTGATTCACCCAACATTGGAAATAAACATACGTTCGATAACTTGTTTAACTCATGATAACTTAGCATACAATCACCAAGCACTGGAAAGCCCAAAGTCCAAAAAAATATACATTCCTGAAGCCCTCAGGGCGCTATCCTATAGATCACTGTGAGCATTTGGCTAGCGAATCCATAGCAAAAGGAATTACAACTCTCTTTCATTTCTTGATACCCTCCGGCTTGCCAGGAGGAGGATTGTTCACAGATCCTTTATCTAAAATAGAAAACACAAAAACATTCGAATAATGAGCCGAGGCTCAGCACGTACATACTTATGCAGTAAAATCAGCTTTATGTTTAATTAGTTGGGCGCCTACATTTCAAAACATTTTATTTTGCAAACAGGAGACAGAGAATGTGCAAATAAAGCTGATTTGCAGGTTATTATCTGGAAGTGAACCCTGATTGACGTCTGAAGCGATCTTAAGATGGGTGCACCCCTCCCATACCGATTGGAAAGCCTGAGTTGCAGCTGCGCGGTAAATTGAATGGCATAAGCCCTGATGATTAATAATTGATGGGTCCACTTGCTTAGGTGACAAAACATTGCATAAAATGATTCATTATATGAAAATTGTATTGATTTTGCATAGTTAGAGAAACATGTGAGTTTTCGAAGAGAACAAGCAATGTACGTACCTGGTATTTGCATGTCTGTCTCCTTTTTAGTGAAAATTGTTCGCTAACAGCTTGAAGCGATAGAGGTGGTCGTGCTTCTGCTTCAAATATGTAATTTTTTTACAATTAGTACCAGATTAAAAAGTTTTATTCAATTTTCTGACTTAATGAATAATTTAAATTCCACGACCTCTCTTTTTATTATTAGCATAACAATTATTATTAACTTAATTTGGTTCTAGTTTATTTTTGGTTTTCATTCTCCTCTTTATTACTGCTAACACTTGTTTAATTGGATGTTATAAAAGTGTAATGGTATGACTCGTGTTGTGTTTATTAATATCGACATTATTGTCACTACCATTTGAATTGTTACGTTATTACAAGCTTGTTAATATCGTTTACTTTGTCTCGATTGCTAGGATTAACGTCATTCTTGATTATTATTATTATTATTATTATTATTATTATTATTATTATTATTATT
>JACYFF010003369.1:22397147-22434647 GCA_017589665.1 Selenicereus undatus
TTATTATTATTATTATTATTATTATTATTATTATTATTATTATTATTGTTATTATTATTATTATTATCATCATCACTATTATCATTATCACCATGGTTATTATTATTAGTTTATTGTTATTAACATTTTGTCACACTTGTTGATGTAACGCTATTGTTAGTAGTATTATTAGAATCATGGCTATTTTCTTACAGTGAGCGTTATTATCTTAATCATTACTAGATTTTTAATAGCATACCATTCTTAGCCGCCGACCAATTTTTGTTGGGTCATTTCATGACTCAATTTAGTGACGCCGTGATCTTGGTCTTGGGTTCAAGTGTGAAAGTCAATTCTGCGAATGTTTGGTTACATCATAACTAGCAATGAGTTGCATATATGTTTCTTTTTAACCTCTTGATTTAAGCCCAAAGTGACGCTAATAAAAATCCACTCTAATTAATTCCAACCTAATCTCCCTCCATTCTTTCACGCAATCTCCTAGTCATCCCCTTTTTTTAAACCTAATTTTTACTAATTAATACTTCATTATTTCTACACTAAGCCATTATTCCATATTAACTAAAAATCCTTGATATCCCTAGTCAAAATCATCACTCCTTTAGTACCCTAAGTTTTGTAATTTAATTAAACTTCACTTTTAGCCTAAGAATTGCAAACATCAACATTATTTCATATCTTTTCCTTCCTCTACTCCACCATCTTCACTTGGCCACTAGGTTTATGGTATGCTTACTTATACATATATGCACACATATATATCTATTTAATTATCACTTTACTCATTTAAACACTAATAACTCAACATAATTAGTTTAAACTTCATTCAAGCCATAAACCCTAACCCATCAAGCTCATGACCACAACTCACCCATCCAACATCTATTTCTCCTTAGTATCATTCAAGTATGTATTAAAATTAACCTCAACATCATCAAAATAACACAATCAAGCTAAATCTTTACACTCAAACATCACATCCTCAATACCATGTTCATCTCCAACCTCACTTCATCCAGTTGATTTCACAACCAAAATTCAAGAAAACTACAATTTAATAGTCATTCAAACTAAATATATCATCTACAAAAATTGAATCACAAACAATCAAAACCCAAATTAGGAGAGGATAGGCTTTTCACTTTCTCACACCAAATTAGAGCAAGAGCAAGGAGAGGGAGATGGTGCTGCCTGTGGATGGTGGTTGGCGGATGGACAAACAGCGAGGAGTCGACGGCTGGCCAGCGGTTTGGTAGAGGATGGCAGCATTAGGGGGTTTACGTAGTGAGGAAAATATAGGGAGGGGGGTTGTTGTTGGGGGGCTCGTGAAATTTGGGGGGGGGGATTTGTTGCTTTATTTAATTTTTTTTTGTTTTCCCTTTTTGTTTTTTTTTCTTTATTCCATTGATACATTAGTTATCTAGATTTCTCTACTTTATTCCTAATAATCTTCCTCCCTCTTTTTTTTTCCTAAAATAGAAAGTATATATAGCTATTTGGGTTAATATTTGGGCTAAAATTAATTAATTAAATCGTACAACCTTTGCGTGTAAAATTTGGTTGAAGACGTTTTCATTTTAAATTATTAATTCTTGTTTTCTTTTTATATATATACATTACTTAACTTATCACTATTGTTGCATTCTTGCTATGTTTATATATATTGTTATTATTATTGTTGTTGTTATTTTTTTTATGAAATTAGTCCTTTAATAACCAGGCTAATTTTTATTTTGCTATCGTCCCTATGCTTGTTATCTTTTGAACAAGTTATTTAGGGTTGTAACTAACAACTCATTTCGAGGCCACTTTGCCAATTCAACTTGCAATTTCATAAATAGGAATACATATAAAGTACTAAATCAAAATGCGGCACCCAAGTTGATTAAGTTGTGATTAATATAATGCAAGGTAATTAATAGGGTTTTAGGTTCGGGCCATTACAATCTTTGAGCTATAGCCAAATGTTCCTTCGTCCCTCTCATTCTTATTGCATTCTAGGTCATTACCATTGCCTAGATACAGAGCGACTGTGTGTGTGCTCGAATCAAAACATGAAGCTTTTAGATCTAGACCCAACCCAATTTCTTTTACAAGAGACGAATTTAGATTTGTAATCCTCTTAATTACTACAATTTCAAAACTTTTACTACAAAAGATTGCCTACACAAGGAAAGTTCCCATATCTGCATCGATTCGTCTAGTCACTAAAGCTGCTTTCCTATTGACTAGCCCAAATCAGCAAGCACTTTCAAGAAGCAACCAAAAAGTTCTCGTGAAGATATTGGACTAAGCACAATGTGAATTACTAGTCTTTGTTGCTCATTGCTGGCGATCTGTGCACACCGCCATGGAGTCCCGCCATTTTAAGGTTTATAGTTTTCCATTTTTTTGTTCAAGCAAGTCCTAGGTAAGTTATCTCATTGAGCCCCAAGATTTTAATTTGTTAATAGTTGAATTTGAACCTAAACTCATATCTTTAGTTGAAATTTTATTCCTATAATCCTCTATGAATATTTATCTTCTTTTTAAGTGACACACTATGATTTTAGTCTTTGTGATGTGTGGCCTCTGTACTCTCTGTGGTTGATTTAACATGCTATGAACATGATGAAGTGGATCCAACTCTAATGGCTTATCTATCTTTGTAGCTCTATATGCAAGTATGTTACTTATTGTAGTATTCTTTAATTTCAAGGTTTGGATTTTCAACTCTTTATCGAGCATGGATGTGTTCATTTCGAAGGCTATGTGTTCTACTAGCAATAGCATATTTTGGAACTTCTTTTTTAAGTACAACTTCAATATGGCGATTTATGTTCTTATTTATGATTGCGTGATGGTAGAGCTATTAATTGGAAATGTTCTTCCCATCTATGTCAACTATCATTCGGATTTAAACGAGAAGAATTTCTCATGTTTCAACTTTTTCTTGGTTTTTTTGGTAGATGTCGGGTTCCTCGTTTTAGCCCTGCTTGTTGTTGCCAGTGTGCCCTTCAGTTTGGATGTTTTTGAGGAGAATTACGGTGGATTTATGTATTACTAAGTTTTCTAAGCCCAGGAAACCTTATGCCATGGCCAATGGTTGCCTCCCTTTGGTCTATGATGTTTCATATGTAGCACAAAGATTTTGAGCATTATTAGAAGTTCAAGGGACAAACGCTTTGATTCTAGAGCTTGTTGCATTTATGTTGTTGAAAGTTCTTCTCTCCTTCATAATAACTTCATGCTTACTAATCTATTTAGTTTTCACTCTTTTTGGGACAAATTTGCTATGTAGTGATATGTTCGAAGAAAAAATGTTCCATACCCATCTCCAATTTTCGGAATTCTCACTTGGTATTTTCTATTTGTCTTGGCTACTTATGTTGCCATCATTTGGTATCTCTATTGAGTCTATGTTTTATAACACATGATTTAATGACTATAGCCTTGTCTAAGAGTAGTATGCATCTCTCAGTATGATGTTCCGCGCTTCATGGAGTGCAAAGAAGGGTTCATTCTTCCTGGATAACGGGAGGATAGGCGATGTGGCTACATGTTATTTATTTATTTACCGTAAAGTTCTGTATAAGCCTCGTCAATGTTATAGTAAGGTGAATCATAATTAGAAGAGGGTTCAATATTGATGAAATTTGCTATCTGTTTTACACTAAGGTGAGAGGGTAAGAATATTATGTGTTCAACCCCTAAGGCCATGTATCCGTCTGATCCAGTGGGATCAATAAAAACAATTTCTTTTTGCAAATTATTTAGAATGAAAATACTTAGGTGGAACGTTCAAGGATCTAAAAAACTCAAGTGATTGAGGGAGTCAAGTATATCAAAAAGATTTGTCAATCAGACACTAATTTTAATAGGAAAAATGGTCTTCGAAAGCAATACAAATGTGAATGTTAAGAAGCTTGGCTTTCAACATTTAGAAACTGTTTCACCTACTAATCATTCAAGTGGAATTTGGGTTTTGTGGAACTTAATGAATATTAAAGCATAAGTGCTCCCCAAGGAAGACCGAATGGCTCACATTTTAGTTACTAAAAGTAGTACAAGTAAAACAAGGTATTGTTTCTTCAGTTTATGAACCTGCTCAGGAGAGTGATAAAAATGACTTTTGGGAGCATTTATAGGATTCAAACTCATCATTCAACATACCATGGATATTGATAGGTAATTTTAATGAAATGTTGTACGCTGCAGAAAAAATAGGTTGAACCTCTTTGTCATATCAAAAGACAAAAAGATTATGAGATTTCCTTGAGGTTATTAATGGTTGTGATGCTAATGTAACTAGACAACAAGTTACATGGAGATGATTTGTTAAAGGGAAATTAGTATATGAAAAACTTAACTAAGTAATCTGTAGAGATGATAGCTTGTAGCTAGCTCCTAATAATTGAATTACAAATGGCCCAGTAATTATTTCCAATTCTACAGGCCCCTTTGCATGTTTAAATCATGTTCTCATCTATTTTTATACAAAACGATAAGTGCCGAGCAAAAAAGGAACAAAGTTTAAAATATTAGCATTCCTGGAGTCAATAAGAGGAGGTCCACAAAATAGTTAAAGTCCATTAAAAACATACTGAAGGAATGCATATGTTCCAAACTGTATGAAACCTTAGACCCATTGAATTTGATCTCAAAACATGGAGTAAGAGCACTTTGGGAGCTTTCACGAACAAATCATTCACTACATGACCAAGATTAATGAAGTAGAAAAGAAGTCGCACCAACCTAACAATACAAGACTCAACAACTAGCGCTTTCAACTTCTTAAACAAAGAGAACATGTCTTACTATTCAACTAGAAATATTATTCAATATTAACTCGCAAGGAATGCCTAGAAACTAGAGATAGAAACTTATGTTTCTTTCGTTAGTTGGTTAATTCAAGGAAAGTTTGTAACAAAATTTTTAAAATCAGAGACAACTCTAGTGTGTGGTTGGATGTGCAGCCATAAATCACGGAAAAATTTGTTACTGATTTCTCCACTCATTTTAAATCTAACCAGTAGCGCTCCTCTTCAAGCATTAATATTAGGAAATATGTTTAGGAGGAGAATAATCAACAATTACTTGAACCATTCACTAATGCAGAAATTAAGGAAGCAGTATTCCAAATGGAGAAGCACAAAGCTGCAGGGCCAAAGGGATTTATAGGAGCCTTCTTTCGATGTCACTGGAATGTTATTCACAAACATATATATCAAGCAATTCAATCCTTTTTTCGAGAAGGAAAACTACGAAGACAGTTCAATCGCACATTAATAGCACCTTTTCTTAAAATGGAGAACCCAATTACGACAAGACATTTTAGACCATTCAATCTCTACAAGACTTACAAAGTCATTTCGAAATTACTAGTCAATCGTATTAGGCCAATCCTAGAAAAAATTATTCATCTTGTGCAAAAAGGCATTTATTCCTAAGCATTCTATTCATGATAATATATAGGTTAAGCATGAGATTATTAATAAGTTGATAAATATGAAAGGGAAGAAAGCCTAGGCTACATTCAAATTAGATATGGAGAAAGCTTGATTGAGTAGAATGAAACTTCCTATTCGTTACCGAAAGCAGTTGGGGCTTCTTGACAAACGGATTCAATTAATTAATGAGTGTCTTACCACAATGTTCTACTTTGTCATTATCAATGATGAAATATGTGGATTTTAAAGATTTTAATAGGATAAACTGATCCTCTATCACCTTATCTTTTTATTATATGCATGGAGGACTTAACAAGGACACTAAGGAAGGAACAAAAGAACAAAAAAGGGGCATTGGGTGCACCGTTGACAGATAAATAACCTTGCCTTTTTTGTAGACGATTGCCTAATTTTTTACAGAACTAATTCCCAATGTTGTGAAGATCTACACTAGATTTTGGATCACTTCTGCAATTGTTTTGGCCAACTAATTAACTTCCATAAATCTTCAGTCACTTTTTCTAGGAATGAAACATCACATGTCAAGCCGATTGTTTCTACATCTTTAATATCACGCGATAGGATACATTAGGAAAATACCTCGGTTGTCTTATTTTTGGTGGAAGGCTTTCAAAGGCTTCCTTTTCTGGAGTATTGAATAAGGAATTGGCGAAACTCCAATTGGAAAACCAAAATTATCTTTAAGGCGGAAAGAGTAGCATGGATACAAGCCAGTCTTGAAGTGCCTGCTTACATAAAGCAATGCTTTCAATTAGCGAAAAGGACTAGCCTTGGTATAGATAAAAGTAATAGAGATTTCTTTTGGGAAAATATAAAAACTAGTAAAGGCCTCCCTCCAATAGCATATGATAAAGTGTGCTTACCGAAGTCTACAGGTGGACTCGATCTACGTACAACAAAAGTAGTTCACAGAGCTTTTATAAGCAAACTTACATGGAAGCTCTTTTTAGGGCAGAAATTTGGCTAGAATATATGCAAAAGAAGTACCTAGTCAATAAATATTTTTTTAGGTGTGTGCCTAAGCAAACACATTCTTTTGCTTAAAAATGTATTCTAAAAAATAAAGAGGAATTCCAAAAGGGAGATAGATGAAATCTGAGTGATGGAAATTGTATTAATTTTTGGCTTGATAATTGGTGCAAATCATTGTCTTTGTAATGTTATGAACAAGGAGGATTCTTTTCAAATACACAGATATAAAGGTTGCTGAATTCAGACTCCTTCCAAAACTTGGGTCTCACAACTACAATAAGTAGCAGCTGGTGATTGTTTACAAATGATTATAGCCACTTCTATACTGCAAAATTTCATAATGGATTCTCTTCATTTTGGATTTTCTACTAGTAGTGAATTTTCTACAAAAATGGCCATATGAGCAACCCATGATGTGAATGTGGTCCATCCCTAATACTGGGAATATAGATGGATCTAGAAATTGGATATCATGCCAAAACTCAAAATCTTTCAATGGAAACTTTGTCATAACTCCCTCCAAACTAAAGAAACTCTACTTAATAGTATGAAGTTAGACTCTGTGTCCTTTTTGCAATAAGGAATTGGAAGATGCAACACACCTTCTCTTCTGGTGTCAAGCTGTTAAAAAAGTATGAAATCATAATTTTCTTCATAAATGGTTATCTGTTGATTTTTGAAGAGTCCAATGTAGTCACACTCCTCAACTTCCATCACTGTTGCATAATTCTATCTCCATGTACAAGATTGATGGAGTTGTGGGATTAACTTGGAGTATTTAAAAATCTAGATTGAGTATTGTATTTCAGAATGTATCCTTCAATTTTATTCCGACTTCACTTCGAGTAAAAGATCTTACGTTGAATAACACATTAGACATAAACTCACATAACATTTGTAAACTTCGAACCCTTATATCCTCAAAGGCATAAAAAATGTTGCAATGGATAACAAGGAGGAATACAACCGGATGGATTCATCAAACTCAATTTTGATGGATCTAAATCATCATGTGGAGGAGCAAGAGGCTACATCATTCGCCATTGGAATAATACCTTTCTATAAGTAACAACATTCAACTTAGGTTCAACGTCTCTAATACAGGCAATAGCAATGAGGAATATGGTAAAAGTAGTCGTTAAAGCAAGACACACCCATCTATAGATTGAGGGTGATAACAAACTCATTGATTCAAGCACTATAAAGGAAATTTAGATACTGTGGGAGATCAAAACACTTATCCAAGATGCAAATTTTTATTCATGATGGTGCACTAGGGTTGATACATCAGATGTATTTAGAGAAGGTAACCGTGTGGCAGATTGGCTTGCTTGATTTGGACAACATACCAAATCTAGGATTATGTGGAATGTTATACCTCCTACACATTTACTTTTTATTCTATATGATGACATCACAAGTAGAGCCCTTGAGAGAAGGGCTACTAGATTGTATTACTTACTTTTCATAAAACAAACCTTTAGTGTTCTAATGCTTTGTAGTTCCTTTAGATACCTATAGGTTTAACAGAATTTCTGTTTGTGAAACAGCAATTGAAATGTAGAGCACTCTAGTTACTACATATGGAGGCACAAGTCAAGGTAGAGAATCAACTATAAGCATCTAGGTTCACCAATATGAGCTTTTTAAGATGCTTTCAAATAAAGGTGTCAAGAAGATGTACATTATATTCACTAACATCATTTCAACCATAGGTCTATTGGATAACTCTACTTGAATGAAGAGACGATGACTAAGTTATTGAGAAGTCTTCCAAGAAACCAATGGGAGCCCTGGTGATGACCATTGAAGAGGCTCAAAACTTAAAGACTTTGAAGTTGGAGGATGTGGTTGGAAAACTCCTTACTTATGAGATCCAGCTCCAAGAAGAGCAAGGAGAAACCTTTAACAGAGGGATTGCCTTGAAAGGTACAGTCAAGGACCCTGAAAGTCAAGGTGACTCAAACTTTGCTGCATTAAAGGATGAGATAGTCATATTGGCTTAAGGCTTCCACAAAATGTTCAAGAATAAGAACTTTGACTTCAAGAAAATTCGAAGAGAATCATCTTAAAAGGGAAACAAAGGTATAAAATCCTTCTCTCAGAACCTTGAAACAACACAATTTTTTGATAGAAAGATTGCAACTAAAAAAAGGAAGCTGAAAAAGAAGAAGTTGAAGGGAAAGGGCCAAAAGGCCAAGTTAGCAAAATGGAGTGATAGTGAATCCAATGGAAGTGATGAAGAGGATGAGGTTATTAATCTGTGCCTCATGGAAAATAGAGAGGAATCTGAAGGAAAACTTGAATTCTCAAGGTATTGTCAAATACTCAAGACAGTTGAAGGAATTTCCACTTAGAAGGTAAAATCTCTATTTCTAAAATTTCTAGAGATGATTTAACAGAGATTCTCATGCATGGTGTAAATGCTGAAGCTAAGATCAAGTCCCTTAATGATGAATTTACTCTTTTAAACTATGAAAGGGAAGGTTTACAAGATGAATGTACTTGTTATTATTTAAAATACAAGTCTTTAAAAGATGACAACAAACAGTTTTTAAAACTATATGAGAATTTTATGAGAAGTGGGATGAATCTATGAAAGAGGTTGAAACTCTCATGGATGTACAATAGAGGTTAAAAACTGAAAATGAGCATGTTTTCAAACTTAACTCTAAGCTGGTTAGCAAACTACATGAGGCTGAAGATGAAATTAGAAGGCTTAGCGCTTAGTGTGAGAATTTTTAAAAATCTCTTTCAAAACTCACCAATGGATAAGAAAACTTAGTGGGATTACTTGGATTCTAAAACGTGTCCTTATTTAGAGAAGGTCTTAGATATGATCCTAGCAACACGAGGAAATCACGTTGGAACTTCTTTACTATAGAGACACCTCCCTATGAAGGTTAGAGCAGTTCAAGGCACACTGAAAATGGTTTTATAAAGGATAAGGAAAAATTGCAAAGTAACTCTAACCAGAAATAGTGGCAAAGAAACTCTATGCATCCTAAGAATCCCACTAGATCTAGTCCTAGAATTGTTCAAATGTGGAGACCAAAGGGTACAATGCCCTTGAACATGATAACAAATCTTGCACATATATTTTCAGTGAAGGAAGATGTTTGCTTTGCTGGTATGCTTCAACTCAAACAATTATCTATGGTACCTTGATAGCAAATGCTAAAGGCACATGACTAGTGATACTAGTGTATTCAAAACATGAAGAATCAAATCAAGGCAAAGTCAAATTTGGAGGCAAAAGTATGGAAAAACCATTGGAGTTGGAAAAGGTGGTAACAATCCATTTAACTCAATTGAAAATGTTTACTTGGTAGATGGTCTTAAATTTAATTTGCTTAGCATTTCTTAATTTTTTGATAAAGGGAACAAGGTTACCTTTAATTTTGCTGAATGTTATGTCTCCAACCTTGAGACTGGAAATGTTACTTTGTCGAGATCTAGAGTGGGAAATGTTTATACTATTAGTCTTGATCATGTTAACTCCAAGAACCTTGCATGTTCTAAAGTTGTTAATGATGTAGCTGGGCACCAAAAGCATCCATTTAAGTACTCCTAGTCACTTGTTTTTTTATTGGGTTTTTGTGTAATTGTGTAGAATATATGGTTTGATATTGAGTTAGCTTTAGTTGCGAAGAAAGTAATTGATTTGATGATATTCAAGGTGGAAGATTGCCTTTGTGAGTGGTATCATACAAGGTTCAATTCTTATGGATGGAATTTCGCAAATTTTAAAAGATTCACAAATCAAAGAGAAAAAGAGGGGAAATGACCAAAACGATGGCCATGTTGATTATGTTAAGCACATAATAAGAACGCATGAAGGCCACAAGAAGTATGCCCAACTATTTCATGTGCAAATAATTCTGCTCAAATGAACCAATTAGCAAGCAAACCACCATGTGCATAGGGGTGACTACATCCGCACTCAATATATATCCGTTCCACCTGAACCAAAAAAATGGGTGAAGACTCGAAATATATGTATGATGGATGGATGATGGATGATGATTTGGCAGATTGGGTTTGATCCAGGCGATGCTCTATTTGATCTGCCACGTGATCCGTCACTTCTTAGTTATCCACTTGTTTATCCCCTATTTGTAGTGAGTTTACTTTTTATTTTTGTCCTTTAAATTTTATCCCCTTTTTGAATGATTATATTGATAGTTTTCCCATTTTTCTCAAATTAATATGATAAATATGATATTTATTCATTTATTGTACTTAAAATATCTTTTTAAAACTTTTCAAAAGGCAAAGTTTATTTTTTCTTATAAATTTTCTAACATGTTACACATAAGTTTTCATCACCTGTTTACAGCCTGATCCACCCATTTTCACCCCTGGATGGTGGATGGATGGATAGAGTTTTACGGATGATGGATGGATTGGATGAAGTAGAAGAAAGTGAGTGATAAATGCGGATCATAGTTCATCTGATCCAAACCCCATCCCTTGCAACCCTTACAAGTGGCTAAAAGCCATTTCGCCAAAAGCTTCAGTCCATCCCAGCAGTCGGAGGCCAGCACTCCACTCTCCCTCAACATCCCAAGTTAGTGCCCCAACATATCAATAAGCTGCAAGAAAAAGGAGAAGAAGCCCAAGCCCATTCTAATGCCAAATTCACATGAAGAGCCATCATTGAAATAATGACACATGCACATGCACACCACCATGTGGGCCGTCCCACTCAAATCTCGCTCATGGGAACCACGCCCAGCCTGTCGTGAATTCTTAGTACATGCCCACTGATGATATTAGCCTTTAATTAGAAAGTCACGATGAGCACTTCTAGACAGAATAAGCAATGCAAGAAAGTAATAAAAATAGTTGGCCGGAAAAATTTGGGAAGTAAGAAAAGAGATTGCTACTAGGAAAGAGGGAAGATTTCTTGAAAATTACTTGAAAAATAGGAAAGCTTGTGATTTGGAAAGTATAGGGGGTTCGCTCTAGCATAAATACGAGTCTTGGGGGTTGATGGGAAGAATTTAAGTTTTAATATTTACAACCCCAAGTGCAAAGTTTATCGTTGAGTATTTAGGGTGTCGTCCACTGGGAGTTGGGTTTCAAGTATCGAGATGATCTCAAGTGTTTCAAGCTTAGCTAAGTGAAAAGGAAAGAAAGACAGGCTAAACTAAGCTGACAAACACAAAAGAAGAGGCTTGGAGTTATAATTGAGCCAATTGACGATCAAGGTAATCGAGACGAGTCCTAACCTACCCAACTTGTACTAAAAATAAGAGATGGTCGGTTGCACCATTGAAGACCACCCAAGCCCTCTCTCAAGGGTCATGAGCTAGTCTAATTAGTCCAACCACCTATTTTCATGCGGTTAGCCTAATTAGACAACGAGATTAGCAACCCTTGGACCTAGCTAGGATCGGGACTATTTTCATGTCCAAATCTCAGCTATTCTCTCCCCCACACTAGCCAATTGACCTCATATCTCGACATAAGTCAATTGTCGAAAAATATGGATAAAAGCTCTCTCAAGCATTTCATCAAACACTTGGCAGGCATGACAAAAAACTCTAAGTTGAAAGCATAAGTTGGGTGTGATTAGGCCTATCCAAAACTAATTAGCCATCAAGAGGCTAATCACAATCCAAGCCAATAAAATCCAACTACTAATCATCACACAATCACAATTAAACCCAAAATAAGCAAAGCTAACAACTAAACTACTCAAGCATGAATGGAGGAATAAACCTAGTCTAACTTGGATTAAAGCAACCACTAAACACAAAATCACAATAAAAACTAACATTTAAACTAAATATAATCTAAACTAACATGCTCAAATGAAAGAAGCAAGAACAATATATGAAATACATAGAGAGAGAGAGAGAGAGAGAGAGAGAGAGAGAGAGAGAGAGAAACAGAAGAGAAAACTTAGGCTTGATTGAATGAAGATCAAATGCACCCAGACGAATCCTAATATCCCTGGTCTAATTCCCCCTATTGGGGTATTTATTGGCTAAACATAGGCTAAAATTGCCCTAAAAATGCATGAGCTCTCCCACTGAAGAAACGCCTGAAGCAGCGTTTAAATAGAAAATCGGGCGACTAAGAAGGTGAGGACGGACATGACGACCCATCATCACGGCGACGCCTAACTGTCGGCCGATGATTGACCATCGGCCAGGGGATGGCTAGCCGTCGCCACTCCCTGCCTTGCTGCAGGTTATGGCAATGATTGGTGTTGCCAGCCCCAGATGCCCATCGTCTTTCTTGCCTTGTGATTTCCATGCTTTTCACGTCCATCTTTGCTCTTTTGCATGACGTTTGCTCGATTGATCTTATTACCAACAGAAGTAAACAAAATAAGTAAAAATCTTAAAGATTATGTTATTGTTCGAGCTAAAATTAGGCGAAAGAGGCATGTAAACCACATATAAAATGTGTAAATTCAGTGTTTATCACACTCCCTCACCTATCTTTTCCTCATCCTCGAGCAAAAAAAAAAAAGAAAAACTAACCTAGGAAACTAACTCACTTTCGTAGGAATCATGATTGCATTTAGCATATGCAACAAGCCCTTTAAACACCTTGGTGTTTGCAAGTGGATGAGTGAGGTCTCGTGAGGGTTTGCAGAAGATATACCTATAAAATCTTTGAAATATTTTTTTAGATTTTTTGAAAAGCAAAGCATATATACAAGGAAAAGGGGAAAATATATACATATCTAGATCGATTATATCATCCTAACAACCTAGCTACTAAGCCATATACAAGCAAAACATACATTCATGATAGACAAATGCTATAAATGCATCCCGCCTCTCATTTTTCACCCACGCAACACAATGACACAATTTGTGCACCTTGGTGCTCTATACAAAGTGTGTTCACTCTTAATGCTAAGCTGAAATCGGGCGAAAAGGTCATTTCCACTTAGCGTATGACTCCCTTTTATTAGATTACATTTCTGCTCTTATTTTTCCCTTGTTTTTCTCACTTTTCTCCTTATGCCCCTTCGCCCGGATGGGTAGTTCTTGACTTATTAGGCCTTGAACTCCTGGAGGAACAACTTAACATATATTTGGACTTCTTCCCTAATTAAGTATTTTATTTGGATGTGCAAAGCACTGATTCAAGCCCAAATAGAGATACCGGAGTTAAGCTTACTTTTGCAACCACATTTTCTCTTTTTTTTTCCCCATATTTTAGCTACAAAGCCGAAAGTCAATTAACCAAGTAGAATGTCCTCACACCCAAGTTTCAACAACTAACACTAAAAGTCAATGGTCAAGTGTACAAGGTAGGCACAACATTGCCATGTGCAGTGGGCATACATGAAAGACCGAAAATTACATTATAGGCAAGTGTTCCATCATGTATATTTGACCTATATAAAAGCTAACAATCGAGCCATTAAATATTAAAAACTAATTACAAAGGCACAAAACTCCCCCAAAGTTAAGAAGAAAAACTATACAAAAATTGAAAATTTTCACAAAAAATATGTAAGGGTATATGACTTTTCCACCCCCACACCTACATCTCACAATGTCCTCATTAGGAGCCAAGGAGTCACCAACAACCAGAAAAAACACACAAAACATGAATAATATATGAACACATACATATACACAAATGAACACACTCATCCAAAAACACCTATCCCAATCAACAACAAGAGTACACATATATACAAAACCGACACCACCAACAACGAATATATACCAATACGACACCACCTATGACAAACATAACTATGCACAAAAGACACACAAAGGTGATCATAACCATCAATTGGCTTCACAAGATCCCAAGTTTTACCTCAATGGTGATCACCAACAAAAACACAACCTAATATTCACAACTAAAAAAATGAAAGAAAATAAAATAAAAAGAAGGGGAGAAGAGTTAAAACGATTATACTAAGTCGGATACTGATTGTACCTAAACTATTTCTCTCTAAGATAGTGCTACGCGACGCTAGAAGAGCATCAACCACTCCTCCTTGTCTCTCAAGTCTCAAGTCTTCAACTTGGATGCGCTCAAACCTCGTAAGAGCTTATCATGTGCTACTGCATGCATCTCAAAGTGATGTAAGTAAGAGAATATGAATAAGAAAGAAGCAAAGGTAGTTAGTGTCCTCATACATTCATCAAAAGTCATAGAAAAATTGAAAAAATGATCAAAGAAAGTGGTCCACTCAATTTTCCTAGGCATGTCCTCTAGGTGTGCACAATAAGGATTAAAGGAGAAATTATACCCTCTAATCTCACCCATGGACTTGTAAACTGCATGCAAATGAGAGAGAGTGGTGGAAAGTTGGGGGGATCAAATGGGGACTCAATCAAGTGACTCAGTGCAATGGGATCTATACGCTCAACGCTAAGAGTGGCACCAACCACCATACCATCACCACACAACTGCTCAAAAGGAGAATCCTCAAGAAACGACTCAACCAAAGTAGGTTCCTTCGACCAATCAAGCAAATCATCCTCAACACAACTAGCATCACCCTTGGAAGACTCACCCATCTCTAACCTCGTGCACTGAGCTAAAGGGAGGGACGAAGCAAGCAAGGTCAAGTCACCAATGATAGTGTCTCTACACGTGCTAGACAAGGATGTAGTGATAAATGGTGGAGAAATAAAGGGAGGGTCAATCACTTCCTCTGGGCCGGTCAAAGGTGTATGCTCCATAAAATCGAGCTTTAGTGGAAGAGAAGACCCATAATCATCATAGAGACTAACCTTAAGTGTAAGGGAAGATTGACTAGGGTTGGTCTTATGCAATAGGCCACATTCCCTCATCTTACTAACAAAGTACATATGTCGCTCTTTCATTGTCTTTATTATGGCATTAAGTCTAGCATAGCATTTATCGCAAATATTGTAATAGGGAAAAGAATTTGCATCATAATCAAAAGATTGGCAATAAGAGCATACAACATGAGAGTAAGAAGAATGGTGACACTACAGGAAAAATGCCTATTATTGGCACTTTTTTTTGGCACTTTCCGGTGGTGGCATGAGATTTCACTTGGCTACGGAGAATAGTGGCACGAATGTTCGACGCTAATGTGCTCCAAAATAATTCACCCAAAAAGTGCCATAATTATGCCTTTTCATTTCCCCTTAAAGGCAAAGCGACCAATTTTCTTTTTTTTAAAAGAAAAATTTAAAGTAAAATAAAATACTCTTAATTATTAACCTAAGCCCCAAATAAGAGCAGTGATGCGTCGATCTCTTTCTCACTCGCCCAGCGTTCTTTCTCACTCCACCCTCTCTACCCTTGCGTTGTCTCAACCCACTCTTTACCCATCTGTAGCTTCTTTGAAGAGTTCATATATTGATCGCTGATATCACATGATTTTGATTCAATCATTCAAAGCAACACTAAACCAGTTCTTGGCCCATTGCAATCGATTAACATATAGGTCGCAAACACCAAATTGGTTAGGTTTGAAGTTTAATCCCTCAATTACTTCAAATCTTCTATGAATTATATAATTTTAGTTTGGGTTGTGTTCTTGATTTTGTGTCACTCACTTACATTTTTTATATAATTGCATTTAACTCATGTTTTACAAACCCTTGTTCCACTTGTTCCATCCTGTAATTAAAAGTTCAAAATATGTATTCTGTTCTAATACTTGGGATATATTTATGATTAAAGTGTCTTATGCAAACCCTAATCGATGATACCTAAGTCCACTAGTTGTTGTTCTTTAATTAAAAGTTCACGATATGTCTTCTATTTTGATCTTTGTCTATTATAAATAATGTCGTTTTTTTCAAGTGCATCCGCAATGGAGCCTGTGTGAACCCAGAGCCTCGCTCTTTTAATCAGAACATTGGGGATGCAACTGGGTTCTCAGTTTGGGATAAGATGGGGCTGTGCATTGTTTAGCTATGGAATTGGTAATTTTTTCGCTTTTGAATTTGTGAGATGCTTTTTGTTGTTTGATAAATTTTGGTGGGTTCAAGTTTATTTGGTCATATTCATGCTGAAATTTGATGGGTTGAAAAGATAGTAATGGGATTGCTTATTTGTTATGTGCCTTTTTTATTCCTAAATTCGTTTAAAAAGAATTGTACGAATGGATAATGAGAAATGGTAGGTATCTAGCAAAGAGGGGGGATTATATGTTGCAATCCCACTAGTTTGAAGGATACAATTATTTTAGCTGAAATGGGGGCAAAAACGTTAGGCTTTGCTCTTGTCTAATTGATATCTATGTCTAGTTTGGTAGTGTTACTTCCTTTTGTTGGTTTTTGATGTATAGTTTGAATTACAAAAACTAGAAATCATCCTCCTTTCCTATCCCCTTTCCTCACAAAGAATTGAAAATAAAAAACAAAACAAAGATTGAAAAAAAGAGAAAGAGGGAAGATTAAGGAGTCTTGAAGGGGAAGGGTTGGGAATGGAGGAAGGACATGATATTTGTAGACTATTATTTGGTGTGTGTTTCACCTCTAAAACTTGTGAATTACTTTATCGTGATGCCTTCATTATTTTGTTTTTCTTAATCTTGTTGCGTTTGGTGACATCCAAGTTCGAATACTTGGTTCACCTAATCACCTGTGAGACACACAAAGGATATAATTACATTGATAGAGGTTGAATTCCTATCATGAGTTTGCTTTTCAGGTTGTTCCTATATGTAATTGTTTCCATTGTTAAATATGCCTTATAATGTGAATATTTAATTAATAGGATATGCCTTGTTGTCGCACATTTGGATGCCAAAAATAACAAGGCAAAAAGTGCCACATTCCACCCACTTCATTGTATAGACTTCCGTTGCGAGTTAACATTATTTATATTAGAGAAAACTAAATGTAAAGAAACAATATATTTCGTATATTGATGCCCTCTTCTTCAATGATGATTTCCTTCGCGTGGGTTGTCCCATATCTCTCTGCCTCTTCATGAGAACATCTCTTTGCCATTCCATCAGAACATCTCTCTGCCTCGCTCTTTCTCGTTCTGTCTCGCTCAGCCTCCTCTCTCTCATTGTCAATTGTGTAACTAACTAGCTTTTTGCTTGGGTAGAGTTTGCTTTTGTTGAGTTGTACTTGGAATCTAAATTCAAGATCTTCAATTGGTTGAGGGTTTGTAAGTTAATTAGTTTGTGCATAACTCATTTTATTTAATTTATTTGCATTGTACATCTTTCTTCTTGGCACTATGTATCCTCTTTATAGTCTTATGATGGTTTTCTATTAGATTAAAATGTTAGGTTCTTTTAATAATTTTGCCTAATCGCTAATGCTTATTCAAAGTATGTTGGTAATTGATATAGACACTCCTTTCATCCATGCATGGTATAATTAGCACTTAGGTTTGTCATTATTTTGTGGTTATGCTCCCCCTTTCACGTTTAACTATAACTAAGACCTATAATTAAGATCCATTAATAGATAAAGTTCTTTTTATTTTTACCGATGCTAAGGTGAAATTAGAATTTACAAAGAGTTCTGGCCATTTCGCATGACGAAGAAAAAAAATACAATTTGCTGTCAATTGGAAAGCTACTTAAGGTTGTTCTGGTTGGGGATCCTAAGATATGTACTAGCATTGACTTGCAACATGTAGTTGAGTTCAAATACAATATGCTGTCAGTTTCAATGTTACTTGATAGCACTTATTTCACCACCTTGTTTAGCAAGGATGGATTCCTATTTCAGGACCTTAGTATTAAGGTTAGTGTGACATCTGGAACCAGGGCAACAGGACTTTACAAGTTCGCTGCAATGGACAAATGTCATGTCTCTGCTAGTAAGGAGGCTGCAGTTTAGAATAAAGTAGTCATGTCTACCATGATAGGATGTAATAATGCTTCTAAGCATTTGGATGTGCATCTTCTACATGCTTGGTTTGGGCACTGTTCGTGGTGCAAGTTGAGGCATATTGATGCTTGTAAAACACATTGTAAAACACAACCACATATATATCAATTCATAATGTTAAGTTATTATCAGTTTTCCTATTCCTAATAAAACTAATATATAAAATATTCACTAGGTCCTCAAAGTCATGAATAGGGATTGGATAGATCATCCCAGCTCCCAAGCCTACGTAGATGGTGTGAAGTATTTTATCAAATTTGCTACTAAACATGGAACGCGCAATGGAGATATATGTTGTCCATGTAAAAGGTGTCATTTGCATTTTTATAAACCGATTGATGAGGTCCAGGAGCATATTTGGTATAATGGTTTTTTTAAAGAGTATAAGGTGTGGACTCATCACGGCGAGTCTAAGTTTACACCAACAACTTCCTTAGACCACTCTAATGAAAGGTCTAGAACTAGGAAAGTTACAGACTAGTATGATATTGAGAGAATGTTGCATGATGCTTTCGGCCTTAAGCCACATGTTCGACGTGGAAAGGTGCAAGGTGATGGCATTTATGATGATGGCATACCTAATGCATTTGATTTCTCTGAGGTGTCAAATGAACTTGACTAGTTCTCTACAAATGAGGAAGAAACTAAGCTCAAAAAATTTATTGAAGATTGTGAAAAAGAATTGTATCCAAGTTGCGTTCGTTTCTCAAGGTTGTCTTTCATCTTGCACTTAGTTCATCTTAAATGCATGTATGGGTGGTCAGCAACATCGTTTTTTTATGTTGCTTAAACTTATGAATGAAGCATTTTCACAAATGACTTCGTTTGCTTCTACTTAAGCTGAGGCTAAACAAGTCATCAAACAATTTGGGTTATGGAAAAATACATGCATGTCTAAATGACTGTATGTTGTATTTGGTGATAAATCTGGAATGAAAAAATGCAGTATCTGCTAAGCTTCAAGGTGGAAGACCACTGAGGTTAAAGAAGGTGACATTATCAATGTTGTTGAACATAAGGGAAAACCTACTAAAGTTTTGAGGTACTTTCCACTGATTCCTAGATTAAAGAGCATGTATATCTCATCTAAAACAGTAGAAAAGATGATATGACATGACAAGGAATGTGAAAAGGATGGGATGTTGAGGTATCCTGCAGATGGGTTAGCATGGAAGAAATTTGATAGTAGGTATCCAAGATTCTCTTTAGATCCTCGTGGTGTTAGGCTTGGTTTAGCCACATATGGTTTTAATCCTTTTCGTATGATGATACATGGCTTGTCTTTTTGATTCCTTACAATTTGCCCCCATAGATCTATATGAAAATATCATCAATGATTGTTTCATTAATTATCCCGGGGCCAAGAGCTCCATGTAAGGATATTGATGTCTACCCCCAACCTCTTATACATGAACTGAAGTTGTTGTAGGACGGTGTTGATGCTTATGATGCATTTAAATGTGAATCTTTTAAGTTAAAGGGTGGCCTTTTGTGGACTATAAATGACTTTCTAGCCTATGCCAACTTATCTGGTTGGTCAAACAAGGGTTATTATGCTTGCCCATTATGTGCTAACTCAACCCATTCAACTTATCTTCCTTTTGAGAGAAAAATTTGCTACATGGGTCATCATCGATGGTTGTCTAATGATCATCCATTTCGATCAGAGGTGGATCACTTTGATGGGACCATAGAGAAAAGGTAAGCTCCAGCTTCTATATCAGGATCTAGTATTTTAAGAGAGTAACAAAACATTAGCTTTAATTATGGCAAGTAACAAAGGCCTTCTAAGAAGAGAGCAGGAGAAGATGTTGTGGAAGTCCTTGAAGATCGAGAAAGTCCGAATGATGTTGAAGAATTTGATGATCATCCTGATATTTGTGTTGAAGAAGGTCAAAGTCCAACCACTTACGAGATGAAAAGGTGCTAATAAGAGGTAATAATTGTTTATCACTTTATACTTCTTGTTGGCAATACACTTCTTTCTGTTTTGCTCTAATTGGCTTTAGGTAATCAGTTGTTTCCTTTATTAAAACTTAACAAACAAAGATGGGAAAACAAAAGTGAGGGAAGAGACAATACTTCCAAGTCATGTTTGGTCTCTCCTGTCTGGGGAAAGATTCATTGTACCTCTCAATGAATTTCACCAACCTTTAAGAAAAGGAGGTCATATCTTGACATGGTTTCTTGGAGATATAGCAAAGAATGGTGACTTGTGCCCCATTGGAGAAGATAACTGGCATAAGGTTGACAAAGTGTACAAAGCTGACATTGTAGCACTTGTTCGGGTAAGGTCTTATATTTTCTAAACAATTTCATCTGTGGGACTTTCTTTAATTTTTTAATGCAACTATGAGACATAGTTTTACGCTATCCTCTTTACCCTATAGCAAAAGTTTGTTCTTCTTATCACTGAAATTGCTAATAGAAAGTTAGTCCGTCGTGTTGGTAAATCATGGAGGAATCATAGATATCAACTCAAGAGAGACCACAAAAAAATCAAGGAAAACAAAGCAAGAGGTGAAAGATGCAATGCCAGGCAACTTGGTTAGAGAGTAGTGGATAAAACTTGTTAATGATTAGTTCTCTGATGAATGCGAGGTTTTATTCATATCTATCACAATCATATAATTAATTTTCGGCAACAGTAACCTATAAATGTGTTTCTGTTTAGACAACCACTTATAACATTTTTATTTTGCAGAAACTTTCTATTCAAGGGAAGGAAGCACGTGCAGTCAAGCACACTATCATACTACTAGAAATAAGAGCCTTGTGATTAAAAGAGATGAATTTGTTAGTATTTCAATTTCACATTTTTTGCATTTGAAAAATTCATAAACTTATGAAAATTTGCTACTTTGTCATAATAGGAAATGGAACATGGGCGAAAACCTGGACCATTAGAATTTTACATTTCTTCACATAAGAAAAAAGATGGGAGTTATAAGGAAAATTCAGCTTCAAAGGATTTTATGGTAAAATTTAATATTCGTTGAATATTTCTTTTAATAAAATCTTAGAAACTGATATTATCACTAATATTTTATTTTGAATTTCAGGAAACTACAGAAACATTAATTGTTGAGCGTACGACCGATAATTCTTCAGCTAAAATGTAGAAGATGAGGTCTTTAATGAGCTTATGTACGGATCTCAATCCGATGAATATAAGAAACTTCAACGAGTTGTTGGCTTTGGAATGGGCGTGAACTGCAATGATATATTTGGGGTCGATGGGGAGATCAAAAAAAGGGGTTTTACATTGCATGGCAATTCTGCTGAGGAGGTAGTGATGTTGAGGGCGGAAGTCCCAAGCCTGAAATCTCAATTGAATGCACAAACTGAGGATATAAAAGAAATGAAAGCAATGAACCAGCAAATGAAAGATGAAATGAAAGATCAATTTACAACTCTAACTTCATTATTGCTAAGTAAGTTTGCCGGACAACATTCTTTGGACATCCCTACACGTACTAACTCACAAGAAAGGACACATAATAAATTCCAGGTAATGTTTATCATTTTGGCATAGTTTTTTTTTTATAGATTTGATCTGCTCCTCGCGATAAGGTCACGTTATTTTCATATTTTGTAGTTAGTAGCTTATTGAATGTTAAATCATTATATTTGTGTTGGGAATTTATTTGCTTCATTTGAACTTTGTTGGTTGCTCGGGCTATTAGTGGGAATCATCATGGAATTATTGGATGGAATTAATGTGAACCATCATGTGAGGTGGTGTTCGTTGGTCAATAGATGGAATTAATGTGATCCATCATGTGTGGTGCAAAAGCCAGTACAATTTCAGTTTTATTAGTGTCACAAATTGTGTGATTATCAGTGTTATCGTCACCAGCTAAAATGTCAAATCGAGCGGCAAAGAAGTGGTGTTGGTTTTGGTTTGAGTCCTGAAAACTAGCCTGGCTAACCCCCTTATAATTTTGTGTTTTCCATGATCATCGGGTCCCAACAATGATAGCCAATTCTCACGCTTTACGCAACTTCCCTGTTTGCATTCCCCTAACTTGCATCTTTTGGGCATAATATTTTTATAGATTTGATATGCTCCTCGCTATACGGCCATCCTATTTTCATATTTTGTAGTTAGTAGCTTATTGAATGTTAAATCATTATATTTGTGTTGAGAATTTATTTGTTGCATTTGAGCTTTGTTGGCTGCCTGGGCTATTAGTGTGAACCATCATGGAATTATTGGATGGAATTAATGTGGACCATCATATGAGGTGGTGTTTGTTGGTCAATGGATGAATTAATGTGATGCATCATGTGAGGTGGTGTTTGTTGGTTGCTGGTTTTGGTTTGGCATGGTGGTGGGGTTGGAGATGATTTCTAGTTTCAGGGTGTTACTGTCATCCATCATTTGTTTTAATATAATTTTGTTATGCTTTTGAAGGTTAATCATGATGCTTCAAGTAGAGATGGAGAGTGTAGCTCATGCAACTGCAATGCAGGAAGCCGTGGTATTTGATGATTTAAGAGTTCTCGCCCTAGAAGATTCAAAGAAGAATGAGCAAAGTAGATTGGAAGCAATCAAATGAAATTAATTAGTGTATTTATTGCCATAATAGGGAATGTCTCTTGTGTTTTATTGTTATATTGGAACATTACAATGAACTTTCACTATTAGTAGTGTTGGAGTACTCTTAAGACGTATGTAATAGATTTTGCATTTTGTGGATAGAACTTTTCATCACTACTTTGATAGATGGTATGGTTTATGGTTATGAATTATTATATTTTAGTTTGTGCATGGTCATTAGTGATGGATTTTGATTATCTATTGTATAATGTAAACAGGGTCAATGTGAGAACGTTTGCAATTGAAAGCCTCCCAAATATGTCGATGCAAACCTTTAATAAAGTGGAGGGACATGACTAAGGCTCTATTGTAGTTGTATGTTACATAAATAGCTCTTGTAAAATGTGGAAATTATTGACACAAAAACACGTCAACAAATTGGAGCGAAATTATCCTGCAAATAATTGAGCGAGAAAATATTGGCACAAAAAGGTGTCACACGTTTGGAGGGAATTTAAACCGCCTAAAATCCCCCAACCAATTTATTGACTTTAAAAGGTGCCAAAATTTTGGAGGCAAATGAGCCCGCGACATTGGTGCGAAAAATATTTTGACAATAAAAAGCGCCACAAAGTCACTGGGAATTCATCACGCTTGGTCATTTCTTAGCAACATTAAGCATCATAAACTAGTCAATTTTTGTCGGTAAACAGCGCCACATTTTTCTGGCACTTTGAAAAAGCACCACAAGTGACACTTTTGATGCTCAAAATTGTGGCGCTTTTAAAGAGCATCGTTAAATAAATTTATGGGGCTTTAGAGTGCCTTTAATGCCAAAAATAGTGCCCCAAATATCCGTGTTTACTGTAGTGTGATGATAAGAATCCCATGGAGATTGAGCGTGCAAATAATAGGGAAGTAGGGAAGGGCACACAAAAGACTCACTAGCACACTCATGTTGTGATTGATATGTAGCTAAAGACTCAAACAAGTCCCATATATAATCAACTTCTAAATAGCACAAACCACCATAACACATGGACTTCAGGGTTGGCCGGGTCTCATGTGTTATCCCCTCCAACACAACATTGCATATTTCCCATTTTTCATATGTGAAATGAACACATTGAGCATTATAATCATTTAATCTAGACAAATATTACCAAAAAGGTTCATGTTCAAATTGAGGTAAATGGAAAATAGCCCTTTTGATTATTTTTTTTTCAAATTTTTGATTTTTGCAAAAAAAAAAATTTGGATTTCTAAAGGCCTAGCCTTGAGTACTTAAGTAAACCCCGATATTGAAAAGTGTCAACTCCTCGATAACGGTGTTAAAAACTTGATGGGGAGATATTAAGTTTTAATATTTAAAACCCCAAGTGCAAGGTTTATCATCGAGTACTTGGGGTGTAGTCCACTGGAAGTTGGGTTTCAAGTACAGGGAATAGCTCAAGTGTTTCAAGCTTGGCTAAGTGAAAATGAAAGAAAGACAGGCTAAATTAAGATGACAAACACAAAAGAAGAGGCTTGGAGTTATGATTGAGCCAATAGACGATCAAATTAATCGAGACGAGTCCTAACCTACCCAACTTGTACTAAAAATAAAAGATGGTAGGTTACGCCATCGAAGACCACCGAAGCCCTCTCTCAAGGTTCCTGAGCTAGTCTAATTAGTCTAACCACCTATTTTTATAGGTTACCCTAATTAGACCACAAGATTAGCAACCCTCGGACCCAGCTAGGATCGAGACTATTTTCATGTTCGAATCCCGGCTATTCTCTCCCCCACACTAGCTAATTAACCTCACCTCTCGGCATAAGTCAATCAGCGAAAAACATGGATGAAATCTCTCTGAAGCATTTCATCGAACACTTGGCGGGCATGAAAGAAAAATCTAAGTTGAAAGCATAAACTGGGTGTGGTTAGACCTAATCCAAGACCAATTAACCATCAAGAGGCTAAGTACAATCCAAGCCAACAAAATCTAACTACTAATCACCACACAATCACAATTAAACCCAAAATAAACAAAACTAACAACTAAACTAATCAAGCATGAAATGGAGGAATAAGCCTAGTCTAACTTGGATTAAAACAACTACTAAGCATAGAATCACAATAAAAACTAAACATAATGTAACGAACATGTTCAAATGAAAGAAGCAAGAACAAAATAGGAAATAGATAGAGAGAAAGAGAGGGAAGAGAAAACTTAGGCTTGATTGAATGAAGATCAAATCCACAATCTCGAATCCAAAATCCACCCAAATGAATCCTAATGCCCCTAATCTAATTCCCCCTATTGGGGTTTTTATTGGCTAAACCTAAGTTCAAATTGCCCAAGAACACTCTAGCTCGCCCGCTGAAGAAACGCCTGAAGCTGCGTTTAAATAGAAAATCGGGCAAGCAAGAAGGTGAAGATGGCCATGACGGCATGTTGTCACGGTAACGGCCAACTGTCGCCACTCCTTGCCTTGCTATAGGCTTTGGCGACAGTTGCTGCTGCCGGCCCTCGACGCCTGTCGTCCTTTTTGCCTTGCGATTCCCGTGCTTTTCTCGTTCATTTTTACTCATTTTTACGGTGTTTGCTTCGTTGATCTTATTACCTATAAAAATAAACAAAAAAAGTAAAAATCATAAAGATTACGTTATTATACAAGCTAAAATTAGGCACAAGAGGCATGTGCACAGCGAATGAAACGTGTCAATTCAGTGTTTATCAGGGGTTCGTTGTAGATCATCAATTTCTCTTCCTCTTAATTCTAGCAGTAGTCTTAGTAGTTTTAGAGGTTGTTGTAATTTTGAAAATTCTTTGATTTGAGCTCTATGCAATTATTTTAGTTTTATTTTAGTTTACTTTTTGTTGGGCCAAAAATGATTTTATTCAAAGTTTTAGTTTATTATTCCCTAGGTTTATAGTGGATGTTAAATACTAGTGATTGACACTTATTGAAGGTTTGATATTCCTCTCATTGACTTCAAGTGGCTTCATTTGTCTCTTGTCTCATGGTTAATTTATTACTTTCTTGGTAGTTGTTATAATTTAGTTTTCACTTTTAACCATGTCTAGATGGTTTCAATTCTTGTTAAGTGAATGGTTCTATTTTGCTTAGTTACTACTTTCAATCTAATTAATATGGGTTGGTTTTTAATTGTAGTGGTCTAGATTCTGATCATGTCCTTGTGGAGTCGACCCTTAGGCACTGCGACTGACAACTATTAGCTTGCAACATTGCTTCACCTTCTTTTAGGAACATAACAAATTTTTAATGCCGTTGCCAGGGACAATGATTTGAATTTATGTCACTCTTTTTTGTCTTGCTAGTTTTTCATATTTAATTAGTTTTCTTTTCTGCTAAGTTTTTGTGCTTAGTTTCTTAATCTCTATGAGTAGATTAATTTTTTTGTTTAGAATTTGTGGTTACAATTTTTAAATCTCTTTTTCTTGTCTTGCTTGATTTAAAAAAATAAAAAACCCTCAAAACTATATATTGGATAATGTTGGTTTTCCATTACCTTCAATGTAAGCATGGAGCCTTTTAGAGATATTTCTGTACGCTTAATGACTTTCTTGCCAACTTGTGGGCCAAAAGTTTGAAAAATGAGATATTTGTGAGGTTGTCTATATATGAGTGAATGTGGAGAAACGAGCCATTTGGACTCGGTACGTTTTCTTTCAAAAACTCTCGATGAAGCTTCAGTTTGCTAGAACATTTGGGTTGGGACAATTATAAATTTGAATATGTTAGAGACTCTAGGGTACCCTATTAGTGATCAATAAGTTTTTCATGCTAATTCTTCTTCACATGGCCAGTTTAGGGACCCACATGCTCAACCACACCATTTTGTTCTTGATTGTACTCCTATTGGTGTGATTATTATAAATCTTTTGATCATAGTATTAATAGTTGTCCATGTCATATAAATGCTGCTCGTAATGTAAATCTTGAAAATATAATGAGTGATATGGCATATAAAATGGTTAAGACTATGAAGGAGAACATGCTACAATATTGTAATCGAATAAGGAAGCATGAAAATGTGCATCATCCTAACTTTAGTTTAGGAACTCCTAGATTTGAGGTTAGTCTTGAGGATGATTTTGAGTATACGACTTACCCAAGGTTCGAGACTACAATTGAAATACCTTTAACCAACCGTAGGGAAAAATTTGACATCCCTATATCTTTATTATCTAACATTCCATCTGAGGCTAGTAACTGTGGAGACGTTACCAACTATGCCTTGATCATACCTACCCTACCTAGTCCTTTTGCTCAGCCTTATGCTTTTGCGGATGCTAAAGAATTTGAGGGTGATGATAGTACTTATGTTAATAAACGGAATGAGTGGTATGAGGTTTTGTGCATGATGATTGTATAGAGTCAGAAGACATTATTTCCAAAAGGTCACATATGGAGCATGAGGTTTTTAAAGTTAGTGGATCCCACTTCTCTTAGGTTTATTAAGCTAGCCCTTACCCCATCACCTTTAACCCATTCCACCTCCGTCAATTATGACCACTTCTATGATGCTTCTAAGTCCCCTATTTTGGGTGTTCTTGAACATAAGGTTGTTGCCAATGATTTTGACTAAAAATTTGAGCATATTGCGGTTACGAGACTTGAGGACCTAGGTGATGAATTAGGGCATATAAAGTCCCATAGAATGAGCATTCATGATAATTGAATGATTTTTAGACCATTGTCCTATTCTTCTCTAGCATGTGTGGTCATATTTGTTGCTAATGATTGAGTTAATTTTGACAAGTTGAAATGGGCCTTGACTTGTATGGATGTTTGCTTATCCTTCTACTTTTTTCACGTCCAATTTTCTGAGTTGTGTTCCAAGGCTTATGACAGGTTGCTACGAGCTTTAACGAACTTTGATAGGAGTCGCAACTTGATATTGAGGTGGAGAGTCTCATGCCTAGTGATTTATGATAGGTGACTAGGTAGCTCATGTACAATCGGTACTTGACCTAGTATCATTATTCTATCCCTTCTATATGGTTCTGCAAAATCATTTGTCTTTTTTTCTTTTTCTTTTCCTACCTTTCTTTTTTGTGCTCTTAGTGCTCCTTTCCCGCAATGCAGACATTGTGTGAGTTTGGTGTGGGGGAGGGGAAAGCTTCAAGTTTTTGAAAAAAGAGAAAAAAAGAGAGAGAATTTCAAAACCAAAAAGACTTGGTATTTTTTGTATTATTTGGGAAGTTGTACTATTTTAATTGACTTTAACCCCTTATGACTTAAATGTTGTATGTGAGAATAATGTGCTTGATGGACGTTAGCCCCAATGTGTGTCATTTGTTACCCTAGTTCTAACCCTATCATTCCATTATAGTTTTGCGTCCAATCCTTATTTGTATATCACCATTGTCTTAGGGTTTATGCATCGATGGTTGATTCTCCCACTTATCCTTTCTTTTGTTTTCGCTTTTATCTAGTGTAAAAAGAGAAAAATAGGAAAAAAGAAAATTCAATGAAAAAAATGAAACAAATTCAAAATACAAAGAGTCTTAGGGTCGAAGATAATAAGTGCCTCTTTGAGGCATGCGCTACTGGGTGCTGCTCTTTGAGGCAATACTTCTATTGAGAAAGCTTGGTTCCTAAGTTAACGAGTACATAAAGTATTCAAGTGAGATTGGGTTACACCCAACTAAGCCTAACTCCTAAGGTGATGGTACACTTGATGATGTAGAGCAAGGCATCCAAGAGAGTTCCCTAAATCTAAATCAAGTTCAAGTTACTGATCAAGCCAAGGAAAACCAAGGTAAGGAAGCTTTGATAAACCAAATTCACTCCTTGTTCCCCCATTCAAATCTAGAACTGAACATGGTCTTGGATGGCATGATCGTTGGAGTTTCCAAGACATCCTATGGGCGAGTCCTACTTTTTTGTTAGACTGCCTAAGGTGTCTAGTTTTGCTGAGGAAGCTTAAATTTTGCCTAAGTATTAGGAATTTTGCTACATTGGTCCAAATAGTGAAGGTATGCTGCGGTAGTTTCGTTCTAGATGTATTAGAAGATTAGGTGGGTACCAAGCTATAAAGAGAAATCAAAATCATGACAAGTTACTTATGGTGATTCAACTACATCTTGCCAACCGTTGTACTTTGGGCTCTTTTCTGATCTGGTTTGAGTTTTTGGTTGGTTCTCTCACCTAAACCTGATTTAGGGAAGATTATTCTATTTGGGATGCTTATTAACATCCTAAGGAACCTAGCCATGCATTAAAATCAGTTCTAAGTCAAGTACAGGTTAGGGAACCAATTTGATCATTTTGAGTATTAATCCAGGTTAATCAAGTCTAAACAAGCTATTTTGACTTTGCTATGATCTTCCTTAATGGAAGAGGTTTGTGATATGCCTACTTGCTCTTGGCTCCTTGGACATTAATAAATATCATCATAGATTCTTTTGTGACTTTGGAAGACAAGTTGGCCACTTGGGTTGAAGTTTGACATCCACTTTCTTTCTGATTGGATTATCGTAATGTGGACAGCAACAACCTACCTTTTCTCTCTCTCCCAGATGACTTACTTAGAGACAATTGATCATGTTCAAGTTTGAGTTTACCTTAAATAGAGTGTATTTGCTTGACTCATAATTGTAATTAGCTTGTGCTAAGTGTGTTTTACATTTTCAGTTTAGTTAAGCATGTTTAAGGGGTTCCAACTCATTAAGGGACCTGCTTGCTTGGCTTGGCTCTTAATGAGACATGTATATAAGCCTACTTGGATGCTTATTATAAGAAGAATCCATGAATGAAAAGCTTTGCTTTTATGTTTAAACACAAACTCTTTAAATCTTAGTTTTAAATAATCTGTTTGATTAATAAAACTGAGTGGTTTCCTTTAATCTGAACTTGTTGGCCTAGCCTTTAGAGTTTAGAGGGTGGAATCCTTGTTTAGCTTCGGTGATGACATTACCTTTATCCCATTCATATCCTTTATTCTTGATTAGACTTCATTGCTGAACCAAAATCCAAGCTTTAACCAGATAGCAAAGTATCCTTGCTTGAGTTTTCATTACGTTCATGCATCAAAGTGGTATTAGAGCATAACTTGGTGAGTGTTTACTTATTATTTTATTGGTTTGCAATATGCGCTTGTTCCTAAAACCATGTTTCCTGAAGCTACAGAGAACCTTAAATAGCCCAAACACAAACCTAGCTACAAAAGAGCCCAAACTACCTCAAATAACCTCTACTAATTTCCCATCCATGTTCGAGAATTTCCCCCAACCTAAGGTCCCTAGAGGACTTAGCTTAGAACAAGCCTATGCGTTGGGTGGGGGACATGCCATACACCAAGTTCAACACAACTTCCAAACACTATCCACGGAAGTTCCCACCATTTCCACCGAATTAGAAGAGGTTTTAGCTAGTTTGAGAGATGACCCCAGAGGAAGAAGGAGAAGAGACTGTGGCTCTCAAAGGGGAAACTCCCCTTCTACTCACTAATCTTCCTCCTAAGATGATGAGTCCTTAAGGAGGACAAGGATCGGAGACCTCCTAGACAACTTGTTGATGACATAAGGGACAAGAAATTTGACCCTCCTGAATTTAAGGTCACTTGAACTTGGATTTTTACCTTGAATGGGTTCAATCCTTAGAGAGATTCTTTGAAATCAAAGAATTCTCTCAAGAGAAGTCCTTCAAGATTTCCATTCTAAAACTAAAAAGGCATGCCTCCCTTTAGTAAGAAGATACCAAAAGGCAAAGAAATAAGAAAGGCAAGTCCCGAATCAGAACTTGGTCCAAATTGAAGGAACTGATGCATAAGAGTTTTCTCCCTGACAACTATAAGCCTGATCTTTACCTAAAGGTCACATCCTTAGCCCAAGGATGCGTAAGTGTTGAAGAATACACAACGGAGTTTGAGCAACTCCAAATTAGGAGTGGCTTAGAAGAGGAACTCAAGCATGCAATGGCTAGGTTTCTAGGAGGCCTTGATCCTAGCATTGTTGATAAGGTTGGGCTACAACCTTACTGGACTCTTGAGGATATATGTAAGCTGGCTATTAAGGTTGACAAGCACTCTTAGAACAAGAGACCATACTCTGGTTCTTACTCACGGCCAAGCACACAAACAAAGCCCTTTACTTATCCTAAGTCCGAGACTGCACCAAAGAAAGATAAGAGTAAAGACAAAAGTAAGGGGATTACTGAAGAGCTCCCTAAGAACCTTGATGGTAAAAGATGCTTCAAATTCCATGGGTATGGTCGTTTCCAAGCTGACTGCCAAAATAGAAGAGCGCTCACCCTCAAAGAGATTGAGGAGATCGCCTAGATTCACTAGGAAACAAGTGAGGAACAGGAAGAAATGGAGGGATAAGCTATTATCCTAGCTCCTGATGTAGGAGAGATGCTTGTACTCAGAAGATAATTGCATACCATGGACAGACCCCAAGAGAAAAACTAGAGAGAACACATTTTTCACTCATGGTTTACTATCTAGGGCAAGGTATATAGTTTAATCATTTATGGAGGTAGTTGCACCAATGTGGTTTCTGTCCATATGATTGATAAACGTAGACTACCTATTACCCAACACCCATGACCCTATTCACTTTAGTGGCTTAAGAAAGGAAATGAAGTGCATGTGACTAAATAAGCTTTGATTGCTTACTTCATTAGTAACTTTAAGGATGAAGTGGTTTGTGATGTTTTACCTATGGATACAAGTCATATGTTACTTGATAGGCCTTAGCAGTTTGACGAAAGTGTTATTCATCATAGAAAGACCAATACATACTTCTTTAAAGTCAAAGGTTGTAGTTATACTTTAGCCCCTAGTCATCTCTAGGCTAGTATTAGGATAAATAGGGAGGGAAACACAAATGAGAAAACCCTATTTCTGAGTGAAACACGGGTTAAGGGGTCCATAAGCAATGGGTGAAACTATTTATGCCTTGCTTGTGTTGGAAAAAGGAGAGGAAGAGACAGCCTTGCATCCTTTAGCTAGCCTCCTATCCAAGAGTTTGAGAATGTCTTTCCTACTTATTTGCCCCCGAGATTACCTCCACTCAGAGGTATTGAGCACCATATTGACCTACTGCTCAGAGCTGCCTTACCAAACAAACCAGCCTATAGATGTGGCCCCACTGAAACTTAGGAACTCCAAAGGAAAGTCCAAGATCTTATTGATAAGGGATCCATTAGGGATACCATGAGCCCTTATTATGTTTAAGCCTACTCGTCCCTAAGAAGGGTGAAACTATGAGAATGTGTGTGGGTAGTTGTGCCTGTAATAATATTACAATTAAGTATAGGTATCATATCCCTAGACTTGATGATATGCTTGATGAGTTGCATGGTGCTAATGTGTTTTCCAGAATTGATCTAAGGCATGGATACCATCATATTAGGATGAGGGATGGAGATGAGTGGAAAATAGGCTTTAAAACAAAGCAAGGATTCTATGAATGGCTTGTAGTACCATTTGGTTTGTCTAATGCCCATAGTACTTTCATGAGATTGATGAAAGAGGTGCTTAAACCCTTCATTGGTCACTTTGTTGTGGCATACTTTGATGATATTTTGATCTACAACTGGAATGAGAGATACTACAAGGAGCATTTGAAACAATTTTTGACGTTCTGAGAGGGCAAAAACTTTATGCCAAGATAGAGAAGTGTGAGTTTTTCAATCCACAACTCACTTTCCTTAGCGATGTGATTTCAGCCAAAGGTATTCAGGTTTGTCAAAGCAAGGTTGAAGCAATCCAAACTTGGCCTCAACCTAAGACACTCACAGAGGTGAGGAGTTTGCATGGTTTGGCTTCTTTTTACAGGAGATTCATAAAAGACTTCAGCTCATTCATGGCACCCATCACTGAGTGCATGAAGAAAGTAGCTTTTGAGTGGTCCAACGCTATGTAGAGAGCCTTTGAAGACATCAAACAGAAGCTATGCCAAGCACTAATCTTGACCCTTCTAAACTTTGAAGATTTATTGAAACTTGAATGTGATGCAAGTGGCATTGGGATATGAGTTGTCCTAATCCAATCCAAGTGGCCTATTTCCTACTTTAGTGAGAAACTCAATGGTTCTAAATGCAACTATAGCACATATGACAAAGAATTCTATGCTATTGTGAGGGCTTTGACTCATTGGGGTTATTACCTCAAGCCTAGACCTTTTGTATTACATTCAGACCATCAAGCACTCAAATACATCAATGTTTAGCACAAGTTGAATCCTAAACATGCTAAATGGGTGGAGTTTTTACAATTATTCTACTTTAGTTGCAAACACAAGAGTGGAAAAAAGAATGTGGTTGTGGAGGCTCTTTCCAGAAGGTATACTCTACTTTCTATTTTGGAGGATAAAGTGCTTGGATTTCATTCAATCCAAGAAATTTACATGGAGGATACAGATTTCCATCTCTTGATAAGGGAAATCCCAAAGGACAACCCCTACACCATCCAAAAGGGCTATCTTTTCAAAAACAACAGGCTTTGCATTCATAAGTGCTCTTTGAGAGAGCTACTAGTCTAAGAGGCTCAGGGTAATGCGCTAGCTCGCTATTTTGGCCTAAACAAGACAATTGACATCCTAAGAGAGCATTTCTACTGGCCTAAGATGGAAGGAGATGTGCAGAAGATCATTTAAGCTGACTCCATTTGCCACTAAACCAAGAGTTAATTTCATCAAGGCTTACACACCCCATTGCCCATACCCTTAAGGCCTTGGGATGATGTAAGTATGGTTTTCATTGTAGCCCTCCCTAGTCGGGGTGTGCAAAACCGAATAACCGGAGTTTCGGTTAACCAAAAATTGGTTAACCGGTTTTTGGGTTCAAAAAAATTCCGAACCGTTACCGAACCGAAAATTTCGATTAACTGTTTTTTTCTTAACCGAAAACTTTGGTTCGTCCAAAACCCGAACCGTAACCGAACCGAAAAAGTCAGTTAACCACTTTTTTGGTGCGGTTAACCGCTTTTTCGGTGCGGTTTACCGACTTTTCAGTTCAGTTACTGGTTAACCGTTCATAAATAATAAAAAATGTATAATTTCTTACCTAAATTTTTCATTTTTCTATGTTTAATTTTTTTAAAATAAAAATTAAACTTTGGTTACCATTTATAAACAATAAAAAATTGTACTTTCTTACCAATTTTTTTTATTTTTTACATATGATGTTTTTAAAAATAAAATTATTTTCGATTCGATTAATTGCCGGCTAACTGAATTTTCAAATTATCCGAACCGTAACAGAACCGAAAACGAAAAAAAAATTTCAGTTCGGTTGATTTATTTGAAAAATTTGTTCGGTTAACCAGGCTTTCAGTTTGGTTTTTTCGATTTTTCAGTTTAGGTTTTGATTTCGGGTTTTTTTGCACACCTCTACTCCCTATACTCATAGAGGGAAGGACGCAATTCCGGTTAGGGTTGTTCATCGGTCCATGACTGAACCGGACCGACCTAGACCGAAGACCGAATATTAGCCACTTGGAGGACCGAAGACTGGCTCGGTCTAAAGTCGGTCTAGACCGGGACCGGGACTAGTTGCACTCGGACCGGACCGATTATAGATCGGTCTCAGAGTGGGCCACTACGCTGGGCATGTTTGGGGAGCAATACATTATGAACAACAGAACAAGTCAGCAAGGCAACACCAGGCACCAAATTAGAACACGACAACACCAAATTAGACACCGTACACCTTGAAATTATGTCATAATCTCAATTCTCAAAACTGAAAGAGAACTACAATTCAAATATTCAATATTTTGTACACAACCGTGTGAGCATGATGTATTTTTCACACAATTAAATAGATCTGCAAATGAAAGGAGTATAGGACTCACCAGACACCAAATTAGGGAGAGTCGGAGAGGAGAGGGAGAGTTGTTATGATTTCTGCTCTGGCGGCCCGCGGTGACACTGGTGACAACTCAACGACTGGTCGGACTGGAGAAGAGAGGAGAGTAAGAGGGTCGACTGCGTCTGCGAACAGAATGGAGAGTGAGAGGGTCGACTCGAGAAGGCATATGAGAACTGGCGAGTGGAGAACTGCGAAAGGGAGTCGAGGAGTTCGAAGGTTGAAGGAGGTAGACAGAGAAATAAGAACCGAGGAGTTCGAAAGTTGAAGGAGCTGAGAGGAGTTCGAACTTCAAAGGTTGAAGGAGGCTGAAAGGATTCAAAAAACAAAAGAGAGCCCAGCCGAGGAGTTGCAGACTTCGAGATTTGAGAGTTAAGAGCAAGTGAGCAAAATTTAAAAAAAAAACCCTAACAGTTAATCGGTCCCAGTCCAGTTTTTGGTCCATCCGATCCAAACTACATTGCTAGGATCTACTTCAAAGAGGTCATTAGGCGCCATGGTGTGCCTAAAAGCATTATTTTTGATTGAGACTCCAAGTTTTTATCCCACTTCTGGAGGAGTTTGTAAAAGCTATTAGGCACTAAACTCTGCTTTAATACAACCTACCATCCCTAAACTGATGGCCAAATAGAGGTACCAACTAGACTCTATCTACTTTGCTTAGGAGTTTGGTGAGCAAAAGCTTAAAAGATTGGAAATTGAAGCTACCTCATGCTGAGTTTGCCTACAATAGAGCTTCATGCTATGCTACAAGACACTCTCTATTTAAGTGTGTGTACGGGGTAACCCCCTTACTCCTATTAACTTACTGCCCCTACCAAGTGAGTTAAGAGTAACTATGATGTTGAGTTGAGAGCCAAAGAGATGAAGAAGTTTCATAAACAGGTGAGGAATCATATTGAGAAGGCCAATGTAGCTTACAAGGCAAGTGCAAACAAGCATAGAAAGCAAATGGAGTTCAACCCAGGAGATCTAGTATGGTTACACCTTAGAAAGGAGAGATTCCATCTAGATGGAAGAACAAGCTTATGAAAAGAGGGGATGGACCATTCAAGATCATTGAGAGAGTGAGAGATAATGTATACAAACTACAACTCCCTAGAGATATGGCTATTTCAACCACTTTCAACATTGGAGACCTAAGTCCTTATGTGGAGGATTGTTTTGAAGACTCTTCGAGTTTGAAATTAAATCCTCTTGAAGGAGGGGAGGTTGGTGTAGAGCAAGGCATCAAAGAGAGTTCTCTAAATCCAAATCAAGCTTAAGTCACTGATGAAGCCAAGGAAGACCAAGGTAAGCAAGCTTTGATTAACCAGATTTACTCCTTGTACTCATATTCAAATCCATAACTGAACATGGTTTTGGATAGTGTGATCCTTGGAGTTTTCAAGATGTCCTATCGATGAGACCTACTTTGTTGGACTTCGTAAGGTGTCTAGTTTTGCTAAGGAAGCTCAATTTTAGCCTAAGTATTGGGCATTTTGCTACATTGGTCCAAACAGTGAAGGTATGCTATGGTAGTTTCATTATGCCTGTATTGGAAGATTAGGTGACTTCACCATCTAAAACCTAATTTAGGACCATCATTTTTTCTCAGAATGGTAGCCAATGTCCTGAGGTACCAGGCTATAAAGAGAAATCAAAATCATGACAAGTTCCTCATGGTGATTCAGCTGCTTCTTGTCAACCATTGCAGTTTGGGCTCTTTTCTAACCCTGTTTGAGTTTTTGGTCGGTTCTCTTACCTAAACCTAATTTAGAGCTGGTTTTTCTATTTGAGATGCTTATTAACATCCTAAGGAACCCAATCATGCATTAAAATAAGTTCTAAGTCAAGCATAGGTTAGGGAACTAACTTGATCATTTTTAGTATTAATTCCGGTTAACCAAGTCTAATCAAGCTATTTTGACGTTGCTATGATCTTCCTTAATGGAAGGGGTTTTGTAAGCAGGCTACTTGCTCCCTTAGATCCTTGGATGTTTAAAAACATCATCATGGCTTCTTTTGCAGTTTGGAAGGCAAGTTGGCCAATTGGGTTGAAGTTTGACATCCACTTGTTGTTTGGTTGGATTGCCATAAAATGGACAATAGCAGCCTACCTTTTCTCTCTCTCCCATATGCAAGCAGCTTACTTATAGATAATTGATCATGTTCAAGCTTAAGTGTACCTTAAATAGAATGAATTTGTTAGACTCATTCTTGTACTTAGCTAAGGTTAAGCTTGTTTTGCATTTTCAGTTTAGCATGTTCAAGGGTTTTCTACTCATTAAGGAACCTGCTTACTTGCTTGTCTGTTAGTGAGACATGTACATAAGCCTACTTTGCTGCTTATTGTAAGAAGAATCCAAGAATTAAAAACCTTGCTTTCGTGTTTAAACACAAACTCTTCAAATCTCACTTTTAAACAATCTGTTTGATTGCTAAAACTAAGTGGTTTCCTTTATTCTGAACTTAGTGGCCTAGCCTTTAGATTTAGAGGGTGGAATCATTGTTTAGCTTGGGTGGTGGCATTGCCTTTAGCCCAATCATATCCTCTGTTCTTGATTAGACTTCATTGTTGAACCAGAATCCAAGCTTTAACCAGATTGCAAAGTATCCTTGCTTGAGTTTTCATTAAGCTCACGCATCACATGCACACTGAGCACTAAGATAGATTCGCCATTTTGATTTATTATAAGGTGAAAACCGTGGAGTTTGGATGTCATTAATGGGAACTGAGAGTCTTGATATCTACATTGTGCTTGCATATAATCTCATATTTGGGTTGTAGGGCGATACTGTTGATTAGGTGTATACAATTTTCACTGTGATGTATATTTTTAAAATTTCAAAATACTGTTTCTGTTTTCCTTTCTCTTTTCTTTTCTTTTTTAAGACT
>JACYFF010003369.1:22451423-22466769 GCA_017589665.1 Selenicereus undatus
ATATATATATATATATATATATATATAGACACACACACACATATATATGTGTATGTATCTGCTGGTGTGTGTGTATATATACACACCCACACCCACACACAAACACAGAGACATATGTAGCAAATTACATCACGGACCATTGAGGTTCAGGCTAATATTTTTCTGACACGACAGTTTTTGGATAATATTTTTGAGGTCTATCCAAGTTTAAGCAAATATTTTCTAGAACCAATTGTGAACAAACTTAACTTTGTAAATTACATTAAGTACCCTAAGTTTTTAAATTTTTTATTTTTAACCCCAATCCTTCAAAACTTAATTTCGAAAAGTTTAATTTTGTGCATGTGATATTTCACTCATAAGTACTACTCGAAACCCTCTTTCAACTGGTATTAGAGCCACGTCACCAAAAATAATTAAGATAATTAAGCTAATTAACTGTGTTTAATCCTTGAATCATCTTCTACTTGTGCTGCAACCAATTATTCACATATTGTGCACACTTCAAATGGAACCACTTCAATAGCACCACAATTGAACCATATTACTAATATAGTTTTAGAAATTAAGGCTGAAGTTAAGGAGATTAAGAAGCAATTAATTTATCTCTCTTTAGTTACGAAATTAGGCATTGTGGAAAGTCTACTTTAAGTATTAATGCTCCATTTTGGCTCGAGTATCCTTTCCAAAATCTTACAAACAAAAATTCATTTCCTTTGCATTATTTAAAAATCCAAAAGATGTAGGAGAAAAATCAACTGAAAGATCATTTGAGAAGGTAAAGAAAGAAGAAGAGGATGGAGTATAACCAATATAATCTTGAAGAATTACAGAATATGTTTGAAAAAGAACAAAACCTGGAAGAATTAAACATAATCATGGGCGCAATAGTTGATAAACAAGATGTATTATCTCACTACAATAAAAAGACCAAATAAAGACGGAATCAGCGACGGAATACGGTTAATCAGCGACGGAATTTTAACATGAACGACGGAATACGGCTATTAGATTTTTGCTCGTCGCTGAGTACCCGGTGACAGAATTTTGAAATTCTGTCGGCATTGGCGACGGATTCAGTGACAGAAATTACGACATACTTTTTTTGGCGGGGCAGGGGTGGCGACAGAATGAAGAATCTGTCTCCATCAGCGACGGAATCAGAGATGGAAATTCCGTCGCTGATGGCGACGGATGGTCTAGTTCATCGCCACCCTTGCCCAAAAAAAAAATTCTCTAAATCCGTCGCCATTCCGTCACTAGGTTTCTCATTTTTTTTAAATAAAATCGCTTGTTTTTTATCATATCCGTACATACGTTTTAGTCCCTGCAAGAAATTTACAAGATTTTCGCACTCAATCAACATCCAATGGCTTCGAATATGATTTCATTCGAACCGTTCTCAACAATTTCAAGCCACACAAAGGTGGAATATCACATCCAACGCAACACTTCCAACCAAGGGTTTTCAATTCACAAACCACAAGTTCCAAACAAAGTCTCTACATATCACAAACCACAAGTTTCAAACAAAGTCTCTATATATCAGAAATCACAAATCTAAATAAACCAGAAGTTGTCAATAATTGAGAATGAAGTTATATATATATGTTTGCAGAAAAGGGAGAAGCAAGCGCCAAAAGGGAGGGGAGTGAAAGAAGCACTAGGGGGAGGGGAGTGAAATAAGCAGAAAGGGGAGGGGAAGCAAGTAGCAAAAGATGTACTTCGTAAAGAACCAAGCAGAAGAGCCACCAACTGAAGAAAAACTGCAACCAGCTCAATCACAAACGTGAAGATCATCCTCTTCCTCTTCCTCTTCCTCTTCCTTTGCCTCACTATCTTCCTCATTATGTTGCGAGTGATGAGTAAACGGTGGCTGAGATGCTGAGCCAGACGCCTGTTGCATTTGAAAGAAAGCTTGGAGGCGCTAATCGATGCTCATCATTTGTTGGCTCAGTTGTTGGTTGCTTTAGGTGAGCAATATGTTGGATTCCTCCAGTTGCTTATATTTCTCCATAACCAACCGGTAGCTTTCAGCTTGTGAAGTTAGCTCACCTCCCAAGTTGGTTACTACACCCCTTAAGTCATTGAGCACTTGTTGCGATGGCGTAGAACCGGTACCTGCTGACAGGCATTTCAGTGAAGTACGCATTAGTATTGCAATTAAGAAAATTCAATGTATAACCATGGTCGTTGAAACTTTAATATGAAAACTGTACCGGATCTTTGAGTGGGACTAAAGTAATCGGATTCCCTCATGTTGACAGCTTCGTCACCAATGCCATAAATATGATCCTTCTTGTTCTTGAACGTCTTTACCCACAACTCATTTGGGTTTGGAAATGGCAGGTTTGGATCTTGAGAAGTGCCATCCCCAGTCCCTTGTGATTTGATAACATTTTGAAAATCATGTTCAAAGGATTCCTATAATACCACAACATGCGCACAAAATCATGCATACTACAATTACTTAAAATAAAGTTCACAAGTTCATATTGAACTACCAATGAAGATTGAGAATAACCAATTGCCTACATATGTTTGTTGTGATTTCTTGTCAAGCCAAGGGGCATCTTCTTTGCCATGGAATTTGTGAGTACGAATGAATAATTCAACAATGGTGGGCTCCGTCCCAAGTTGTTTCCTCTATGTACGTGCCAAAGAGAATGATGTCAAGCACAACACAAAATACAGTATTAAACTTAAACAAATACATAGCAAACATTAATTCATTTACCAGACGCCGCCTATGCTCATGCATAGGGATCGAGCCACAGGTGTGGAGAGATGGGCCACCACTTTTTGGAGTTCCCAGTCGGTTCTTCTAGGCCGTTTTACGCAATTTCTTGTAATGTTTATTCGCCCAGTACTGTTGGAGTCCCTCCCATTGAGCATCACCGAGCCAAACAGGCTTCTTGTTATGCTTCCTTGCTTTGCCAAAGAAGTCTCTCAAGCGTGCATTGCCTCGTTTTTCAAAATTCCTTCTTATACGGTCCTCATGGACCGAATCCCAAGTAAACCACTTCTGCAATTATGAAAACAAAAAACACATCAAATAATACAACAATAATTTATCACGCTCGCAGAAACTGTTAATACGAAGTCACTGTAGCTACCTTGAACTCTCTAAACCACAAATCTCATACTAGTTTGGGCACTTTGCTCCAACTAGGCCAAGCTCCGTCAAATTTGCTTTGAAATATGAGCAAAAACCTACTAACAGCACCATCATTGGGGAGAAACCTAATTGAACATAACACATTAAATTGATTACTTGTTATGCAAAATTCATGTAGTACTTCATAAGATATAATAAATGAAGAGTTCAATCCAAGTCTTAGCTCGAGTGCTCTCATGACTGGATTGTGCTTCACTTTCACCACTTGCAATGTTATCTTGGGACTGGTTTGTGTTAGGGTGAGCAGGTTGGGGAGTATGCTACACAGTGTGAACAACATGGGGATTTGGAGGAATGTTGTAGGCAAATTGGCCGTACATGGTGCTTTGGTTGGGAATATATGATGTCTGATGATGGAAAGCCCTAAATGGGGGAGGTAGTGGTCCTGAAATACCTTTTATGTAAGCAGCCATTGTGGCTCTTGGCTGAACTGGTATATGAGGTACCTGGGGGGAAGATGGATCAATGTCCACTGCGGTCAGATCTACGGTAGAGCTCCTATGCCTCGTCCTCTGCCTCGAGGGGAGGATTTACCTCGACAAGAACTTAAATCCATACCTGAAATAGGTGACAACAAAGCCAAGTACAAATATATAATGATTGCACATATAAACTGTTTTCCTCATACATCATAATAGGTACGTAGGTTACACATATTTTACAAAGCTCATTCATACAATATAAGTAAAGTCATAATCAATTGTTTGACATGTAAAGTACTCAAATACATAAGAATTCATAACCACTCAATCATCTGCATCATCAATGTCATCGTCGTCATCATCATACAAATGCAAATTTTCTTCAGCTTCATCTGTTTCATTACCGTCATCCCACTCCCCCTCTTCATCACCCTCATCATTCTCTACCTCATCTATCTCGTCATTACCTTGAATGAATGAAAACCCTATTTTATCATTAACCTCTTCCGGTGGTGCCCTTTCATCCACTAATGATGCAGGGATGACATCATTCACAGGTTCGACGATAGTCGTCATGTCCATTTGTTGATACGCAGTAGGTAGAGTGTACTGCTGATCCACTCTCGCCCTTGGTTTGATTGGTATGACAACAAGCCAATTGGCCCTATCCCTTGAGCGATCTGCATGTGGCATGAGGTATACTTGTGATGCGGTATTTGGGAAGATAGATGGGTTATACTTTCGGTACCTTCTTGTACAGTGGACCTCAATAAGGTTGCTTAGTTTATGAGATCGTGTCCCACGATTCAATGTGGGGTCGAACCACTCACAACTGAAGAGCATACATCGTTTAAGTGGTTCGCCTACGTACTCAATTTGGACAATATCCTTCAGTACACTATAATAATCATTCTTAATATCGCCTTCCCCAGTGCCACAAACACCAACACCACAATTATATGTTCTCTTCCCGATGCTTCGAGCTTCTGTGTGGAACTTGAATTCATTTACTCTATATGTCGTCCACGTCGACACATACCGCTTTGGCTTCACAACCAATTGGCTCAAGTAGTAATGTTTGTCAGTCTCGAATTGTGGAATACAATGCACCTAAGGTGACATAACATGTGGTTTTAATTAAGACAATGCACCTAATTAACTGTCATATTAAAATTATGAATAAATGAGTTATAATACTTACATTCTCACTAAACCAATCTGCCAAATGAGTTTCGATGATGGTGTTGACATCTGCGTCACTGACATTGGGACGTGCAGTTCTGACTTGTTCTATGAAAATTCTATCACATTTTATGAAGCTTATTAATACACTTGTGCTCTGAATGATAAACTCAATTGGAAGTGAAAATACCACTCACCTTATATAAGGTTTAACTTCATCACAATTTAATAGCACGTGAAGATGGGCAGCAACATATTCGACATCTGTGAGATACCTTGATCTTTCCCTACCAATAGCGGTCCCTTACAGTGCAAACACGGACAGAGTTGGAAAATGATTAATATGTTCATCGTCATCCTCATTTCTCCTGCACCTAGTGCGCATGGAGGGCACATTAGAGCCGAAGTAATAAGAGGCGAAGAATGTCCTCACTGCCTCTAGGTATGCTTCTGTGATTGAACTTTTAGGACACGCTTGTTGCTTTATCTTTTTCTTCAATCGGCCAAAGAACCTACCAAATTCACAATTGCATTCACTTCTAAGTGATTCCACATATAAGAATTCATACAAGGTTTCATCGATTATAGTATAATTCACCTCTCAAATGGATACATACATCGGTATTGTACTGGACCACCTAGTTGAATCTCTTCTATCAAATGCACTAGTAGGTGCTCCATTACATTGAAAAAGCCAGGAGGGAAAATGGTCTCCAACTTACACCAAGTGATGACAATGTTGCGATGCAGTTCCTCGAGCATATCCTCCTGCAATGTTGTTGAGCATAAGTTCTTGAAGAACTAGCTTATCTCAATAAGAGGTTTCAACACATCATCTGGGAGCACACCAAATGCAATTGGTAAAAGAGTGTCCATGAAGACATGACAATCATAATTTTTCATGTTGTTGAACTTAGCCTCATTAGGGTTCACGATACTTCTCAAATTAGAGCAATATCCATCAGGCATTTGAAGCTCCTTCACCTAGTCACACAACTCTCTTCGTTTATCCACAGGAAGTACGAACTTCGCTTTTGGTTTAACTGGCGTACCACTTAGGCCTGAATGTAAATGTAATTCTGGTCTATCACATATTTCTGCAACATCCATTCTTGATTTGGCATTGTCCCTTGTTTTCCCATGAACATCCATAACAGTATTGATAATGTTCTCGAAGAAGTTCTTTTCAATGCGCATCACATCCAAATTATAGCGGAGCAGTTTGTGTTGCCAATAAGGTAACTCCCAGAATATGCTATTCTTCGTCCAGTTGTGCTCATTTTCCTTAAATCCCGGTATGACAAAGTCACCATTTGTACTTACCATTGGGTAATCTTCCACCACGGCATAATGTTCTTCCCCAAATAGTCGGTGATGAGGACCCCTGTAATAGTTCTGCCTTTCCTAAATGTTGTTCTATTTCTTCTAAACGCATGATTCCTTGGCAAAAAACACCGATGACAGTCAAACCATGAGAATTTACCTCCATTTCTCGGTCTCAAAGCCTTTTGTTGTTTCATACATACGGGACATGCCAATTGGCCATTAGTACTCCACATAGATAACATTCCATATGCGGAAAAATCATTGATGGTCCATATAAGTGCAGCCTTCATCTGAATTGTATGCCCCGTAGAAATGTCATAAGTCTCAACTCTAACATCCCACAACTCTTTCAACTCATCAACAAGAGGTTGTAAATATACATCTATTTTGTTCTTGGGATTTTTTGGCCCGGGGATTACACAAGTCAAGAACATAAACGGTGTGGTCATACACATTTCAGGGGGGAGGTTATAAGGTGTAACGACCACCGGCCAAATGGAGTATGATCTTGAAGACAATGTGTAAGGATTAAATCCATCAGTACATAAGCCAAGCCTCACATTCCGAGACTCAGTAGCAAATTCAGGGTACTTAGTATCGAAATGTTTCCATGCTGCCCCATCTGATGGATGACATAAAACACCCACTTCACGTCGATGTTCATCATGCCGTCTCATGTGCTCTGCACTACTTCTTGATGCGTACAACCTCTGCAGTCGAGGTTTTAACGGTAAGTAATGCATCCTTGAGTATGGCAATGGATTCTGATTCCTTTGTTGTGACCTTTACCTCTTCCATCTTGAATGCCCACAAAACTTGCACGCATTCAGGTTTACATCCTCCTTATAAAATAGCATGTAACCTTCCTAGCAACAATCAATTTGGACCACTTCGTTGCCGAGATCTTTAACAACCTTCTTCGTTTGCCCATAGTTGTTTGGCACGCGGTTGTTAGGGGACACATCTCTTTCATTAATTGAACAACTTCATTGAAACAATTTTGAGGCATATTATAAACAGATTTAATACTCAACAGTCTCACCGCCACAGATAGCTCACTGTGGGTGGAGCAACCATCATATAAGGGTTGCTGAGCAGCTTGAACCATATTATAAAATGGTTCTCGGCAAGTGCTTGACCCATCTTCCCTTACATTTTGATTTCTATTATAGCATCATCAACCATATCCTTCATCCGATCTATGTAGGATTCAGAATAGTCATTATTAAAATACTTGAACCTCCAACTTTGAGAATTTTACTATTTGAATACCCAGAATCATATTACTGAGGTTCTATTTCCCCATGACTTTTCCAAAACCAATACCCTTGCACAAAACCCTTATACATAAGGTGCATCTTGACCTCATAAGGTGTTAAGTACACCCTATTTCTGCATTTCGCACAAGGACATCTATACTTTTTTCCATTCAGAAACTTTATCTGTGTACGTGCCAATTGATCGAATTGGTTTTCACTATCTAGAAATTTTTGCGTATAACCGCTACAATCAAGCAGTAATCTATTATACATCCACCTACGATGTGGAGGACCATTCATATTCTGCTCAAATAACAATAACCACATAAAGTATTTGCTAAGAATTAATTTTAATCAAAATTATAATAATTACATAGATTATGCAATTATATATTATATATGTTTACTTTAAAATTTCCACATGCACCCAAAAAAACCTTATAAATTTCGACAAATATACTTATATTCTCACGAATATCACAAAAGTAATAATTCATACATATCTAGTTCACCACTTTATTCCACCAACATATCAAATTTGAACTTAAAATTACAAAATCTAAGTGTACATTGCATTAGGCAAAATCTTTAAATAAATATGAGCTACAACTTCATACAAACTCACATTTGAACAAAATTATAAACTAAAGCATCTCAATCCACCAACATATCAACTTTCAAGTTCATATCACCAAACCTAAACTCCAAATTACATTTAGGAAAATCTCCAACCAAATTAGATCAATAACCTCACACGAACACCACATTTCAATAACATTATCAATTAAAACATTTCATTCCACCAACATATGAAATTTCAACTTCAAACTACCAAACCTCAACCCTAAATCGCATTTATCAAATTCTTGTAACAAATTAGAGCAATAACCTCACACAAATAGCACATTTCAACAATATTATCAATTAAACCATTTCATTCTACTAACATATCAAACTTTAACTTCAAACTACCAAACCTAAACCCTAAATCGCATTTACCCCAATCTTGAACCAAATTAAAGAAATAACCTCACACAAACATCACATTTCAACATAAATATAAACTAAATATGCAATTCTAACAATGTAATACAAAACTTTGTAGAAATTACAAGTAGTTTAGTTGAAAAAAAGACCTCAAAGTGCTCCCAAAATCGGCGGTGGAAGGGGCGGCCGGCGGCAGGGGACGGCCGGTGGTGGCTTGGCGGGGCGGGGGACGGCGTCGAGCTGGGTTGGCAATTCGGTTCGACCACTCGCTCTCTCTCTCTCTTCGAATGGCAGCAAATGAAACCAGAAATTTCGCCGCCAGCCCGGTTTTTTTTTTTTAAATTCAATTGTTTTTTTGGGCGACGGGAATTTCGTCGCCCATTTCTTCAAAAAAAAGTTTAAATTTTGGCGATGGATCAACTGTCAATTATGGCGACAACTTAAATTTTCCGTCGCCATATCTGTTGCACAATCTGACTTTTTTCTAAAATTGTGTTTCAGTCACCATTTTCGTCACCAAATCTGTCGTTAATTTTTTCCGTCGCTGAATTCCGTCATTAATTTGAACTTTTTGGTTGTGTCTGATGATAATAGAGAGACAAATAATATCCAGATAGAAGAAGAAATATATTAGTAGACGAACCTAATTAAACTAGAGGATCTTAATGTTGTACCTTGAGATGAAATTAGGAAGAGATTAGATAAAAGACATGGTAAAATGGTATTTGACGGCGAAATTAATGAGATTGGAGAAGAACTTAACATAGATAAAATTAAGACTAATATAGTTAACATTGTTGTTTCCAAACCTGAAGAATTTGATGAATCTTCTGGAAGAAATACCCATTTTATGAGGTGTAGATATGTTCCAATGGGACATACAACTAATTTTTCCTTTGGGTTTGTCCCAAGGAAAATCACAACCTTTGAAGAGATTGACCTTACCCCAATTAATCAAACAGGATACATCTTAAACTTCAATGAGACTCGTAATAAATGAGAAATATTTGAGTATTGGAAAAGAGGCATGAATAGTGTCCTAAACTTAAATACTACATGGATTGCTAAAATTTCTTAAATTATATCAAGCATAGTTTTTCAGCACTATAACTGACTGGTATGATTCATCAAATGAGGATGGTAGAAATGCACTAAGAATGATAGAAACACCAGGTGAAATGTTCAAAAATTTATGTAAGGAAATCGAAACTGAATTCATCCGAGCTAAACTTGATTCCGAAGAAAAAGCAAGAGAATGACAATGAAAGATTAATAACATTTGGGATATAAGTATTTGGATAATTGTATTGCTAAATTTAGTCAATATTATTGCAAAATTGGGCATAATGAAACCAATCTTGGCATGTTTTATGACAAACTACCATATCCAATCAATTCTATAACCAATGAAAAATATGTTACATGGCTTGAGAAAGCGGATGTTATCGATACTCTCAGTACAAGAATTTCTTATAAAAAAAAGGGGTCAATGATCAATGTCTTGATCTTTAGAAGCAAAAGAAAATGAAGAAACAAAATCTAACTTGATGGGATGATCCTCACCAATGGAGAAAAGAACTTGTAAGGAGAAGAAAAAGAAAATTTAATAAGAAAAAGAGCTTTAACAAGCAAAGGGGTGAGAAGTATAAAAGAAAATATTATAACAAACCCAGCCATAAAAAACAAAGAATTTTTAGGAAAGCCACTTATTGTCCTGCATGGAAAAAAACAACTGTAAATGTTGGCCATGTAGAGAAAACAAATGCAAAACTAGGAAAAATAACAAACTTATTGAAACTTTGGAAATCTTAGATTATTTTAAGCTTAGGGAGGAAGAAGCACTAGGCCTATCACTGAAAAACAAGGGACTTGTTAAAATTGTGCTAGAAGATGAATATAAAAAAAGTTATTACGAAGAAACTAGTCATACGATGGAAAGTAACTCATATTAGTCTTGGCGATCTTCACGGAAAGAATTTTTGGCAGATAATGAGATCAAACAAGTCAAAGTAAATTGGATCCTTCCCATAATTCAGAAATATATGATCTATAAAAATCGAATCTTTCAATTGAAGAGCAAGTAAGTATGTGAAATGATGGAAGGAGATCTAGAAATCAAAGATAGTGAGCATGATGTAGGAGAAGTTAATCTCATTAATTGGGAAAATATCCTTAAGCACAACAAAGATAGAAAGTATAGGTATATCCATTTTGGAAGTGTTCAAATGCAAATCACTCCATTACAATATTATGGTAAAGATATTGATTTTTATGCTTCGCTCTATGATATCAAGCATACAAAATTTAATAATCAAATTATCACAGGGATTCAGACCAATTTATGTAGTAGATCAGTAGGCTTCAATTGCCGATCGGGACATTATGTTAACCTAAGAGACGAATTTGTCAAAAAATTTCTATCCATTAAGATAAAAACAGTTGGAATGGATATGAAAAGAGGAGGATACCCACTAAGGATATTTTAGAAAATAATCCACAAATTAAACAATACTGTAGATCCAAAGACCAAAATAACCATGATAGCGGTAGAAAAATTTGAAAGTCCTACTCCAATATAAAAAAATTCAAGGATAAAATCCAATCCACAGGAGATAAAAATTGATAGGTCTTGGATATCTAGCTTTGTTAATCCCACAAAAATCAATAAGAAAAATGTAATAAAAATTGATGAGAATAGCTCAATTATCATTAAACCCCAATTATTAAGAAGTATGGGTGCAAGATCAAATTGGGAAGAAGGGTCTTCATTAGCTAAAGAAGAGCTTAAAGAAGATACAATCAGTATGACCAGCAAAATGAGTTTTGAACCCGCAAGACACAGTGTAGACCGAAGTATTGGTATAGATAGAAAAGTCATTGGGTAAAATAGGAACTGTTATGGAGCCAATCTATGAAGATGAATTAATCAAAAACATGACTATGGAGGTATGCTATGAAGTCACCAACACAAATCTGAATAGCGTCCATATCCCAATAAATGTATGTTTAGAGGGATATAATAAATATGAATTGTGTGTCTACATAAATATAGTGGTTGTTCTGTTTGTTTTGAAAAAAAATCTTTATTTTCGAAATTCATCTGGAAAAAAGCTAATAATTTTTTACAAGTAAGGATAGCTGACAACAATATGAGCCATAACGAAGCCATGAAAGGGTTATCCATAGAAATAGGAGGAGTTAAATGCAGTATACCTTTGTTATGGGCTAGTGACCAGCCCTCTCATAATATGATTATTGGAAATAATTTTCAGAGACTATACTTTCCATGCGTTCAGAGACTATATTTTCCATGCACACAGACCATAAACCAAATAATATTTACAATTAAAGATCACTAAGTTTCTATTGAAAAATTAAATAAGGCTTACACTCATAAGAAGAATGAGTCTACACGGAGCCAGCGTGGTAAGAAGGTAATGCCTACACAATGTGAATAGCATAAATAATCTCACTACTTGCGTTATCTATTAAAGAGCAGATTACTTAATAACAAGAACAATTATGCAAAGAACTCTACTCTGATGACCCATTAAAATTTTGGGATAAAGATAAGACATTTGCAAAGATCACTTTGTTAAATACCAACACTATTATCCGAGTCAAACAAATGGTGTATACACACCAAGATATCCAAGAATTTGATAAGCAAATCAAAGAACTTTTGAATAAAAGGTTAATTAGGGACAGTAAAAGTCCTCACACTAGTCCCGCTTTTATAGTAATACTTCATGCTGAAGAGAAAGAGGAAAAGCCAGAATGGTAATCAATTACAAAATATTTAATGATAATACTGTCTTTGATGGTCATTGTATTCCAAACAAAACAATTATTTTCAATAGAATTCAAGGAGCCTCTTGGTTCTAAAAACTAGATTGCAAATGCGGATACTAGTAGATAAAAATGGATGAAGAAAGCATTTCTTTAACTACTTTTATGCCCACCTTAAGGACATTATGAGTGGATAATAATGTCATTTGATCTTAAAACTGCACCTCAAATATTTCAAAGAAAAAAGGATACCATCTTTAAAGATCTTAACCACTGTTGTCTAGTTTACATCGATGATATCCTTATCTTTTCCAAGACCATAGAACATCAAAAAATGACATCCTAGCTGGTACCCAAAGATGCATTGATCATGGTATTATTCTTGGTAGGAACAAGTGCATTTATGTCGGATAAGAAATCGAGTTTTTAGGTGTAGAAATAAAAGCTTGACAAATCATCCTATAAAAGCATATTCCAGATAAAATAGGAAATTTTCCTGAAAAGATTGAAGGTAGGGAGTAATTAGAAATGTTTCTTGGATGTCTTACCGATGTTTTAGATTTCATTAAAGATCTACCTAAATTAAGAAAACCATTGCAGTAGAAACTCAAGAAGAAAATAAGTTGGATATGGACCCTTAGTGATTCAAAGATTGTTCAAAACTTCAAAAAGATGTGTAAAAATCTTCCTATTCTTAGTTTGGCTAATGAAGGAGATGATTTAATTCTTGAGATAGATGCCAACAATGAGCATTAGAGTGCAGTACTCAAAATCAAAGAATGAGAAAACTCTATAAGTATTGCAGTGGAAGTTTTAATAAAGCATAATACAACTATTCTACGCTGAAAAAAGAAATCCTTGCAGTTATAAGGCGAATTGAAATGTTCTTAAACTTTTTAGCCCTAAACCCTTTCTTATTCGAATTGATTGCAAAGCCGTACTAGGTTTTGTGAAAAAGAATTCATCAAACATGCAAGCGCAAGGGAGACTTCTCCATTGGCAATTATGGCTTAACCAATTTTCTTTCTCTATTGCACATGTACAGGGATCAAAGAATTCTCTAGCAGATAGTTTAACTCATGAACTTGCCAATGGTGATTATCACAATAGAACTCCTATTGTAAAACGGGGAGATTCAAAATTAAATGCAAGTACTACTAGAACGGGTTTCTCCTTCTAGTAGAATCTTTATGGATATTTTGGAATTTCATAAAAAAAAAAGTAGATCACACTTTGGTCTGCTATCCTTTGCCTATCTAATAGTACAAAGATTCAGCCTTTTAGAGTTACAAATAAATTACCTAAGGTGTCCTTATGATATTCAAGAAAAAAAATCAGTTCTCATATTCAAGAAAAATGGTTCAACAAGTGGTAAGCATCTATAATTATTCTTATGATATTTAGGAATCATGGGGCACTATGATCTTCTTTAACTGACAAATCTGGAGTTGGTGGTGTTAGTCTTCCAGTAAATGCTATCTCTTCGGACCCCATCATGAAAGCTTGGGAATATGGAATGGTAGTTTATGTCATGGAAATCCTAGATCCGAAGTTCCATTTCTTCTCAAGAATAACTAAATTTCAATAGTGCGTGTTCAAAAGGATCCATTGGATTCTCACATCTCCTGATGGCTTAACAAAAGTTTCATACACTAGAAGCATGTATGTCAAAGTGCATTGCATAGTAATCGAATATGAAAATAGAAAATCCAAACCAGCCCATTATCTTATTCAAAATTAGTTGATTTAGATGACCCCAATGATCAATAACAAGAATGGTTTCCAGAACATCAAGAATTAGTTAGTGATCCTGCTTGAGTCAGAGCCATTGAATTTTACAACATTTATCATCAAATGTGGGCATTACTCGAACAAGGAAGAACACTAATGCATTAGGGGAACACTATTTTCATCTATCATGATGAACTCAACAAATACATGAAAGTAGAAGGAGCTACTTTAAAAGATGTCTTTGATTATCTCTTTAATGTTAGAGCTAAAAAATTCTTATTACAAAAAGGAAAGTAATATCTTCATGAATTATTTGAAAGATGGGATCCATAACATCTTCATCTTGATGAAGATTTTGATGATTATCTGGATAATGATGGGCTAGAAAACATTATTGAGAAGAAGGCATGCAGAATCTTAATATGGATAACTAGCCTTGTCAGCAACTAAAGTCTTTGAAAAGTGGTTGCACCATTATCATACTATTTTGTCAAGTTTCAAGTCAGTCAAATAATATTGTCTACTATAGCTATGTGAGAACAGTTATAGCCATGTGAAAATATTAGTGTGTACTATAACCATTAGGACATCCTATGTAGCCCATATCCTCTATAAAAGGAGATGGTGAGTGCTATAGAGGAGAGGGTGAGTGTTGAGAAGGAACACGATCATTTAAGTATACTTGAGCAAAAAAGAAGTAGGATTTTCCAGTTCTCTATGAGCAAGCATCTTTGATGATATCGGCATCTTAAGTCCCTCTTCAATCTTTCCATTGTAATATTTTCACTTTTAAGCTTTCAATAAAAGAAGTTTCCTAGTAGGAAATGCTATTCAATCGAATGTTATGTCTTAAATATTATGATTTCGTGATTAAAGTCTCATTATCGTTAAAAATATAAAAAAAAATTGATTAATGACTATAGTCCGAGGTAGGAAACAAAACATATCTGTGTTGTGCCTGATCTAAGGAATGAGTGGTTGAGATTAACAATCTTTGTAAACTGAAAGCTAGAGGAACATCAAGGTCCAACGCCGACTAAGTTCAGGTAAAAGTCAAAACTCTCTAACTAAATTTTAATATTTTTTATAAGTATGGTGGATCTCTAATCATAGAAAATATAATATTTATAATATAAGTAGTAGATTGTGATAAGTAGTACTAGTGAAATCATTATAAGAAGTCCAAATGTTAGTATAAGCTTAGTTTTATAAAAATCCCAAAAGTTTGAGTATTTGCATTTTGAACCCCATTTGGGTCAAAAATAAAATTTTAAAAGCGTTTGGGCCAAAAATAAAAATATTTCTCTTTATCCAAACCTAGGTACTTCTAAAAATCTCCATCCAATTTTGCTAGATCAATTAAATATTTACCCATACTACAGTAGACTCAGAAGCTAATTCTCTCTCTCCCTCCCTCTCTCTCTTTATATATATATATATATATATATATATATATATATATATATATATAT
>JACYFF010003369.1:22466779-22500794 GCA_017589665.1 Selenicereus undatus
ATATATATATATATATATATATATATATATATATATATATATATATACATATATATATAGAGAGAGAGAGACACACACACACAAGCACACACACATCCATATACACATACAGTACACACACATCCATACACATACACATAGGAGCATTAAAGAAGTTCTTGCCAAACCTATTTGAAGCTGTGGGGCTCTTATAAATTCCTAAGAGAGGCGCACTGAAACAAAACATGGTAGAGGGTCTGCTCCGTAACCAAGCGGGTTGGGCACAATCCATCCTAACTCATATGTCGCCTCCTCAACCCACCTTTATCTACCAGGAAACCATCGAAAGCCCTGTAAATGAGCTTGAGTTTAGGATGGACATCAAGAGCCCATTCCTGCATCCATCAATGACTATTATTAAGGCAGACATGCTCTTGTGAAGTAATTATCCCTAGATCTACTAATCAATATGTATACTGAACTGTAAAAAGCCCCTTTTTCTCATGCAGCAAAAAATTAGATATCGATTGCCCAATGGAGGCTTAATAGCAAGCTCAAAATGTTTGAAGCAGCTTCCTCAGAAAGAAGACATCATACTACCTCAACCTTTCATGCCTTAGTCTCCTCATCCAAGGGTTCCCACACATGCATATCAGGCTTAAATGGGAGTTTAATTCATAGGGCTGCTAAAACCTCATCAACCTGAGCCCAATCTTCATCCCACACAGTAATGCTTTTCCTATTGCCCACTAGCCGCCTCAATCCTTCCTTCAGTAAACTTTTCATTGCCTAGATTCTTCTCCAGGTGTAACTGGAAGTCTGATAAGCCTCTAGGAAATCAGAAGTAGGGTAATTCCGAGCTTTGAGGACCCAGTCTAATAAGGAACTATTATCCTCCATTCGCTTCCAAGCTTACTTCGCAAGTAAAAGTAGAAAGATATGTGAACCCCATGCCTTCCGTAGACTTAGGCCTACATAAAAATTCCCACCATCGCCGATGGATTTTATACAATACCATACCAATATCGAATAAATTTCATCAATCAAACCATTTGGTAGTCTGAAAATTCTCATCATATAGATGGGTGTAGCTTGTGCATCCGCCTTGATCATTATCTCCCTACCTGCCTTTAAAAGAAGTCGCTTCTAGAAACCAATGAGTTTGTTCCAAATCCATTTCTTAAGGCACACAAAGATATTTTTTTGGAGCACCCTAGGATTATAGAGAGGCCCAAGTACTTGGTGAAATTATCCATCTATGGCATCTATAGGGCTTTTAAGATTTCCTCCCTAGTGCTAACTTTAGTATCTTTGTTAAAATTGACTCCTGCCTTGTCCACATTAATATACTGCCTAGAACATGTCTCATAAATGCTAATGAGTTCCATGAGTCTCTAAGCCTCCATAACATTTTCCCAGAAGAAGATCACACTGTCATCTGTAAAAATAAATAAATAAATAAAAGGTGGGAGAGTTGAGGTGTCCTTCTCGCAAGACGTTTAGGCTACCGCTCTGGATACCAATCTTGAAAGAGAATCTACATATAGAAGAAAGAGACATGGGGATATGGGGTCTTTTTGATGAAGACCACGATAAGGAGGTATAGATCCTCTAATCTTACCATTTATAACAAAGGAATAGGATACTGTCAAAATACAACTAAGTACCCTAATAATCCAGCCATGTACAAAGCCCGTCTTCCTCTTGGCATCCACCAAAAAGCCCTACTCCACTCTATTATATACCTTGCTCATGTCAAGTCTGACTACACACATACCTCGTTTCTTGTTCACCTTTTTTTTTATAAAGTAGAAGATCTCAAAAGCTATCAAAGCGTTGTCAATAATTAGACGCTTTTGCATAAAAGCACTATGTTACTATAATATCAAGCCTAAGGGATACTACTTAAGGCGGTTGGCCATTATTTTTGACAGGATCTTATACAAGACATTACATAAACTGATGGCCCTATAATGTGTGATAAAGGTGGGCTCTTTCACCTTATGGATGAGAACAATGTTGGTTCCATTCACATTAGACAAGTCCATATCTCCTCTCTAAGCTCTCTGAGCAAAAGATACCACATCATTACCTATAATATCCCAAACATTCTTGCAGAGTAGAGCAGGTACATTGTCTGGGCAATGAGCCTTTACCGGATGCATATCTTTGAGTGTACGATAGACCTCTTTAGTAGATGTTATCCTCTCCAAATTCTCATTCTAGCATCGGTGACGCATGTATTAATTCTAGCAAAGTTGCATCATAAGATTCAGAGCTGCTCAATGTGAAGAGGTCAATAAAATATCAATTGTTCAAGGCCTTCTATTAAGGATTCCTTATGGTCTTGATCCTCCAAAAACTTGATGTGGTTTCAGGTCCTTTTAGAATTGGCCTTATGCTGGAAGTAAGTCGTATCTTTGAGTTCATTAGTATAAACCCAAATGTGCCAGAAGGTTTCAGTTTTGCAGTGCAGGTCATCCAATTTAGCCCTTGGATCCTTGCAAAATTGGATGCTATTAGCAGAAGGAGGTTGCTTATGGGCGCTAGATAGATGCTTCTCTGGCCTTGATCTCATGATGAACACTGCCAAAAGTACTCATACTCCTCAATTTTAAGGGCTTCCGCACATGATGAGATATAAACCCAAGGGTCATTTACACCATCGCTATTCCACACTTGACGTATTACCTGATTGCATTCTTCATAAGATAGTGTTCGTACCAAAAATGAGCGATTTTTAAAGTACTTTTACACCTATTTTACGCTCGTTTTAATCGTATTTCTAAGGTTTTTATTTGATTTTATTTTATTTTGCAGGTTTTTAGTAAATGTGAAAAATTGGCCGAAAATGGTAGAAAATAGCGAAGAAAATGTCAAAAATCTAAGAACTGGGTTGAATTGACTCGAACTAGCCCAAATGATAAATTGAAACGGCCCAGTTAAAAAACCAGACCGGTCCAATTACAAAACCCGGTTCATTTTGAGAAAAAAACCCGGTCCAGCCCAGCCCCCCTCTCACGTGCCTCGCGTGACCTCATATTACCCCTCTTCCCTTCACACGCCCTCTCTCTCCTCGCGTCTCTACTTCCCCAGAACCCAGAAACCAACCCACAGAAACCCGAAACCCCTCACCATTTTTGCTGCTTCCACCATCGCCATCCCCATCCTCTATCTTATCTCCTCTTTCTTTCTCTTCGAACAACTGCGATTCACGCAGCAATTGCCAGCACAACACCACTGTTGTCCCCTTCATCCACCGTCCACGACTAACTCCAGATCGAACGGTCATGAATTCAAAGGGTTCGGGTATAAATGGAACCGAAGATGCCATTGAAGAGGTAATTAGGTTAGGTAATTTCTAGGTAATTTAGGGTTAGTTTAGGTTTGAATTCAGTTTTAGGTTTAGTTTATTGTTAATTTTGTTTTCAATTTTCAGATTAGGGTTGTTTCGATTTAGGGTTTCGATTTTAGGTTTGTTTTCAGCATTCAATTCCATGTAATTACGCTTGATTTTGAATCCCCGTTCACAAATTGCAAGAATTTTTGGGGTTTATTTGAGTAATTTCAGTCGATTTCCCCCTCCCTTGGTTTGAGTTCTGCTAGAGGCAAGGAGAGGGTGCTTGAAGCTCGTTCATCACCGAGGTCTGGTTCTGCTTCGGTTTACTTTCGATTTTATGCTTGAATTATGATGGCTCTATTTCCTTCTTACCCTGTTGCCTTCGTTTTGTGTCAATTCCGTTTTTTCCCCTCCCCTGTTGCTTCGGTTTTGCTGGTTCACGATACGTTGGTTTAGGTTTTATTCTCTACTTAATCTCTTGCGATTTAGATAGCTAATAGTTGCTGATTTCGGTTTCAGCAAGGTTGTAATGAGTCTTTCTGTGCTTTTAAGCTAAGTTTGTTTAGCTAAGCTATTGATTTTGGTTGAATTAGTGCTGAAGATGGTGATGTTGATTGATGCTCGTGACTATTCTGTGATTTTTGGAATAGGATTGTTAGTAGTCTGAAACTGCCCTGCTATTGCCTTTTTCGTTCTGTTCTGCTATCCCTACTCCCCTGTTTCTTGCATTCTGTTTCGTTTGGTCGTGCTACTGGTTGTTAGTATTAGGTTTAGTTGGTGGTTAATGATCATGATGTTGCTTGGAGTTAGTGTTAGATTGTTCATTGTGTTGAATTGACACTATGTTCAATTTCGGAATAATGTTGGTTAGTTGCTTGGTTTCGAATCATGCTTGGATTATGCCTCGTTGGTGTAGTGCTTCAGTTTTTGGTAGCGATCTGGTTGTTCGATTAAGTTTGGTTTATTTTGCACGCCTAGGTTTAGTTAAACGTTGAATATTTAGGTTGTTAGATTGCTTTAAATAGTATCACTTAGTTTAGTTAATTAGTTAAATCGTTTTGTTGTAAATGACCATAATCTCAATGTCGTCCCTGAGGATTCGACCCTCAAGTACTACGACGTCAGTCGTACGCTTGCGGCTTTTTCTCTTTTCATTTTATCACCCTAAAAATTCATCAACAGATAGCCACATTGGCTCAAACTTGAAAGCTTTATCACTGCAATCCTCCAAGGACTTTTCTTTAGTAGTGAGCAACAGGGACTTGCCAGGGCCATAGTTAGGATGCCCTTAGGGTTGTCAATATTGGAGATGTCACCTTAGAGTACCCTCTGAATATTTTTACATGCCCACTCGCCAAATGAGTCTAACATGCAATGTACATATGGCTCTTTAGCTTATTTTGTGCCTGTATCCATGACCTAGAAATAGGGCTGTCAAAGTCTGACCCGACCCGATAACTCGACCCGAACCTGACCCGAATTTACTGAGAGAAACACGAACCCGACCCGAACCGAACCGATTTCGACCCGAAGTTGACACGATTTGTTTGTTTAGTGTGAAAACTTGTTATTTTTCAGTTTTGAGCAGATCTAAGCTATTTTCAAGGTCGACATGAAATTGACCCGTTTATTAAATGGGTCGACCCGATCCGACCTGTTTGACAGCCCTACCTAGAAACCTCTTTTTATTGAGCCTTACTTTTATAAATTTTGTTTTCGTACACTAGCTTCCCATAATTGAGGCAAAAATTGGGTAATCTCTCATATTTCAGGTCAATCCACCTATCGAGTCCTTCAAGTTGTTTTAAAGGAAAACCTAAGCAAGGCAGTCTTTAGACATCTATCTCGATCTTCATCCCCCCCTAACATACCCAACTTTGCCCTAATTTTTGTGTAGCTTGCTGGGCTCCATATGCTTAAAGGAAACCCAAAATACCTAACCCAAAAACCTAATTTTGAAAAATTGATGTCCTGAATAGAAGTCTCAACAACCACTTCTTAATCATCTACAAGCCAACCATTGAAGATTCTTTTAACGTGATTAGCCACCTTGAATTTAAACAAGAAGATGTTATCCTCTATATCTATTATTGACACACCAAACTTAGGGTCCCAAGCCCTTTGAATGATGCATTTGGCTAAATTCTTATTGAAAACACGACCAACAATCAATTTTCACACCAGGGTGAGTTCATTAAGTTCATCGTTCAACTATCTCTAAATTTGGAAGAATTATGGCTTCTCTAATGTGTGAGAGAGAATTCTCTAGAGAGAAAGGGATACCCTTTTTTGAGATATGAGCTAAACCCTAGGAATGAATAAGCCGCCAGATCCTCCATTCTCCTTGCTCTCTGCCCCACCGCAGCTCTTTGTAAATTGTATTATGTGGTCCATTAGTCTTCCTAAATCTTTATCTGTCAGCCCCATTGAAGTCAAATCTTCTAATTCTTCCTTTCTTTCTATCTATTCTTATTGCAATTCTTCCGTCCTTTTTATTTTCTTCAAGAAGGATGAACATACATAACCAATTGATAGAACCTTCTCCTATAGAAAAGCATTTAAGCAAACAACCCCTCTAAGTTGTGCAGATCTAAATGAATGATGATGACCTTGTCGATCTATTGAACTTGCTGATTGATTGGTCCCGAGATTCAGTTTTTTTGCTTCTTTCATGGAGTTTTAAGCAAGAATGAGTCCCGCTCTAGTAATCCCTAAGGTTGGACGGTAAGCTCTCATGCTATTGGTTGATTTGGCTCCACCAAAGGTATGGTCTCTATCTCTTTCTTTTCCCTCTCTCCTCCTATCCCTGTCCCTTGTTCTTTGAATTGTCACCTTGTTTCTATGACATGTTCTGCCTTGATAGATTGATTACTCTCTATCACTATTTATTTGGGTTGGAACTAGAGATAGACCTAGGTTGTTTTATTTTATTTTTCTTCGTAATGCTTATGTTTTATCTGAAGTGGTTGAGGTGGAATCTTTTTCCTTTTCTGCGTTAATTGGAAAGTACTTGCCTTTATCCTTTTTGGATGGAAATCTATCTTGGAATTTAGTGAGTGTTTGTGTAGCTAGGTGAGTGATAATAATGATCTATGCCTGTATGCTCTATTTATCTCTAGATTGTACGTCCTATTTATTTTGAGATTGGCTTACTACCATACCATGCGAAAAATTAATGAAACACAAATGTATTTGAAATTGTTGATTAATTTTACCATTAGATGTGTTCTGATGGTTAAGATGTTTGCTTATTTTACTAATTGCACATTTAGTATGGAATTGGATTTGAGGGCTACCCCTGTTTGTTGCGATAATTCTAACTAGTCCTCGATGAGGTTATTTTCGTCAACTCTTGACCAACTCAAAATTATGCTTATAATATTGACTGGAGTTTTTGGGTATTAAACTCTAAGAGGAAATTGAATCTTATTAATGTTACACCAACTCTTAGTAGGTTGGTCTTTGGTTTAGCTATAATGGACAACACCTCCTGCATATTAGGAAGGTGCCACTTTTGCTATGTCACTTATCCTATTCTAATAGTGATGAAAACATCTTATTCTTATGGTTGCCATTTGGGTATCACGTTTTCAACCCACGCCCTTTGTGCTGACTACATCATTACTAGTTAACCTTGGCTCATGTTTTGGTATTTCAAAAGTGGATGCTGGATAATGCCAGAGCTTAATACTACTAGTGTTGCTCTCTCTCATGCTGAGCAATCTTTAGTATTAGCTCCATGGTATAGTCCCCCACCGTATCAAGTATCAATATTGAAAGCCTACATTTTTTAGACTCTTTAGAAACCTACCATACTCTATTCATTGCAATACTAACTACTTTATTAATATTATTTTCTTCCTGTCCTGGATTTGTATCTCACCTAACATAAGTTTTTAGTTTAATTTAGTTATTTAACTCATCATAATCCTCATTTAACTTAGCATTCTTGTTGTATTCATACATTATATTGTTATTTGTGACATGCTAACCTCTCTCATCACTAAACTAAAGGTACTGTTCTTTGAATGTAGTCCTAGTACTATAGGTTTGATATTTGCTATTAAATCTGCTATGGTGATAGAAATGCAAGATGGGATTAATCTCGATTCCATTTCCAAGGCCTTTACTCAGAAGCCTTCATACCTGGACAAATTCCTTTGTTTATATCGCTATGCTTAGAATTTAATGTTGAGCATCATGAGAGACATATTTATGCAAATATGTTGTCTCCATCCCCATGAATCCTATGGTTAGAAAGATGCTGCTTAATCAAGTCCTTAATAACCACTGTAATGTTCCAAAAATTCAAGGTATCTTCATTCCCATGAATGAAACAGAAGACTCTTTCGCTTGGGGACAAAATTGTTTTGGGGAATTCTCAAAAAATTTGCAACATGGGCAGCTTATGGAATTGATTATCATGAGACACCCAAATGACCCTTCAATTGGATTTGGAACATTGATACAATGCCTAAAATCAAAATCTTCCTATAACAACTTTTCCACGAAGTGCTACCACTGAGAGGTAACCCTTTTCAGTAGGGGACTCAATATCGATCTAGTATGCCCATTATGTCTACATGATATTGAATTTACAGAACACCTGTTCAAAGATTGCCAAAAAGTTAATAAAGTTTGGGAGACAGTTAACAGGCATCAGTGGCTTCCATTAAATATATCTTCTGTTGGATGTCAAGACTTACAACAAGAGCACGGATAGGATTCATTACACAGATAATCCAAAGTTAAACAAATGTGTTCATTCTGATTATGGAGCATTTGAAAGTCAAGGAATGCAACCATCTTAAAAAATGAAATCTCAACCTCCTTGGTATCAAAAATGGAATTATGAGAATTTAGGATAGTTGGGAAGGCAGTTCATTTGACGAAATGCATTTAAAGACAACACAAATGGAAGGATTCAAAGAACATTTTTGGGCAAAGTACTCACCCTTTTTTACTAGCCTACGTGTAGCATTCTCTGGTAAATGATTCACAAGAAAATATTAGTCTCCAAGGTTACATTTTATTCAGGGACTAGGCACATTCATATGTTCCTCTTGTCTTTATATGTTTCCTTCTTTGCTTTATAGTTGCTATTATGTTCAATTTTATTTATTTTGGTCTTATATCCTCCATTTCACTGGAGTCGAGCTACTGTTGGCCCAAGAAGGGATGAAGTTATCCCATCATAAATTTTCTATATTCACAAGATTCGAACCCGAGACCTTACTTAAGGAGAACAAGTGTCAAACCATTTGAACCAATATGTATTGGTTATTATTTTCAATTTTATGCATGTAGTTTCAATAACAATTCATTAGCATTTCACTGCTCTCTAATTTTTGCTCTGAATTTCTATTGTATTACAACTTCTTAATGTTTTTATTAGAGTTTCTCATTAATAACAAATTATGCAAATTGATTTCCACTCCCTATTTTTTCATTACTACAAAATTTCAGCTGATTTTCAATGGAATTTTTCAACAGAAAAATGAGTTGTCATAGTTTTTGACAAAAAATTTGACCGAGAATCAATTACACTAATGGTGTAGTTGTATTCGCAAATCTTGATGTCGAATTTGATCAGGCAGAGGTACTTTTTTGATGGGCCATTTGTCAAAATATAGGTTTACTATTGGTCATGTGACCAATTTTTGACCAACCCATCAAAACTATGGTAGATTTGAGAGTCTGCCTGACAGTCCTATCACAATTCTGAAAACATTTTGTAGACCTAGTGTCAGGTTCCGTCACAATGCCCATCAAAATTTGAGCTGCATAAATGCAGCAAAACTGCCCTCTGTTTCTCACCTTCAACTGTTGCTCATCCGTCTGTCAACAACGTAGAGGTGGAAATGGTGTTTAACAGCATAAACACCAAAACAAAGAGAGAAGGAGGGCAGTTGAGGGAAAGAAGGTGAGATGAGGTGTGAGTTTGTAAAAGAGCTAGGTCAGTGACGGTCCAAAATGAACCGAGGATGGTGTTTGGTTGGGTGCCCAGGGCTAAATTTTCCTGTGAGTACGCGGCGGCCAGTGTGAGTTCGGCGCGGGAGTAGGTGAACAATTCCAATGAGATTTCAGCAAGGTAAGGCAAATTCATCCTCTCCAGTTTCTAGTTGTGGTGGGAGGATGTGAAAAAATCTAGCGTTCTAGCGAGATTTGGGGAAGGTTAGACATTTTGGGTCCCTTCCCCATTCGTTTTCTATTTCTCTCCCTCTATTTCATCAACTCAATTAAATCTAATTACTTCTATATTTCATGGTAATGATTTATTTTTTTGTGAAAAATAGTTGGAGTTGGTAAGGAAACATATCAATCTTCATATTTGAGCACAAGAGGCATCGGAGGATCTTGAGCTTCAACAACAGTAAGTTGTTGCTCTCTGATGTGTTAATCTACACTGATTTTGAATTATATGTAAACTCAACTCCGAAGCCTTGAATTGCATGACTGGAATTTATGTCGTGAGTGTGTATTATATTATTTGAGAATCTCTACAAATTTTTAGCAAAATAATAGGACAAGATATGTAATTAAATTAATCTAGTAATCAAGATTTGCTAATTAAATTTAGTAATCGACTAGCTAATAAAATGCAACTTGCTAGGAAATGACAACTTTTTTTCCATTAATACCAAACATATTATTGTTGTTGTTGTTGTTGTTGTTATTGTTGCTGTTGTTGTTGTTATTATTATTATTATTATTATTATTATTAATAAACAACAAACATATAATGTGATGGAGTTGACATGCATATACATAAAGTGCACATCGAATGCAAAATTAGGTTGTACGACCGCTGATGGTGATACACTTGTGAATAATGTCAGTTTATAAATGCAACTTAAAGAATTAATTCACAATATAACATAATATACCTTTCAATTTTTGTTTTCTTCTTTAGAAACTAAGGATGTTGTAGTCGGAACATATTTTCATAGCAACTTCCAAAATGTAAGATGGTGTTATTTGTTAATTGGCCCAAAAAAGGAGATAATGATTTCTTTTTTAGATGAGAAATGAGTAGCTAAAGTCCATTAGCTGAAAGAGAAAGGAATGGTTACTGTCATCCCATTTGGAACCAATGTCAAAAGGGAATTAAATATAACATTTTAGAGACAAGGAGAGAAGACACGGAACTACAGAAATAATTTGGGATAAATATATAATTTTTTATTCTTTGATTAACAAGGATGTTAAAATTGCATTTTCCTGTAAAAATTAATGGATACAATGTAATTTTAGTTAGGCAAGATGGTTAACAAGAATATTGTGGAGAAATTATGAAATATATAATAAATAAGTTTGGCTAATTTAATATTAACATCTCACAATAAAACTTGACTATATTATCTTGTCTAAGATTCTTTGTATGTGATGTACTCCATATATTTTTGTCTATCTCATTCAATGCTTTAATCTTTGGTAGGGTGGGGCACTAGAGTATGGACTTGACAAGCATAAGGCCCATTTACATTGTTTTAATGGTCATTCATTTTCTTTTCCTTGCCCTTTTTTTTTAAATAAAGCCAAAATTTATACATTATAAGATTACAAATTGTGTGATATCAAAAAAAGGGTGTTTGAATTTAATGAGGAGCAATAATTAAATATAATAATATTAATAACAAAGATGAATGGCTTGGGAGTATGTTATCTCTCATTTGTTAGCACATCCAGCTTGCTAGTTTGTCCTATACCATTAGCCTATCTACTAGAATTAAACAACCATCCTCCTCTTTTTTAATTAATAATTTTTTTTTTTTTAATGTTTTTAAGTTTAGACTAAAAAATATTATGAAAAATCATTGGCCTATCCACCAGAATTAAATAGCTAAGTGACGTAGATGCATGGTAATAATTTCAATCTTTATGTAATGCTACTTATCCAAATATTACTGTTAACACATTGCCTTTGCATTCTATACAGTCGGTCACACTTCAAAGAAAATCCACAATCAATAAGTTGTTGAAGGATACCCAACAGCATAGGACAAAGGACAAAGCAGGAAATCGGAGATAAGCATGGTAAGATTGATTTCCATCTATCAAAATAAGTTGTTACATATATTATGTCTTTCGATTGTTCCACCCTCGTGCCATAATCCACCACTAATGTTTAATATTTTTGCATTCATCTATAGGAGGAACACACGAAGAGGTGGAAAGAGTATAGGAACTCTCAATCGTCCATGGATGACACCTCTCATGGCCCTTCACTTTCAAAACACAAGATTTGGGTTTTAGAAAACCTCGATAGCAGGGGTTGTGTATATGACTTTGGCGCTGAGGGGGTTCTGATGAAGTGGCAGTCTCGCCTATCAGTTTCCATTTATTCCACCTCTACCAATAACTACGATGCACATGAATTAGCGACGAGTTTAAATGATAGTGCTTGTAAGGCAGCCAAGGAAGCTCAAGAAGAAGAGCTCTGTAAAACTATTGGAGAGGTTGTGGCGACGAAGCTTACTGCATAGTTCAACAATCAGTGGGTTGAGAAAGAAGCTGGACTTAAAAATAAGTTGGCAAAGGAAAAAGATGCTAGGGAGCGAGAAAGGATGAAGAACAAGAGCTAGATGAGTAAATTATGAAGTTTCTTCAAAACTCATCAAGTGGGGTCATTCATCTCCTGATATGACCCATTCACATGATGATGACGATGTTGAGGTTGATAATGATGATGATGATGATGATAAGACACGGAACTTAGTTGATGACTCCCATGAGGAGTGCTTGTAGGCTATGGCATCTTTCACCTATCTTGGTCCATTTTAGCATCTTCTAATGTTAGTTTGGAACTAATTTCGTGTTGTACTTCAATTTACGCATGAACTATTTACTACATATTGGAACAATGTTATAGTGTATTTTAAGAACAGGCATCGTTAACACTTTTGAACAAAATTACTTCATTAATTTTCAAAATTGAAGAAAAATTTTGACGAAAATTTTGACAGAACTCTGTCGCAATTGTCATGGACAAAATATAGTCCATCACACATTGTGACCAAGTTCGTCAGTCCATCTGTCAAAAATTTCTTACACCATCATAATCCAAGAAATCGTTCATGTTGTCATGCGCAATAGTCTTTGTCAAAATGTACACTTACAGACTGTTAATTTGTCAAAATGTCCATCAAGATGTATACTGATGAACTGTTAGTCTGTTAGTGTATAGTTCATCACGAATTGTGACCAGTTATTAGTTTGTCAAAATCGATATGTCATTGTTTTTAACGGGTCGAAAAGTCAATTTCGACAAATGATTTTTTGAGGGTCATAAATTCCGTCAGAAATCCTGTCACAAGTATCAATTTTCATTAGAAGATCCATCATTTTTGCACTGTTTTCATGTAGTGAGCTTCCACCTCCATTTCATTTGGTTCATTGTTCATATATAATATGGCAATATCGTTGATGGTTTTAACTTTTGTTTAAAAATGAAATACTATAGAAATAAAGAACAGTATCAATGATCTTGGAAGAGCATGAATATTGAAAAGTCTAGTTTTTTAGTGCGTAAAATAGTGGTTCATGTTTCAAAGCTAAATTACATACCTAGAATCTATTGGTTAGTAATTAATGATTTGATTTGCGCGATAACTCATGGATACATTTTGGGTTCTTTGTTTTTTTGTTTATTTTTGGGGTCGATATTGGGTTCTTTGTTACATAACCCTCAGTAGATATAAGAATAAATGTATCCTATTTACCTTATTTATTGTCATTAGGGGAGGGGGTTTTCTCCTTTGATAATATAAAACTGAACGGATTGAATGGGTTAATAGTGTTTTGACAAGTGGTAAATTTCTATTGGCTATCTTACATTTATGTCAATACTATGTGATTATGCTTTATTTGATTAATTTAATCATCATCAATTTTATTACCAATATTTAATTATCAATATTAAATTATTATTTTTTATTCAATTGTTCTACTAGTTACGAATTTATAAATTGATTGGTTTAATATTCCAGTTGTCATCATTCATGATCTAAATTTGAAGAGACGTCCCCCTTAGTTCAAATGACATTAAACATATGCCAAAAATAAATAAAAAAATATGTATCCTGTGCTAAAATGAAGTATAAAAGGTGGGGAGCAAAATTTATGTTGGATGTTTTTATAAAATAACAAAAAAAGGAAAAAAAAGGTGAAAAACTTAGTATCAAACCGTATACACATATAATGATAGTGTGTTTAACTGTGAGATATGTAAATACATTTATCATACATGATTTGATGTTTTTATATCTCTTCTATTTTTCTTTGTTGAGTAAAAGGGTCTTACATAATGATGTTTATTTTGCAAATATAATAGGATTGTTAGACACTTATATTTGTGAGATTTATTTTACAAATATGTTTACAGGTACCCCTAACTAAATTGTAGCATATAAGAATTGAGACCCAAACTTGCCTTATCTTCAAAATGATCATGTATCTTTTAAAGAACTAACTACAAATTGATACACTATTACACATATTAAATTACATGCAATCCTTCGATTTTAAATTTTTTATTATATAATAAATGTATTTACATGCTTCAAAGATATGTATACAATTATCATATATGTATGTGGTTTGACACTAACATCTTCATCCCTTTTTTCCCTCTTTTTGTTATTTTTTTAAAAAATCATGCAATATAAGAGTTATTCTTTTATCATGCTAAAAATAGTGCCCATGTAAAAACATAGTTATCAATCCTAGCAATATGTCAAAAATAAAATAATTTATGTAGATATTTTTTAGTATCAATTAGTTGAACATATTAGTGCTTCTAATTAAAATAAATGATAAAATCACATACTCTTTGAATAAGCATAATATGATCACAAATTTTTCACACATATCCGTGCGAAGAACGAAATGCACACTAGTACATTTTATTAATATTGAATATGTTAAACAAACCTGTGCATAACATGGGTTTACGTCCACTATGTGTGTGTGTGTGTGTGTGTGTGTGTGTGTGTGTGTGTGTGTATACACACACACACAGACATGCATACAAATATATGTGTATATATTTATCTATGTATAATATGAACCTACTTAGATGTATCCTTGAATTGAAATTATGTATTGCAAATTAAAGTCACAATTAAAGAAGAATTTTTTGAGAGAGAAAGTGATCATATCATCAAAGTAAGGAAACAAAGAAAAAGCTTAATTGTGTTTAAATAGGAATTGAAATGATAATGACCTAATTTTTAGATTTTTTTTGCTTTTGTTTTTAACAAAAATCAGTTGTTGAAGTACCATGTTCTTGGATGATAGTGCCATCAAGTTATTAAATTTTTTCCAATTTTTCCATATTTTATTTTTTGTCATGTTGTTACTATATTCTCTAATTTTGCCATACTGTTACTATAGTCTCTAATTTTGAGATGATGATAATGTAATTGGATTACTTAATTTAGCCAATATAATTAAGTGATCAAATGCTATTATCATCCTAAAACGATGAACATAGCCACTATAATTAAGTGACCAAGTGCTATCACCATGCTAAAATAATGAAAAATATTGACACAAAGGAGAAAACTATGGTGGCAAGATGAAAAAGTTGAAAACTTAACAATGTTATGATTCAAGAACTCTTGAAGCATGTGGCAATGCAGTCCAAGGATCTTTATATAAGAATTGCTATCTTACCTTTGCAAAAAGGGAAAAAAAAAATTGATTCAAATGAGTTGACACTTATCTTCTTTAACAAAAGTATCATATTGTAATATAGTAAATGAAAAAAATTATATAATAAAAATTCTACCCTTTACATGACGATCAGTACCTCAACTTGATTTAAAAATTCTAAAACCAGCCAGAAGCCCCAAAACCGCAGACGACCCGTCGCCTCATGGTCAAGCTAAATGAAAACACTCATTTTTTTTTTTAATTTAATCACGCGTCAATTTTATAATGTGGAAAGAAAAAACCTATTCGGACAGAAAAACGGAAGGCAATAAACTTGCTCTTTCATTGCTGCATTAATTCACGTCCGACGTCCGACCTCTGGTCTCACTCCTGTCTCCATCACTCTCTCTCTCTTTGGGCTGTGTACATAATCAATGCGCAAAACCTGGAAAAAAGCTACCAATCTCACAGTAAGGGCAATGAAGCTTTAGCGCCCAGAGAGAGAGAGAGAGAGAGAGAGAGAGAGAGAGAGAGAGATGTCCATGGGCTGCTTCCCAATTTACACTCGCATTCTTCTCACACTGCTCCTCTGTTTCTTCTCGACCTGCTTCTCTTCTCAAGCTGGTAAATTCCCAACTTCTAGTTGTCCCTTTGTGGCTGCTTACGTATTGCGCTTGAATTGGGCTTTCTCAAATCAAGTTTTTCTTTTCAAGTCTTGCTCAATTGAATGTGTATTCAATTCCCCTCTTAGATTGTGTATTGGGGTTTTAGTTAATCAGTACCCGAAATTAATAGAAAAAGCATATGGGATTGTTCTTGGAAGGCGCCAATTTCCTGGAATCCGTCTGATATAGATAAAACGATAGTGCTTGCTTAGTGGGGTTTATCCTTAACTGCTGCATTGTTTTTATGTGCCTCTAATTAGGTTGCTATCTTCTCTGTTTATGCTTTTATTTTCACTGAATTAGTACGGAGATCTTTCTCAATCAGTCATGTTCACGTGAATACTAATTCTATTTGGTGGTCTACTTGGTGGGATTAGAATTGCTCAGTTTGCAACTGCTGTTGATTATGGTTGTTGTTGCAGCCCTTTGAATGTGGCTATTCCGGTTCTATTGGAATATAATAATTATGGTATCTTCTAAATTAAATAAAATTGAAGAGTATGTGCTGTGCTTAAACAATGAACTCTAAAAAAACATTTTTGTGTTTTGAAGAATTCAACCCAGTTTGCGTCTGCTTCTCCTAAATGTTATATTGCAAAATTTTCTTCAATTGCAGCACCTTATGCCTTACGAATAAGCTGCGGAGCCAGCAAGGACGTGCGCACTTGGCCAACCAATACATTATGGCGTAAGGACTTTGCGTATACAGGTGGAGTAATTGCTAATGCTACCAGCCATAGCCGTAGCCGTATCACCCCTCCGCTGTCCACACTCCGTGTTTTCCCTTTATCTGAGGGTCCTCAAAACTGTTACATAATCAACCAAGTACCCGCTGGACATTATGCAGTGAGGATATTCTTTGGTTTGGTTGCCGACCCAAACTTTGATAGTGAGCCTCTTTTTGATGTTTCTATAGATGGAACCCTGGTGGACTCTTTGAATGCTGGGTGGAGTACTCATGATGATGAGCGAGTGTTTACTGAAGCCCTTGTCTTTCTTAGTGATGATAGTGCATCTCTTTGCTTTCATAGCACAGGTCATGGTGATCCAGCGATTATTTCTATTGAAATTCTCCAAGTTGATGACAAGGCATACAATTTTGGTTCATTATCTGGTCAAGGATCTATTTTGAAAACTGTTAAAAGGGTCAGCTGTGGGGAACGAAGGCCAATGTTCGATGAAGATTATGGAGGTGGTGCATTGGGTGGGGACAGATTCTGGAATTCACTGGCAACTTTTGGCCAGAGTTCTGAAACGGCTATTTTTGGTGAAGGTACCATCCAAAGGACTTCACTTGCTCCAAACTTTTATCCACAAGCGCTTTATCAAACAGCATTAGTGAGTACTGATGCTCGGCCAGAGTTAACTTATACAATGGATGTGGAACCGAATAGCGATTACTCTGTTTGGCTACATTTTGCTGAGATTGATCCTTCCATCACTAAAGCAGGGCAAAGGGTCTTTGACATCTTAATAAATGGAGATGTTGCATTTAAAGATGTAGATGTTATTAGCATGAGTGGGGGTCTTAAAACGGCATTGGTATTGAATGCAACTGTTGCTGTTGATGGTCGGAGTTTGACAGTAAGTTTGCTGCCTGTCACTGGAAGCCATGCTATAATCAATGCTATTGAGGTCTTCAAAATCATTGCAGCTGAGGCAAAAACTTTATATACTGAAGGTAAATGCCCCGTGCATGTCTTGTGACTTCTTTTCTAAGGCCATATCATTCCATCGTGTATTCTTTGATTGATGATTCTTGTGTCAAATAAGTATTATACATTTATACTCTCTCTTGCAACCCCCCCCCCCCAAAAAAAACCCAAAAATAAAATCCTTTCTGCCTGTCCATTGCCTCAAGATTACCAGTAGCAGGGCTAAGTATAGTTGAATCTCTTGCAAGTAGGATTGTTGCATATGTTTGGATTTCTCAGGCCTAACTTTTGTGTGGGATGCATCTTGGGCGTGTTGCTTTTGTTCTCTTCAAAGCACCTATGGTCTCATGGTCGATTGTGTTAGTTTACTAGTTACTACTTATTGAATTTTTCCTGGAAACCGTTGTGGAATAATGCATTTTCGTGTTTGGTTGGGTGAAAATTTTAGTTGATCTGGTATAATTATTGGCTTCGCAGGCCAAGTTCAAACTTTTGTCAGTTGTGCTATATTGATATTGAAAAACATGTTCTAAAGTACAAGTGTAGCAGCAACCCTTTGTAGCCTTTACATTTTATCACCAATCTCATGGCCTATGCATATTTTCTCGACCAATCTCTGATAAGCCACATGACACTCCTGGATATCTTACGACATATTCAATTAGTAATTATACAATCTCCGTCATGCATTGAATGAAAAAGCAGGAGCTTAATGTGGATTCGTTACATGGAAAAGTCTTTAGATGACTGAGGCCTTGCTCTTTTCTGCAATTGGGAAGATCTAGCTTATAGCTCACAACCCCTTTAAGCTTCTTACATCTTCTTACATCTCCTTATATCTTCTTACATCTTTTTACACTTCTTAAATCTCCTTATATATTTTTTATAACATTCAACTTATCATCTATTTTATTCTCATATTTATATAGAAATATGTATATATTTTTAATATACTACCAATATGAAAATCTTACAGCTTTTTTATAAATGTAATATTTGTATAAACATAAAAATAAAATTTAACGATGTGAATTAATATTTGAGTTTCAACATGAAGCATATATGCCATTATAGAGAAAATAAGTCAACATGTTTTAAAATTGTATTACAAAAATTGCATTTATGTTTAAGGTTCGACGTGAATGAAAGCATGAAAATACTCAAATTGTAGGTGACGAAAGCATTTTAGCTATTTCACCCATAAGTTTATTCATGACAACTTGGTTACTATCATCGTACAATTGAGCATTAGATTGAATTTAATTCCAAAATATTTAATTCAAATAGGATTTCATTTTTAGTATTCTATTCAATTTTGTTGAGAAAAATTATTATTTTTAAAATTTGCCTATAAAGAGATGAAACTAATGTTAATACCAAAAAATCACCTCAAGTACGGAGCAAATATGGTTCTACATATTTGGCAGCTTGAATTTATCCTATTGATATTTAATTGACTTGTCTAAAGTTTTATTTTCATTAATTATATTATTTCAATATTATTTTTATTATGCAAAACGATAATTGTAAATAAATAAATTTTTTGTACTGTTAAAATATAATTTGTTTATTGATGTTATAAAATTTATTTTATAAATATCAGTAATAAACTTAATTTATTTTCATGAAATAATTTTTTTCATAATTCATACATTAAAGACCAACAATTACACATACATAGTTAAAGATTCTACTATACAACTTTATAATACTTCAACTACTCCTTACAACTATCTTTACATCTTCTTACAGCTTCTTACATCTCCTTACAATTTCATACAACTCCTTACATTTTCTTATACTTTACAGCTGCATCTTATCAGGAAAAAGAATAGGCTCTTAACATTATGGCTAATTAGATATGTTTACTCATTTTACAACCTTTTTTAATTATTTTTCTTTTAAAAAAAGAGACAAGATCTAAGGTCCAGTAGGTAGTATCGTACTCATTCGGAACAAGACTCTGGGTTAATGGAAGAAGCTTTTGTATGGAGCAAGATTTGCTTCACGGTGCTCTGAGTTTAGGATGTGGCTGATCGGCATCATGGTTGCCTCCCAAGGATGGCTTCTCATGTTCAAATATGGAAATCCACTCCATATGGGGGGAGATGTGCAGTGGAAGCATGGCAAACCACCATACCCTGTCTGCTCTGCTAAGCACTCCGTAAAAATAGATTTTAATTTACTGCACTGTGGGTTCAGGGTCAAGGATTTTGTTGTTAAAGAACTATATTATCTTTGGGCTTACTCCAAAGTAGACATCTATTAATTATCTGTTTTATTATTTCTAGTTAATGCTTTGCAATCGCTAAAAAATGCACTGCAACTTCCTCGCCGTCTTGGGTGGAATGGTGACCCATGTGTTCCACTGCAACATCCATGGACTGGAGCAGCTTGCCAATTTGATAATGCTAAAAAGAGATGGTTCATTGATGGGCTGTAAGTTTGATGCCCCATTTTTGTGTCTTTCAACTTGTTTTGTATGGTTTTGGAATTTTTGCCTTCGTCACATTAAAAATATAATATTGAAGCAATGCATTATTGAGAATTGTACTGAAAAATGTGTCAGATATCCCATTAGGAATCATAATAGTATACCTTTTTGTAGGTAATGCGTCCCTATGAGCAGCCATTTCTTTCCCGTGCTCATTTTTTTAAGACATCTGTACATGGTTTTGGAAGCGTGGAATAGAGTGTTGGAATCTGTGTCATTGCCCTATGCTACATATCGTGATGTGATTTTCTGGTGATTTTGAACGGTACTATTCACACTCTTTCATTCTGTCGTGCAAAACTGAATATAATTACTTAAGGATCCTCACATTTCCCCATGGGTGCCTACTTTTCAGTGCTTCAATCTGCTGTAGGGTTGTTGTTTTTGTTGTTTTCAGACCAAATGAAAGGCAAAGAAGTAGCACATGATGTGAACTGGTGTTTCTTTAAGGTTTTCATCATTCTGATACCCTCATGATTGTCTAGTTGCAATAGTATATCACATGCAAGTTGCATTAAATGAGAGTGGAACACATGAAATGAGCAAAAACTTTAAAAAAAATAAAATGCTGAAGGTTCTATGGAAGTGTTCCTTACTTTGCTTTGTTGATGCGACTAGATTACTTCATATGGTAATTGGATCGTAATCATTATGTATTGTTACATAGAAAATCTGTTCTATCTCAATTGTAATTGTCACCAACTTTTTACTTACAAAATTCTCTCCATTCTCAGTGGTCTTGACAGCCAGGGACTGCATGGTTTTCTTCCTGATGATATATCAAGGCTGAATCATCTACAAACCATGTAAGTCATTGGCATGCACAATGCCTGTACTTGAAGAGTTATCGATCACCTCATGTTCTTTTGCAATTCTCAATCACATACATTGTTTAATGCTTTTATGTTCTGCATGCTTTAGATCTGACCTGCCATGGGTCTCTCTCTCTCTCTCCCTCTCAATAATTCATTTTCATATGTTATGCTAGATAGACATGTTCGAGTATACCCATCACATGATATTCATTGCGTAATGTTGCTTCCAAACGTGATATCACAGAAATCTTAGCAGAAACAACATCAATGGGAATATTCCACCAGCATTGGGCACAATAACAAGCTTGAAGGTTTTGTAAGTCCAATATAAATATCATAGCTCTCTTTGTATTTGTTTTCTTCCTACTAATCGTAATCTTGGTTTACTCTCTCTCTCTCCCCCCCCCCCCTCCTCCATTTTTTATTTCCTCCTCATGGTTCTTTGTGTTGATGTATGTATCCAGCACTCCACATGAGTAAGTAGCTGGCTGATATGACCACTGAATTTATGATCACTTGCTTGTAACATAGAAGTTGCTTCATGGACTTGCATATTTTCGGTTGGGGAAGTTTTGGTATAGTATGCAGCCTGTTTAGGCTTTCCTTCTGTTGCTTTGGGCTTCATGTGTCTGTTATATCTTGAGGATCTATTAAACAACTTATTTTGTGATGAGTTTCCATCGCTGGTGGCTAAATGTAAGCTAGCCATTTATTCACCTTAAGTTCTATCGTCTTCAGTCTTTGCATCCATAGTGTTTGGACATTGTTCTAGAATCCTGGTTTTTATGTGTTGAGAGTTGACGAGTGAGGGGAAGTTATGTGACTCTATATTCTGTCTGTTTCAGCAGAATGGGGTATACCTCATTTTGTGCTCTCTCTCTCTCTCTCTCTCTCTCTCTCTCTCTTATCCCCTTAATATATATAAGAGCTCAAGGCATCCCATCTTGTGTATTTACAGATAATATATGGGCTAGAGTTGCTGTTGAAGTATGAATCTCAATGTGATGTAATGCTGCATTACACATCAACATTAAATAGTGTAAGGTTTTCCTGGGGGAAAGTGCTTATAGACGCCAAAGCACCTTGTGGCATGCTTTGTTGCCCCTCCAGCATTGTCTTGACTAGCAATGAAAAATGATGTACCCTTAACTATAACCAACACCCCCTCTCTGATTGGCAAATTGAATTTGTTGCTAAATTTGCGATAACATCAACAACTTGTACTCATAAAACTCTTTTTTATTTCAACCCTAACTCTTGATAGCTGGTAAATATACTGTTTTAGAGCCATAAAATTGCCATGTAAGGAAAGTTGAGGGGAATACAAAATAATACATATGTAGAATTGGGTCCAATGCAAAATTGACATCTAATTAGTTTTTTTTTGGTTAGTTTGTGAGAAAAGAAAAAAGAAAGAAGGAAAAAAAGGAAGAGAGGGAAAGAAAAAAAGGTAGGAGAAACTTAAGAAAAGATGTTCACATACAAGTTGAGATTTGGTCTCGGTTTTGGTAGTGGACAAATTTATTTTTATGAAGTTTATTGGAAAGTGAAATTGAAGGGGGTTGCAATCATATGGGAAGGCTTTGATGAGCATGTTGATCAAATCAGTAGGATGTTGCATATTTAACGTTAATTGGCTTTTTGCATGATGGGCACGTTGAAGATTGTAATAATATTTTGGCAAGCTTGGTTATGGAAAATCTTGGAGGTTGAGGGGTGTGCAAGATTCCGAAAGTGTAGCACCATAAAGAGGGTTGTAGGCCATGGTTGAAAGATCCTCTTGACTCAATGCATAAAGTCTTGAGTGATGGTGTGAGGTCGGTTATTTGAAGGATGTATCCTAGGGACCCTAAACCCTAAGTAGGGGCATAGTGTTGAGAGGGAAGATAGATTCGTGAGAGGAAGGGAAGACTCAAACACAAGTTAGATTGAGTGTTAAGAGTATTCTCAATTGTAATATATCCTTTATGTGGATTTCTCGACTGATGTTGGTCATGGTTTTTCCCCTCAGTGCGGAGGGTTTTTCGCATTAAAATTGATTGGTGTTTCTTTTCTTGTGTAGCTTATGTGGTTTGCCAAAGTTTTCTAGTTGTGCTGCCCTTCCAACAAGTGGTATCAGAGCTGATTACGATCGAGTGCAAGAGGAAGATTAGTGAAAGGCATACACAAGAGAATGAGTTGTGATGGATCGAGTGATGTTGTTCATGGTTCAATAAGAGTTTAAGTGTTGTGTAGACGTCGATGTCAATTCCTTGATTGTTGATGGACGATTAAATGGTTAAAGCGGATGTCATGTTTGTATCAAGTTGAACCTAATTGGTAGATGTAGCTACCGTGAGTATGTGGTGGACATAATTTTAGCTTGTAGGGGAAGATTTGTAGGATTAGGTCCAACCCAAAATTAATATCTAATTAGTTTGTGATAAGAGAAGGGAGAAAAAAGAGGAAAAGATGGAAAGAAAAAAAGAGGAAAAAAGAAAAAAGGGTGAAGAAAATTAAGAAAAGATGTTCACATCCAAATTGAGATTTGGTGTTGGTTTTGGTAGTGTGCAAATTTTTTTTTATGGAAAAGTTTTATGGAAAGTGATATTAAAGTCAGTTCACGAACATCTAGGAATGCTTTGATAAGCATTTTGATCAAGTCAGGAGGATGATGCATTGGGAGTTAATGCTTGATTGGCTTGTTGCATGATTATATTTTTGGAATGCGCAAGGGCATGACGAAGATTGTAATAATAGATTGGCAAGTTTGGTTATGGAAAATTTTAAGAGGTGTGTGCAAGATTTCGAAAGTCTAACACCATAAAGAGGGATTTAAATAGGCTATAGTTGAAAGATACCATAGAAAGTGAGATGGAGATCCTTTTGACCCAATGGGGGATCTTGAATGACGGTGTAAGGTTGGGTATTTGTGGTGTGTGTCCCGGGCATCCCAAGCCCAAGTGGTGGGAGAGTGTTCAGAAGGAAGATAGATTCGTGAGAGGAGGTGAATGCTCAAACACAAGTTGGATGGAGAGAGGCGGAGTATTATGAGTGTTCCTAATTGGAATCTATCGTTTCCACTATAGTGGGTTTATTGGTTGTTGTTAGTCGTGGTTTTTCTCTGAATGTGGAGTGGTTTTGCACATTAAAATTGAAGTGCGTATGTGGTTTGCCAAATTTTTTAGTTGCGCTACCATTACCAAGTAGTGGTTTTAGAGCGAGTTTAATCCTAGTAATAGATGTTGAAGGAAAGACATCAGTAGTATGCATACTAAAAGAAAATTAATGCAATAAAAAGATTAAATAAGAAAACCACTCAAATAAAACTGAACTCTAGTAAAGAATTATAATATATATTTGAGTGGGAGATTTAGAATCAACTTGTCAAAGAGTTATATCTTACTAGTTGGGCAGGTGTAAAATGTCCAGGTGCTTGTAGCTATTCTTTGGTGTAGGCCAGGATATCGTCTGTTTTCCCAACTGGGTCTCCCTTATGGAATTGGACTGTTGAGACCTTCAAGAAAAGATTTAGTTGGAAAGCTGAGCATCTCTCTAGCCCCCCCCCCCCCCCCCCCCAAAAAAAACCAGCGAGAGCAGGGGAGCGGCCTTTGTCACTCATCAAAAGGTCAAATAACTTATTCCAAAGGGTGGGTTAGGAGTTAAAGATCTTCACTTCCTTAGTTGATGTTTCTCTGAACAATTATTTCTGAAGGTCCATAAATCAAGCCGAGAAGCTTTGAAGGGAAGTCGTCATATTCATAATTGATAAATGCCTAGTAGTGGTAGATCTAATTATACCTATGTTGTGAGTCCATGGATCCAGGTTGGCAAAGGCTGGGAATGTTTCTGTCACTGTATTTCCTATAAGGCTGCTGATGGCTCCTTAACATACTTTTGGCATGAGGATGGTGTAAGATCTTCTGTTGATGGACATTAACCCTTCTGTTTATGCTCTGGCGATGGCCACAGATTCACCTGTCTTTTAATTGTGATGAGAAGACTTACAGTGTCTGATCTTCCTTTGTCTATGTGAGGCTTTCCTCTATTATGATTGCATTGTGAGTTTGATTAGCAACCTGTCTCCTGGCATGGTTAGATCCTCCATTAAAGGAGAATCACAGTGGGATGTACTTGACCTCTCTTATTTCTCAAACTGTTGATCTCAAATAAGGAACTTCCCTGAGAGCTTATTTGCAATCCATTGATGACTCTTCTGCCGTGCCTCTTGTACAGCTTTGGGAATCCGTTTTCACGTGTCCATGCTTCACCCTCTTTTCTACGGGCTGTATAAGTTGGGGTAGTGTTTGCAACTTTGCATATGATTTGGGTAAACAAGAACATAGAAAGTATGAGGAACAAGGACCTCCATATGTGGCTTACTGGGACTTAACTGCATTTCATCAATAACATAAGTGGTTAAATAAGGGCAGATTGCCTTCCCTTCCCTGCTATTTTTTAGGGCTTTCTCTTTCCTTCCTGTGTCTATAATGTTTGTCATCTGACACCTTATACTGGGTGCCTTGACATGGCCTAACCATCACTTTGTCAGCTCAATGGGGCACCCCCACCTTATGTTTCACCTTGTCCTATTTGTTCCGGCAATTGTGGCTCACCCAATGAGGACCTTTTGTTTTAGATGTCGTTGGTTTTGAACAGTTTATGTTCTTGATTGGCCTTATACTGGATTATGGGGAGGAATTTGTATCCATTAAATGGGCACCCACCCAAATGGATGGATAATCCCCATTAAGAACGGGTGACGGATAGGATTTAGGTGGATATTTGGTGAATAATAGGGTACCTATATACCCAATAATAGTGACTAAAAAGAAAATAATCCCTTATATAATAATTAAAACCACTCTCCATTAATGATAGGGTCGGTCGAAATTTATGAGCAAAATCTAACTTTAGCAATTTGAATCGAAACTTGACTGTCCAATGAAAAAGATTAAAAGAAGCTCAAATCCAAATTTTGAGCTTAACATTCTTTCATTTTGTAGCATTTATGTCCGTCATGATAATGTAGTCAACATTTTTTAACACTTAATTCAGTCGATATTTTTTGCTAATAAAACAATTTTAACGGTTTGGATTTAAATTTGATTGTCGGATAGGAAATATTAAAATAAGTTTGTATTCAGATTTTGAGCTCAATATTCCTTTATTTGGTCATTGTTTTTCTCCACCATGATGATTCATTTGATATTTATGACAATTGTCGTAATGGAGATGAATGTTAATCAAAATATTAACCAAATGAAAGAATTTGGAGTTCAAAATTCATGTTTAATCTTTTCCATCGAATGATCGAGTTTCAATCCATATTTTGAAATTATTTTAGTTGCTGAAATGTCAACTGAATTGTTAGCGAAAAATGTTAATTGCATTGTCGTAAAGGAGATAAATGTTAAGGAAATGAAAGAATTGGTAATTCAAAATTTAGATTTGAACTTCTTTTAATCTTTCTCATTAGATAGTCAAGTTTTAATCAAAACTACTGAAATTAAATTTTTTCTCCTAAATTTCGGCAGACCACATCATCTCTGTCTTAGTTGTAGTTATGAGTATTGGGTAGCAAATGTATAAATCCATTGATACCTGTGAATAATATCTATATGGGTAGTTCTCATGGATATCAAAGACGATATGTTGGATAATATCCATATGGGTAGTACCCTTGTGAGTAATATCCATGTGGGTAGTACCTATATGGATATCAAAGACCATGGATTTGGTTTTGTGTTGGGTAACAACATTTCTAGATAAAATGGGGGTATGAGCATATCCTACTCATATCCTCCGAATGCCCACCCAATGCTCGATTTGATAATGTTAACTTGATCAAGGTCTGGTGTTTTATTTCTTTTTTTGTTTGAAATGTGGGGCCTTCTCCCTAACTCTTATTCATCATATTGAAACTAATCTAGGACCAATGGCCCCAACATTGTCATCTTAGCTTAATTAGCTTTAAAAAGCCGGCCTGAGACACTCCTTGGTGCGCCTCGGCATTAGGCCACCACGTCAGCGCCTCGGAGTGGATGAGTTGCACCTCAAAGATGCAAGACTATATCTTCCCCCTTTTTCTTCTTTTTCTTGGCTTTGCCTTTACCTTTTTTCTTCTTTTCTTTCCTTGGGAGGTAATTGTGTTATTGGGAAATTACGATGATAAGATAATACATCTTAAGGTTATTTCCAGTGTTAGTAGTTATTTGGTTGTCTAACCACTTTTTAATGCATTTATCTAACTTGTTTATGCAAAATCTGTTTTGGAAAATGTGAAAGACTTTTAAAAATTTTTGCATAGAAGTGCATCTCGAATCCATAATGTGTGCGCCTTGGCCTTGTGCCTTGCGCCTCGTGCTTTGGGACCTTATGAGCTCAGTGTGAGTTGCGTCGTGCCTTTTAAAACTAAGATTGTCATCCCTTAACAAGCTTGAGATATCTTGGGAAGGGGCATGATTATTGTCATCTCAATCTATAAGAAGGACCGGCTCCACATGAGTTGAACCTCATCAATTGTTGTCTGAATGGGTGGGGATCCATAAGAATGGGGAAAAAGTATGAAAGCTGAAGATTCTAACCAAGAAGTTCAGGATCATGGCTATACAACGATAAGAAGACAAGAGAAAACAATGTTGCTTCTTTATCTGATTGAAGTTTGTTTTAGGGTTTATCTTTTAAATGCAATAGCTCTTACTATGCTTATCTTATGCTCTGAAATATATCCATGAAAACATGTACTACTTATTACAGGGATTTTTCCTACAACCTTTTGGATGGTCCGATTCCTGAGAACCTCGGGCAGTTGAATTCATTACAAACTCTGTAAGTTCCTACCTCAGAGGCCAGCATAAATAAATATTTAGTTTGAATGAGAGAACTAATTATGAACTGTCATGATTCAGGAATCTCAATAGCAACAAGCTGTCAGGAAGAGTTCCAGCTCCCTTTGGTGAAAGGCTGCTACGTAGAGCTAGCTTCAAGTATGTTCGTGTTGCTACTGTATTGTGACAACTTTCTTTCCCAGCTGGTCTTTCGTCTTCAACAAGGATTAGTCACTCTGTTTCTTCAGTTTTACTGATAATGCAGGGCTTTGTGGTATACCGGGCCTACCCACATGTGGTCCTCATCTTTCTGCTGGTGCTAAAGTTGGCATTGTGGTTTCTGCATTCCTATGTTTGCTGTTTCTTTCTGGCTTCTCTGTGGTTTGGTGGAAACGTCGACTGAACATTCTTCGGGCTCAAAGAATAGCTGGTAAGAATCCCCCAAACGACTGTTTTATGGCTGTCATCGTAGGTTTAAAGATCAATTACTTCAGCTGCCCCACATATCTTCTCGCAAACCAAAATGGTTTGGTGGGCTAATGCGATAGTAGTGCCATTAGAATTGCCTTCCCACAAGATGTAGGTTCCGATTTCAGTTCTTATTCAAGAGTTTGAGGTTTGCCCCTAAATCACTTGTTTCCTCGCATGCGCTCTTGTACAAAGATGGGGTCCACCAAAGAATATATCTTTACCCTTCCCCCCTTTCCCCAAGTTGCCAAAAAGGAAGTTACCCTTGCATAGTATCGCTGGCCTTTCCAATCAGATGCTTATGTTTAAGAGAAAGTTGGGATGAATGTGTGGCCGCTCTCTACCAGTGAGATGAGAAAATGCCGTCTTGTAAGAGCACCTGACAATAACTTTTGTCTCATACCCATGGTCCTGGTGCATGGCACATACATCTTTGTGTAAATTATTATCAAATTTGTGATTCACTTCGATTACTTGACCTTCTAACAGCTAGGGAAGCGCCCTACGCAAAAAAGCGGACCCACTTCTCTCGTGAAGTGCAGATGACATTACATCACACTTCCCGGACTGCCTCTGAAAATGGTCCAATTTTGTTATCTTGAATGGTGTTTGGGGTGCATCGTCATTCATGGATCCAATACAGATGGTAACATGCATTTGCTTTGCCGGCAGAGTTCAAATGTTCCTCTCCGTCTGTTTTGTCATTCTTTTTTCCCTTGTCCTTGAAGAATCCTCATGTTGTGAGCTTGCGAAGCTGTTGAAACCTTCAGAGATGTCCATATCCTTTAACATAATAAAATTTTTTTGGGGCCTTATACATGTTTCCAATTTTTGCTCCCCATGCTTTTACAAAGTTGAACGGTATGGTAAACTTGTAGAAGGTAATTACTTACTTCACGCAGTACTTTCCTCGGGAAAACAGAGGCGCTGAAAATTTATTCATGGGGAACTCCTCTTGTTGCCTCTCTTATTTTTGTTTGTCGTTGTGTTGTAACGTGGAGGGAATCCGCCACAACGGTTTCTTGTTATTTAGCATTGCGTTATATTTCATACGGAAACTTAGTATAGATTTATACAATCAACAATTTTGTGTCACAAAACTTTTGACACTACCTTGTATAAAGAGAGTTTTTGATGTGCAGCCCAATAGATAGGGCTCCAATCATTCTAAATTCACTAATAAAATAAAGTGAATTTACGTGAATATGATGTATCGTTATTAAATGGAAAATAACAATTGTAAAAACAAATGGGTTTTGATGACAAAAAACTACAATGAACTATCACAATCACAACTTTGTTTTATTTTATTCTTTTCTTCTAAGTCTTCATAGGGGCCCATATCTCATGAGAAGACGATAATTTCTTATGTGCTCTTGGGAGCACATACTCTCGTTATTCACAAACACACACACACACACACACACACACACACACACACACACACACATATATATATTTCATGCGTGTATTTGTTACATATTTATTTTCTTAATATATATTTGATGATGTGGCTTATGGGAACATATGCTCCTAGGAGTATGATAGATGTGTTGTAAGAAGACACGGGAGAGGGAAGAGGGAAGAGGGAAGAGGGGACAACCGGAAGGAGTTAGCACCTTCCTGTCGATAGATGGGTGAACTCCCATTGGATTATGCTTTAATGACACTGACTAATCATAGTATGTTGGTCTATTTTTAGAATTTTTTTTCAATGCAAATTTAATTTTTCATAGCATTTTTAGACACTATGCTTGCCAGTGGTGGATTCAGATGTTTAAAATAGGGTGTCTATTTATTAACGTCACTACTGCTGCACAGTATAAAAAAAAAAAATTATAATACATATTATGATAGTCTATTTTGTATAGACATTCTGTTTTTTTTTCCCAATATTCCGTCTCGTATTTCTGCATTAGCAGAAGTTGACAAGCAATAATAATATACCTTTCTTTTTACTTCCCCCTCCACCAAAAAAGGTATGGTATCTCTACTACTACATTTGTTCTCTGCAGTTTTTCATATTTTGAGTTTTCATATATAAATTGAGTTGAAATCTTAGAACGTTACGATTATGTAGTATTTATTAAAACTGTTAGCTACACATGACATCATCAACACTAAGCAATAAAACCAAAAAAGATTGAGACAGAAGTGAACATGTCAAACATAAAATACAATTACAAATAAGCAATCTGAACCAGTTAATCACACCAAAAAGCAAAAAAATAGTATCAAGTTCAAATCAATTATTAGGGTCAAGTTAAAGAAAAGTCTGCATCATGCACATATTGCAACTAAACAATCCAAAAAATGCATAATAACAAAAAAACAAAATTAAAGAGATTAGAATTAGATTAAATTAAAAGCCTAAACTCCAAACAAGAGAGGGAGAGATAGCGAGAAATTTGGACTTGGATGCATTTAATTTAGTTTTACTTTTCTATCAAATTATAACATATAATTATACTTTTCATATTTAAAGAAATTAAAAATGTTAATGTGTGGGATGAATATATTTAACGTGCATCTATAATTTTTTGAACCTAATTTAGATGTGTCCACATTTAATAATCTAATCCTATTTGTAATAGCTGATTAATTTTTTATTTTTTTTTGGGTGAGGGGTGTCTAAGTCTAATAGAGTAGATCTGCCCATGACGCTTGCATAGTATGTAGGTAGGAGTTGACAGGTGAAACTAAAAAAAATTGTATAATCCCCTCAAACACACCAAAAAAAAGGTGCATCAGTGAATGGTTAGAAATTAGCTTCAGTGATTTGATAAAATAGCTTTTAGGGACGGATGACTAAAGGTGTATCTTTTGAGGGGAACAACTTTAACAACTCCACAATGGGACTTCATATTTGAATGTCTTCACAATTAGGCTTTGATGATAAGTGAATCCACTAGATTCAGAATGTATCTCCGCCGTTTCTTACACGTATTTATTAATCAAAACTATGTGGGTTTATAAACTTATAGAGGAGGTCAATAAGGGTATTATTTTTTTGGAGTCTTGGATCCTCTATTTTATTGCAGTCGAACTATTCTCGAGACCCTAATTACGGGGAGCAAGTACCAACTCACGTGAACCAATCGATGTTGGTTGCGAATAAGGGTATTATTTATCTCCCTATTTGTGTATCATCTCTATGCATGGTGCTATCTCATAATCTCCACATTCAGCCTCACTAATTGATTCAACCCCTCATTGACGATATCAAAACATTTACGTGACTTTTCGATCGAGCCATCATTAGCCATATTTTTAGGAAAAGCATTTTAGCAGCTGTAATTGGACAACTAAGGCTAGTTCAGATTTTATTTCTCTATTTTGTGGTCTACTATTTCTTTTCATGACTTTTTCAAGATTTATCTTTATGTATGATAATCTAGGACTCTCCAAGTATGTAGAACCCTTTGTCTAAGGTTTGCGTACTTACCATTAAAAAGGACAGAAAGATAAGGGGGGAGGATAGGGTAAACGCCTGAACTTTCCGCCCACTAGTGGTTGTATAATTTGAGCTCAGAACAATTGTTTAAAAAAAAAAAAAAAACCCTCATACTACTGAAGTGGAATGGATCTAGGATGCTTATTGGGTTGGCCGGTTGGGTCTGTAGTCAGTAGCGAATTCATGATTTTCAGTAAGTGTTGAGCTTAACAAATGTGTGATATAAAATTAGCATTCTCAGATGATGGTGGAGTTGGCATAGATGCCGAGTATTCTCAGTTAGTGGAACTCATTTTACCGGAAAAGTCCATAGTTCCATTTGCCTATTTCCAGTGCATGGAACGCATGACAAGGAACGCATGGTGGAATGTTTGCCAGTTCCATCATACATTCCGCTTTTTTGTATCTTTTTCTGATTTTTCTGTTTTTTTTCCTTAAAAAATATTATTTGATTGGTTAAAAAAGGTTGAATATGGAGTGGATCATGACAAATATTTTATTGAAATAGTTCAAAATAAAATTCCATGAGTTTGAGAAATCAAGTAATATAAATTCCAAAATATGAAACTTTTGCTGAGGTGGCATGTTGGAATTCCAAATTTCGGAATTTTCAGTGGAATGCTCTTTGTCTATGCCATTCTCTTGATTCAACGGCTAGTTTTGAGAAAAAAGGACTTATTTGATTGCATATTTAGGGGGTGTTTGGTTGTTGGCTTTTTCATTGGCTTTTTTATACAAAATGACTTTTTGAGACTTTTGGTTGTTTGGTAAATAGCTTTTTGTAATAGCTGTTTGAGCTCAAAAAGCCAATTCTGAAAAAGCTAAGATGAGTTGCTTTTTGTCAATGACTGTTTGTATAAATGACAAAAATGCCCAATGTTTTATTAAAATTACAAGACATGCCATTAGGGAAATCAAAAATCCTAATTCTAGTCATTTAAAATTACAAGGCATACCATGAGTAGCTAAGATAAGTAGCTTTTTCGATTAATTTCAAGTTAGTAGCGGCATTTGATATTACGTTTATTTGAATATAATTTAGTGAAGATCAAATCATTTGAAATTCAGACAAATTTTAATTTGTAAAAGACAAAGAAAAAGATCTTGGAAAGACAAAGAAAAAAATAAAAAAAAAATCATATAAATTTCAATTCACAAAAAAAAATCCTTAAAGGAATAATAAAATAAGGTTGTAAGATGTAGGTATCACATGAATGTATATAAATTGAAAAGAAATAAGATAAATAATGCATACAAAATATGTAGAATTAATATGAAAATAAGGTTCCAAGCATTGAATTAATGTTTACAAATGACATAAATTTAATTATTTTTGAAAAGAAAATAAAATGGTTAATAAATAAAAAATTATGTTCAACTACAAAGTAATGTAGAGAAACGACATAACTGAAATTTTAACAAACAACCTTTTCAGAAACAGGTAATTTTATCAAACATTTTTTTCTAGAAACAGTTGATTCAAACAGCTAATGTAAACAGTCAATTCAAATAGTTAACATCAAACAGCTAATAAAAATAGCCAACAACTAATAAAAATAGCCAACAGCTAACAGCTGATTGCTAAACAGGGCCTTAGTCTTTTGAAAAATCTCTCCATTCTTAGCTTAAAAACATGTATTTAGTTGAATAGTTTATCTAACTAGCTTTGCCATAACTCAATTAATACTTATTTTGACATAACTTACCAACTAATTTATACAATCTCTAATATGCAAACAAGCTAAACCTGCAATTCACAAATTCCATTTCAAGCTTCAAAATTCAACTTGTAGATGCCTAAAAAATGGCGTCTCATTTCTAGTTGTCCTATGATAAAAATTATTACCCAACATGAGTGTTTGGGGGCCTAGTAGAGTAATTTTTGAAAAATTCAATCCAAAATAAAAAAAGGGAAAAGCGAAAGTGAGAGAAGATGACCCAATGGGCCTGACCTAGGCAAAACTCGGCTGATTCCTGTTAAGATCGTGAGTATTCTACCACAAGAGGGGGGGGTGAATTGTGGTGTCTGATTTTCGCGTTGTAAATAACAAACACCATTGTGACTTGTTTGCAGAGGGTGTTCTCAACTATTGCAAATACGAAAATCACCAAGATAAATGCGGAAAATAAAGCACACACAATTTTTACGTGGAAAACACCTCTAGCCCAACTGAGGTGTGAAAAACCACGACCTACCTCGTGTATGATTTAACTACTTCACTAAACCGAGCTTAACTCGTTACAAATGTAACACACCTTGTTACAACTTGCAACCACGTAACCCCCTTCTCTAAGACAGGTTACACCACGTCCAAATCTCACCAGATTGGACACGTCCAAAGTCCACACGACTAGGACATACTTTTTCACTTTCGACTGATCTGGGATCAAGGTCAACAAACACCTTACTGGGGGTGCTTCTTACTAAGCAGATGTAAGGTACAATGCGAATCTTATTATGCCAATATATTGAAAGCTCAGTTTAAACACAACTTGTGTCGATTTTCTTTTCTCAAGTGTAGCTCGAAAAATTCTTCTCACTAGAAAAACCACTTTTGAATTTTTTTTTTTTTTGCGTATGTTGTGTGTTTCTAATTTTTCTCTTGCTTTCTTTTCTTGCTCCTTGTGGGAGTAAAAGAACTGAGATTTTATACACAAAAATCCAACGGTCAAGACCAAAA
>JACYFF010003369.1:22535452-22551968 GCA_017589665.1 Selenicereus undatus
ATTATTATTATTATTATTATTATTATTATTATTATTATTATTATTATCATCATCATCATCATCATCATCGTCATCATCATCATCATCATCATCATCATCATCATCATCATTATCAGAAGCTTGCTAATACTATTGTCACGTTTATTAGTATTATCATTATTATTATTGTTATCATCATCATCATCATCATCATCATCATCATTATTAACATGGTTCTATTAGGAATCATACCGTTAACGATATTAGTATTTGTTTTTGGTGGCCCATCCATAATAAAATTTGGGTTACTTGAATTCGACTTATACCCTTAATTTGTTTTTGATGCCAAGCGCATGCACTTGAGTCTTACCTAAAACATAAACTTCTCTATTGACAGAATAAACGCTAATTCTTATTTGATTCTTAGACTGTGTGACCCTTAACCTACTGGAAATTAGCCAAATTTTTATTCATCTTTTGAACCCATAATACTTAATCAATTCACCCACACTATACTCAATCGAAATCAATCGAAATCAACTATAATTAATCCTCAAATTAATTTAAAGATTTAGATAAGCAATTAATTTGAAAAGAAATTCTTCGCATAGTACCACTTCCGTGCTTCCTATTCATCTTTAACCCCAAAAAATCATTATCATCATTAGTCAAAAACACCCCTTATAGCATTATAATCTTGTAAGCTAACCAAAATCACACCCTAATCTAATAAGTTTTCAAAACCTCAAAGTTAATATATTCCTCTCCTCTCCTTCACCTCCACTAACCTCACTTGGCATCCATGTTCATGGCGCACACATGCACGCACGCATGCACACACACACACATCATACACACATAAATCCATTAGCTTCATTCAATTGCTATTAGAACCCATCAAGATTTCATTATACTAATAAAATTAAGCTTAACTTCACAATCACTCTCTAAACCCTAACCCACTATAGTTGTCCACCCCAAGCTTCCAAGCAGTACAATTCAAGCACCTCATTCAAAATGTCAAATAATGACTAATTCGTATTTATCCCGTCTAAATAGATCATTTAACAACAAAAATAACCATAAAAATAATAAAAATAATTATTAGAAAATTAGAGTCTCAACTTCTCACCTAAGTAAGCAAGGCAAGGAGAGGAGGATAGGAGGTGGTGGCGGCCGACGGTTGCTGGCAGGGACTGGGCGAGTAGACCGACGATGATCGATGAGACTAGGCGGCGTGCTGGCGGGAGGCAAAGGGGCATGCAAATCAAGTAGCAGAAATAGGGGAAGGGGGGTTCGGGTTATTTTTATTTTGTTTTCTTAGCCCCCCTTCCTTTGAACTAGTAAATATTTGGGCCAATGTCTTGTGCTAATGTATTTGTGGACCATCAATTGCATTGTCAGGATGTATTTGAAAAAAGTATAACTTTGCCTATATTAGTTAATTTATCTATTGCATTTTGTTTAGTTATTTCATACATTACTATTAAGGCTTTATTGTTGTATTTATATATCACATATTTACCCAGTTTTACAAATAGACTCATTTTATTTAGCAATCATTTAAGTGTTTACTTGTAACTTTGAATGAACTAATTGGGAGCATGATGAAGTTTCATTTCGAAGTCACTCTACCGATTCAACTTGCAACTGCATGAATGTATAAATGCCAAATTGAAATGCGGCACACCAACTTAACTAAATTTAAATTAAGACATTTCATGGTGATTAGCATGGATTAGGTTTGGGTTGTTATGAACTTCCCCTCTTAAAATAAGTTTCATCCTCGAAACTTTCAAATTGAAAAGAAACCATAGATTTACCTCAAACAGTTGGGGGTACTTGCTTCTCATGCCCTCTTCTGTCTCCCATGTGGCTTCGGATAAAGTATGGTTAGCCCACAAAACCTTTACTGGTGGAATGCTTGTATTCCAACGTTATTTAACTCTTTTATCCATTATTTGCATAGGGCGTTCTTCATAGACCAAATTCTCAACCACCTCTATAGGCTCTACCATAATAACGTGATTTGCATCTGCAACATAATTTCTGAGCGGTGAAATGTGGAAAACATTGTGTATATGCTCAAGTCTGCTATCAAATCCAATCTATAGGCCACAAGGTTTAACTTTTCAATAATCTCATAAGGCTTGATATACTTAGGGCTCAATTTATCCCTGACATTGAACCTTCTCACTTCCTTGACTGGTGATACCTGAAGAACATTTTATCCCCCACTTGAAATTTCAACAGTCTCCTCCTTTTATTAGCATAACCTTCTATCCACTCTGAGCAGCTTTAGTGTTTTCCTTCATCTTCCTTTTCTTCTCAGTGGCCTCTTGGATTAGTTTAGAACCTATAATTAGTCCTTCATCCAACTCACTCTAGCATGAGAGTGTTATGGATTTCCTCCCATATAGCACCTCAAAAGGAGTCATTTTAATGGTGGATTGATAACTATTTTTATAAGAGAATTTCATCGAGGGTAAATAATCTTCCCATCTCTAGGAAGTCAAGCATACATGCTCTCATCATATCCTCCAGGATTTGATTCACTATTTTCATTATGTCCATTAATCTTAAGGTGATATGAGCTACTGAAATTTAGTTTAGTCGTGAAAGCTTTCTACAAGGGTTGCCAAAATCGGGCTTGAAATCTCTGGTCTCTGTTAGATACTATGTTCTTTGGTATGCCATGTAATTAAACTATTTCTTTAACATACAATTGTGTTAATATCTCCACACCCTAAGTGTCATGGATTGGTACGAAATGGGCAGATTTGACGAGTCGATCAATAATGACCCAGATGGCATTCTTTTTCAAAGCAACAGGGCAATTCTATGACAAAATCCATTGATATTGAATCCCACTTCCAGGAATTTCCAAAGATTTTACTTTGCTTATTGGATATTGATGCGCAACTTTGACTTTTTGACAAATTTGGCACTTATCCACATAATCTGCGATCTCCCTCTTCACGTTATCCCATAAAAAGTATTGTCTCATATCCCTGTACATTTTTGTTCCTCCCGGACTGAATAACGAGTATTATGGGCTTCTTCTAAAATCTTCCTCTTAAATTCGTCCTTATTGGGCACACAGTCACTTTTGAAACCTCAAGGTTCTATCCTCATGTATCATGAAGTCAGGTGACTTCTCCTGCATGACCTTCTGTCTAAGTCTTTCTAACTTGGCATCATCCCTTTGGCTTGACTTTAATCTCTTATATTAGATAAGGTTATGCTGACAACAACCCTTTTGTTGACCCATGTGACACAAGCTCAATACTCATATTCTCTAGGTCCCTTAAGACATCAGATTGGGTAATTATTATTGTGTTCAAACTATGCGGGGCCTTTCTACTTAACGCATCTACTATAACATTCGTCTTTCCTAGATCATATTGAATTTGCAAATCATAATCCTTAAGCAACTCTAACCATTGTTGTTGCCTTAGGTTGATCTATTTTTGGGTAAAGATATACTTTAGGCTCTGATGATCGATGTAGATCTTACATGGCACTCTGTATAAGTAGTGCCTCTATATTTTTAATGCAAAAACCACTGCAGCTAACTCTAGATCGTGGGTTGGGTACTTACGTTCATAAGGTTTGAGTTACCTTGAGGCACATGCTATTACTTTATCATCTTGCATCAGCACACAACCTAACTCATTCTTAGAGGCATCACTATAAATAGTAGTTTTTTTTCCTCTACAGACAAAAAAAGGACAGGGATTGTGGTCAAGCACCTTTGTAACTCTTGAAATGCCTCCTCACACTTGTTTGACCACTCAAATTTAGGCCCTATTGTATTTTGCATTTTTGAAGATTTAGCTAAGAACTTACATCTCCTTACAGCTCCTTACATCCTTAACATAATCCTTACATCCTTAACATAATCCTTACATCTTACATCTCCTTACATTTTCTTACATCTTCTTACATCTCACATAGATTTTCCATAACATTCATTTATTTTAGTTACAGAAATAGGTATATATTTTAAATTATGCTACCAATATACAAAATTTGTAAATATCTTATGAACACAACATTTACATAAACATAAAACATAGTATAATAACATAAATTATATTTGAGTTTCGATATGAATAATATATGTTATTACAGATGGAATAAGTGACCATACTTTTAAAATTATAATACAAAGCTTTTGTTCATGTTTAAGTTTGAAGCATATATGAAAACTATCAAACTGTATGCGACGAAAGCATTACAACTAATATAAAGGTGGGTGAGTTTCTTTAGGAGAAGTAGAAAGTTGTTAGGCAAAAGTAGTGTTGGGCATTAAAATTTCTACGACCTCCTGCCTGCCCATCTAAGTTCTCATCTTTTGTTTTTATTTTTTTAGTTTGGAAGGTAATATTTAAGTTTTGATTGTTTAATATAACAACACAATTTTTGTATTTTAAGAGTTGTTGGATAATGTTTTAAGGGTTTATTCATAAAATTTCTTGGTAACAATACTGACCATACATTTTGTGAAACCCTGGAAATTTATATTCGATATGGACCGACCTAGAGTTCTCCCCCAGTCAATCCAAGTCAATGCATAATTTTTTTTTTCCTTTTCACTAAATTTTTGGCTCAAAACTTGCTATTTTAGGAATGAGGGGAAAAAAATATTTTAGAGGATTTCTTCTTCAAGAAGCTAGACAAAACCCTACACTTTTCTCTCTCTTCTCCCCTCCCCCTCTTCGGCCTCTCCCTACTCGGCTCCCCCTCCCTCTACCCTGAAAACCCTCTCCTTCCTTAAACCCCGAAACCCAAAACCCTACCCTCTCCCTCTCTCTTCTGTCGCTCTCTCTTTCTCTCTCTCTTTCTCTCTTTCTCTCTCTATCTCTCTGTCTCTCTTTGTGCCGCCGCCCTAGCCAGCCACCGCCAACACCCCGTCGTGCCAACACCACCCCACTCCTCGTCCTCTCTTGTGGTGAGTATTAGATACACTATACACACTCATGCAAAAGCCCTAACGCCTTACATCGTTTTGTCCTTCAAGATTGAAACCTCCTTTTTGTTTTCTTTATAAATTTTGGATTCAAGGATTTAAATCACTTATTTTTGTTGTTGGTTTACAAATTTTCATATTTGAATTCCGTAGGGGGTGATGTTTCAAAACACTTCTTTGAGGAACTGCATCAAGGTGAGTGCATAGCGATGTTTTACAATTCTCTTATTCAAACTTTATGTTTTCTTGACTTGGGTGGCTTGGGAGGGGGAAAATATAGTCACTATGGTGTATATTCAGAGTCATGTGGGTCGTATCGTACAAATTAGGGCTTAAAGATCATGTGTTGTTGGGGAGAATCCAAAGAGCACGCCACTGATCTAGATTACAATGTAGATGTGACTTTGAAAATTTACCCCTATCGTTGTACTGGCCTACGCTATATTATGCCTTTCGTATCAAGGGAATCAGATCTGAATTGAGCAAGTTATGGTCATTTTACTGGAGATTGTCCAAGTAGGGGTGGTCAGGGACAGTTTGTACATTTTAGGGTTTTTGACTTAGTAAATGCAAGAAATTGAGATAATGTCAAACATAAAGGTTGTAGATGAAGAATTAACCTTTTTGGGAAGGGTAAAATCGCTAAATTTTGATGTCCAGATCTTGAGTTTTGGTAGCTGGAAGTTGAGTCTATTTTTTTACCTGCACTGGGAATTAAAGGGGTCAAGAAATTAATTCCCCAATACGACCTCAAAATCATAGAAAAATTATTCTAAGTGGGGAACGGGCTAAAAACATGCCTCACATCGATTAAAGGCTGAGAACGAATGTTTTCTTGGTCCATGTGCGGATCAGTAGGCCTATGCTAGGGAAACCAAGTCGTAAGTTACGAAACGCCAGGTAACAGTCATGCCTTAACCTTTACGTGCTCCTTGATGGTACATATCCTGCTTGCTTCAACCTTGATGGTTGCAGGGGACCTTGTGGAACAGTTGTACTGGTTTATTCTTGTCTGTGAAACTGTGAGTTGTGAAGGTTGGGTGAGTTGTTTATAATTACTTTGATCTGCAATAATCCGAAAAGTAAGAGATGTTGTGAACTCCTATTAAATATGTTTGAGGTATGACGAGATGGGGGGAACTGATCCTCCAAGTGTTAGAAGACCTATTGTCTTCCCCTAGCAAAGTAAGCTAGTAGATCGGCAACCCGTACTGGAAGCAGTAGGCGTAGGCCAGACAATCGGTAACTGTCAGTGGACGGTAGGCAATGAAAGAGATAATCGGCTGCAACTAGACTGGTTACAGGCCATGAAACCCATTGGGGTCGCTTGTTGATTTATTCCTGTTGAGACCAAGGGAGAGGAACTGAGTTAGGAATGAAACTAAACTGTAACTATAACAACAATTCCCATCATGTGTTATATTCTCTGTTTTACTCAAATCGCTTTCAAATGCTTTTAAGTCGTTAATTTACAGTTGAGGATGATTGTCATTGAGTTTCCATTCACTGTTTGAAAATGTTTTGTTTTCAGGTGATCATTCTACATATGGGGATGTGAGTTATGCTTAGTTGTGAGTCCGACACACATAGAATTTAAGTTTAGAGGACTGGACAGCAGTTTGGAAACCCTTTGGAACTTGTTGGAATGTTTGGAACCCTTTTTTTGAGGGGGGGGTGTATTAACTTTCAGTTTAGTTTTTAATAAAATGTTTGTTCTGTTATCCTGGTATTTCTAGTAAGAAAATACAGTGGTAATGCCCAGTGTGACTATCCACTGCCAGGCGGGTCAGTAGTCAACACTACTCAAGTCAAGGACTGAGTCGAATTTCCAAATTGAATTTTTGGGCCGTTACACATTTACTTATAAAATTGTTTACTTAAAATAGGATTTAATTTTAAGACTTGTATTTAATTTTGTCAAAAAAAAATTTATTTTTTTGTTATACTTTGCTTATTGGATCAAACTAATGTAAATATAAAAAATCACCTCAAGCGTACGAAATTTTCGTGACAAAATTTATGGGGTTTAATATATTTTATTGTTATGTAACTAACTTAGTTAATATTTTGTTTTCAATAAGTTTATTATTTTAGTATTATTGTTTCTCATCCAAAACATTTGTTGTAAAACAAACATATTTCGTTTCAATTATATTAAGAAATATATTGTTTACTGATGGTATCAAATTTTAGTCGTAAATATGACTAGTATATCATAATTGTCACTAATTCTACTACAGTACTCTTCAATAATTCAACAACTCCTTACATCTATCTTTACAGCTCGTTACAGCTCCTTGCATCTTCTTATAGCGCCTTACATCTTCTTACAGCTCCTTACATCTTCTTGTAACTCCTTACAACTCCTTACAACTTTTTACAGCTCATTACATCTTCTTACAACTCCTTACATCTTCTTACAGCTTACAGTTGTATCTTATCACGAAATAGAACAGGCCCTTAGTCGTTTTCTGCAGCAGGTTGGTTAGTGGGGACATTATTTTTGAAACATCCTTCATGAACCTCCTATAGTATCCCACCAAGCCCAGAAGACTCTATATTTCTGTAACATTAGTTAGCCTGGGCCATTTAGTAACCACCTTTATGTTTTTGAGGATCAACTTGAATCCCTTTTTTGCAAACTACATGCCCGAAAAATGTAACTTCAGTCAACCAAAACTCACACATTTTCAATTTAGCATGTAGTTTGTGCTCCCTCAAGGTTTGTAATGTAGTTCTCAAATGATTGATATGTTCCTCCTTGTCCTTAGAATATGTCAAAATGTCATCTTTAAATACCACAACAAATTTATCCAAAAAAGGCCTGAAAGCCATATTCATCAGATCCATGAATACAACAGGGGCGTTGGTGAGTCCAAAAGGCATCATGGTAAATTCATAATGACCACATCCTAAAGGCCATTTTGGTGGGAATGTCTCTTGGCTTAATCCTAAACTGGTGGTCACCAAATTTCAAATCAATCTTTGAAAACACCCCAATTCCTTGCAGTTGGCCGAATAAATCGTCTATTTGAGGCAAAGGATACTTGTTCTTGATAGTAATTTTGTTTAACTGCTTGTTGTAACACCCCCAACCCATAGGGTTAGTAGTATTAACGATTTCTTAATTCCTACTTAAATTCTGGGGCGAAACGGACAGAGTTTCGCCTAAAAATGGGTAAAACCAGGCTTATAGCCTTACAATGGGTTCCTGTATTCGATAAACGCGCAAACATATATTTGTAACTCAATGGCTACACGCTGGAGATCACCACTCTACGGGTCACGCACCCAGATTATACTAAACAATATAGTTTAATAATAGAAAAGAAATGAAAAGTACAACTTAACGAATCATACATCCGTAGTACTGGGGTTTATATTCCAGAAGAAAATAAACAACTCCAGCTATACGATGATTGATAAATCAGATGGTCAGCTCACATGGCCATACAGAGCGACTTCTAGACAATATGCATTACATGGCTGCAGCAATTAGCTTACATGCACTCAAGAACTTAAATTACATCACAATATGTTACTAAGCTCACAGTTTAACTACAAAAGCATATAAGTCTACTTTTAGGGCAGCAAGGGAGACTCCACCTCGGCTTATGTGAACCGACTTCTTCCTGACACTTTAAGAACCTGGGGGGAAAGAGGAAAAGATAAGGGGATGAGCTCCCACACGCTCAGTGAATGATTCCCAACCCCTAGAAAATAAAACAGTTGCACATCATAATCTAAGGAGCACTTACACACACAATCTGATATATAATATCATATAATAAGCATGTAGGGCTTTCCATATCTGTGTCACCTCAATGACCTTTCTAGTACGATGGTAACCTTATACTTCTTTTAATTCATGCCCAATGTACTTAACTTTCCCGAACTAAGTCTCTAATAGCTTATAGGTGGTAATGTCATGTTATATCAACATAAGATCACATAATGTAAGCATAACATTACATAACACGCACACAGGATTCATTAATAAGTGATCTCATGGAACAATTCAGGTATTGAATGTAATAGAACACTTAGTTTGCATATAAACACCTAACGTCAAGAAGTTTAAACAAAATGACCAAGTCAGACTTCTTTTTGCAAGAGAGTAAGATTAATGCATATCGCTTAAATCAATGGGAGTTCTTATAAATCGTCGTAATGCACTTGCCAGATAATTGAAACTCAATAAAAACTCTTTTCAAGAAAACATGCACCTTTTCAAAACTTTACACCAACATTACCCTTGAATGAGGCATTCACATCATATAACACGCACGAAATCATTTTCATAGGCATTGAAACCTCATATTTGTGCTGGGTATAAGTGAGGACGTCACTCACGTTCCATTGTATTGGTGAGATCGTCACTCACATTTCATATTATCCCCGTCGGGATTTTCCAAGGTTCCCACTTTTGGGTCTACTCCCTGGGCAACATATTACCCGCGTCAGAGTCTTCTAGGGTTCCCACTTCTGGGTCTATCTCCCTAGGTATTAGGGTTCTCGAGAACTAGGCATTCTCCCTAATCATTATACATGTTGCACCATTTTTCTAGCCCAAAGCGTTTTAGATGCATTTCACCTCTAAATGCGCCTATGTTAAAGCTTTCATTGTATCCCAAACAATGACATTCTCATTCTCATTCTCATAAGGCTCAAGGCCTTAATGATTTCACATTGACTTAGAAAGCATAAAACCACTCATTTGGTAAAGTATGCTTCAAATGAGTTAATCTTTGCATATTCATTCACACTTCAAGATAGGTAACAGAGAAACTCGTTTTTAAACGTTAACAGTTGTATTCACACATGAATATCTCGATTTCTTCACATTTTAGATGCAACAGTCATTTCGCAACACATTTTATCTCAAAACTCTCATTGCATCATGACAATGACACTTTCATTCTCATGAAGGCTAAACACCCTAATAGGGTCATTCAACTTTTGAAAAGCATGCAACCATTCATCTTGTCAATTTATGCTTCGAAATAAGTTAACGGCCAAATACGCAATCATTTTTCAAAGGAAACATCATTAGAACATGTCTTAAAAGCTTACATGCATACAACTCATTCATAGTTAGTTTCGCTTAAAAGTATCCTTGTCAAACAAATTGTCTACAGTCATTACTAATCACATAACTCAACATGCTTGTCATATCACAGCAGTTCACATGCGTGCCTATTAACACACGCCTTTAAGCTTAACATGAACATATTCATTCAGAATTTGCATTGTTTCCAACCCAATGGCCCATTTAAGTAACTTCAAGAAACAACTAAGCGTCAGTAAGCATTTAAGTCGCTTGTTTAAGCAGTTAGGTTTTTTTTTCGCCATGGAAATGAACAAACTACTCGAAAACAAATTACTTGAAGAATTTAATTATTCAAAAGCATTAATGCTAGAATGGTAGTGTATGCTTAATAGTGAATCAAGCCGGCTTTAATCAAACTAACTCTTATTTCGCAAATTATTCAACGCGAGACCCTTAAACACAAACAGGCAACTTGAACAGCTAGGGTTGCAACACTTGGACATGAAACTCAGTCATGATATACACACATAGCACATACAAGTCATAGGCTAACAAAATCGCAATCTTGATCTAGGCGCACGCAATCGAAGGCTTGAAACAGTTGACATCTACATATTGTCAGGATGATACTCAAAACAAGTTCAAGATTCATGTAAGCATGTTTAATCCTGGAAGCAAGTACACAATTCGCGCATCTCAACACTTCCATAATTTACCAATTTAAAACACTCAACCTAAACTCCCTCCTCACAACACTGACCACAACAATCCTCAAAATCATTTCAGTTCAACCCAAATGATTCACCGACTGCTTGCAATTTCTCAACTCGTTATAGTTTTAACCTAACTATTAAATCAACTATCACGAATATTTCAAAATATTTGTAAATTAATAGTAGGTATAGGGATCAGGAACCACACACCTAAACGCCAAGCTAAGGACACGTTCCAAGGGCTTTTGGGCTCGATTTGGATGCTTCAAAACCAGGATTTCGACTCTGTTACTGCTGTCACGCCTAACCCACATGAACATACCTCAATCTGCCTGCATGCCCTTTCTTCCCGCTCTCCTGACCTCCAAGTTAGGCCGCCTATGGTGGTCATGGTGGTGGCTAACCCACAGAACCGTTAGCTCTCACTCAACCCCTCTCTCTCACCAGTCGTGAGTTGGGGGTCACGACTGCTATGCAAACCGCCATTGCCTAGCCGGCCTCCTTATCCCTCTCTTTTGCTCAATCTCTCTCTCTCTCACTCGAGTCTGGTTTACCGGGGGAGTAGCGCAAAGAAGGTTGCATCAGGTGTGACGGTGGCTGGCCACCAGCCGCTCGCGTCCTTCGACCCTCTACTCACTCCTTCCTCTCTCTACCTCTCTCGGATTTTGGGGTCACCAGGGAGGGAAAAGCAGAACACCCCCTGTTGTGGTTTTGCTGAAGAAGGGGGCTCGCCCCCCCTTTTGGTCCACTTTTCTTTTTCTGTTTATCATTATTATTTTGTTGTTTCTTGCCCATTCGACTAATATTACTGGCCCAACCTCATGTATCTTAGTCTAAAGTCAAGCCGGTAATACAATCGTTCATCGATTTATTCGTTCCGAATAATAAGGTTCGGTCTAATATATAACGAAACTAATCCCAAAGCTTGACAATCTAATCGTATTCGAGAAATGACTAAATTAAACTATTGGCACAATTTAATGCCATAAATTAGCATGAATTAAATTCAAAATCAGTAATAATAATAGTTGTCTTTTTAGTGACATTATCACTTAAGTAGGCACATCGATACTAATTTAATTTTGCTAAAATAACAAAATACGATTTTGTAATAGCAAGAAACAGGCTAGGTAGCTTAAATAAAATGCGGGTGTTACACCTATAATCTATACACAACCTTAAAGTTCCATCCTTTTTCTTCACAAATAAAACTAGGGCTCCCTAAGGTGACGTACTTGGCCTGATAAACCCTTTTTGCTATAATCCGTCGAACCGGGCTTTTAATTTTTTGAGCTCTATTAGGGCCATCCTGTATGGGGCTTTCAAAATAGGTGATGCGCCAGGGATTAGCTTAGTCTCAAATTCAATCCTTCTTTGGGCAGGTAAACTAGGCAACTCTTAAGGAAAGACATAAGGAAATTCACACACCACATGGATATTTTCTATTTTTATCTTCTCTTCCTTAAATTCAGCTACATAACATAAATGCCCTATACAACCTTACCTTAATAACTTACTTGCCTTCATGAGTGGGATTATAGGATACTCTTTACCATTTTTTTTACCATAAAAGCATACTTCTCGCCACTTTTGGTCTCTTAAAGTGACCTTAAGGTCCTTACAATCAATGTTTGCCCCATAAGTAGTTAACCAGCCCATGCCCAAGATTATAGCAAATTCCGACATGTCGACCAAGATTAAATTTTCAGGGAATTCGGGGTCACTAATCATAATAGGAACATGCTTATAAAGAACATGACATTTTATCACTTTCCTATTTGGCAAATAATTATATAGTTGGCCCACACTCTATCTTCTTCTAAGTTGAATTGCAATGCAGTTCAGGTGGATATAAACGAATGGTAGCACCCAAATAAACTAGAACACAAAATGGCTTTGAATTTAAGAAGAGAGTTCCAATGACAACTATGCTTGAAACTATAACTTCCTTCTTGCTTATCATGCATTCTTGTCCTAACATTGCATATTTAAGGGGCAAGATTCCCTGACATGGCGGTGCCAACGACCTTGCAACTCCTTTTTCTATAGCCTTCTATCTTCATGGGCAAGTATCAATTGAGTGATCAGGGCTACTACAACACATGCATTTGTTAGTACCCATAGATACTCTATTGTAGTATAGTTCGTTCAACCACACTTCCCATAAGATTTTGTTGGAGCTGTTGGACAACTCTTAGCAGGCCTAACAATAGGTTTCTTTGGGGATACTCTCTTGCTTGATGTCCCGCAATCATTCCACTTCCTTTTTTAATTTCCATGGGTTTAAGGCCTTAGCTCGCTCTTCACTTGCTCCACCTCAAAAGCTCGTTCATATAACTCATAATAGGCTTGAATTTGTTTACCAACCAATTGATTTTGAATGTAAAAGGGTAAACCTTCCTCAAACCTTCTCATCTTCATTATTTTAGAAGCCAGAAAGTCTAGAACAAATCTCGAGAACGCAGTGAACTTACAGGCATACTGCATCACTAACATATTACCTCTTATCCTCGACTTCATGAATTCTTTTTGCTTCTGTCGTTAAACTCTGATTGGATAGAACTTAGCCCAAAGCTACTCAGGAAACTTAAGCCAAGTAAACTCAGGTCCTTGTAACTTATCCTTCAGAGTGCTCTACCAAATATCTGCTTCACCAGCCAAGTAACAAGTCCTTATGTTCACCTTTTTTCCCTCAGGCACCTCAACAACTGCGAATTTTTTCTCAATTCCCCTAATCCGTTCTTTAAGTTCTATAGGGTAAAACTTCTCATTATAAACCTTAAGGTTGTGTCGAGTGACCTTATCGGCCAACTAATCAGGTTTAGGGGTAGTTTCAAGAGGTACAAGGGGAATCTTTTTCATCAATTTAGCTACCAAGTTTTTCAATAATCTAGACGTTCAAGACTACTAGATACTTCGAGAGTTACTATTGGCCCTCCATTAAAGTTTTGGTGGGGTTCACAAGCATTTGGTTGCTTAACCATTGAGTTTCACCTTCATTATTATTCAGGTTGTTGTTTACAGACTCCGACATATTGGATTAGATAAACAAACATTAATTTCTAAATTTCCATGGCATTATAACAAAACAGTAACCATTCCAAAATCAAACAAAATTTTAACTTCAACACTACTTTCATTAGAAGCATACATAAAGATTACCAAAAGAATGTCACAATATATCATGTGAGCACTCCTTTGCATTTTAGCTAAGGTTTCTAGTCTATGCTCTATCTATAGATACGAACTTGAGTTAACTACCTAGTCAAATCTACCTCAAACCCTAAAAAGAAAATGTGAATTATATCATTATAGCTAGTTAGATTAGCCTACCTATATACTTCCTATATACACGTAATGCACAAAAAGAATATCACCTTGCACCATTTATATTGCATATACAAGTCAAAGATCAAAATCCAGAACATAAATTAAGATGAGTCAAACTCTAATGATCCTAGGACGGATCATAATCTGGGTTAAAAGAATCATCGTCCTTCTCACCGAAGTTGAAGTTGCTGTCAGACATATTTACTTCAGAATCCTCCTTCTCAGGATCTTCGTCCTGCACGCATAGTTCCTCATCAGGATGTTCCTCAGGCTCAGACTCATCTTCCTCCTCCTTAGGCTTGAACTCCTCTTCCTCATAACTGAACTTGATCAACTCCAGAGAATTTGGTACATCTACCACCACATGGATATCTCCAAAGGCCCCCAAACCCTCAAACAAATGAGAAACATCCTTCGAGCCACCCTGCAGTGGGGAGGCAGGCTGTTGCTAAGCTACTGGTGGTGGGGGTGGTGGGCCTTAGGCAGGGGGTGGAGGTGGGGCAATAGGGGGAGGTTTATCTAGTGTAAGGAAGATGTACGAAGTGTCCTATAACTAATGCGTCTATACTCCATCTCCTCCCTTAGTTACAACTCTCTGGGAACTGTGGTCCCTACCCCCAAAACGTAAAACCTATCCCCATTAAGCCCTGGGTCTCCCATAACTATAAAATCATGATATCGTAGTCTAAACCTATCCCAAGGGGCTGTGAGAGGTAGGGACCACAAAAGTCCATGAGTGCGAGCTAACACACCGTGGAATGTTATAAATGGGCCAACATGGCAGCATGTAATAAAGAGATGTGAGCCACAACGAAGGTCCCCAGTATCATGCGAATAGCATACGGATCTAAAGGAACTCTAGGGTGACCCATCTAAAACATGAAAATGCACAAGGAAAAAGGGGTAAGTCACATTCGCATACCTTCCTTAGAAGGACACAATCTACTCATGACATACGCTTGAACCTCACAACCTAACCATTGAACATCCTACTGCTCACAGTGATTTGCTAACCTGACTCTGATACCATAACTATAACGCCCCTAATTCTTATCTCCCTAATTATCTTAGCCTAATTATTTGTTATTTATAACTGCAGCATAAGTTTTTTGTTTGGAGGCATTACCATTGTCCCAAAATGGATAGGGCTTCCTGGAACTACGTAATTTCCTACAACATTCCCACATTCACAAGTCTATCAAAATTAAGGATATGAAACTACATTTTCCAAGCATTTTAGTTTGTAATACAATTTACAACTTAGCTAGGAGTTTTCATGACAAAACGCTAAATTATTTGTTCCAAAGCTTATATAAGCGACATCTCTTTAAGAGTGCTAGTCTGAAAATCACTGTGAGTGTCTAGTTAGCCAACCTTCTACAAAAATACCAAGTCTCTGTTCTACTTCTTGCTACCTTCTGGCTTGTTAGGAGGAGGGTTGTTTACTGATGTCTTACCTAAAACAGAAAACACAAAATGATTTCGAATAGTGAGCCAATGCTTTAGCATGTAAATCCCTATGCTGTCAAAATACACTTCGTAATTCAATTCAGTGGAGCGCCCGCATTTTAAATGATTTTGCTTCGAAAATGGAAGAGAACGAATATGAGTAAAACTGCTTTGTTGTCATTATCTAGAAAGTGGAACCCTGTAGATGTCTGAAGCAATCCTTGATATGGGTGCACACCTCCAAGCCGATCGGGAAGTCTGAACTACAACCGCACGGGTAAACTGAAGGGCGTAAGCGCTGACACTTGAGAATTGACGGAGCCACTTATTTAGGTGACAAATATTATTCAAAATAATTCATTACATGGCTATTACATGAACTTTGTATAATTTGAGAAATATGTGAGGTTTTGAAGTGCACAGGCAATAAATGTAGCTGGTTTTTAACATCTCCTTCCTTTTTAATTAAAATATTCATTATGGCTTGAAACAACAGAAATGGCCTTGCTTAATAAGTAATTCAAAACTCCTTTGACTCTTCTTTTGACTATTTATGCATTCCCCATTGCTTATTTAAACTGATTCTATTTCTCTTTGATTTACTTTTTCTATGGATATTGTTGTTTCCCTTGCCATTTACGTTATAATGGTGAAATGAAATAATTGACCTCATTTTTATTAATTTTGACGTTATTATCATTATCGTTATTATGATTGTGGCTGCCATAGTTATCTTTATTATCATTACAAATTTTATCATTGTCATTGTTGCCTTTGCTAAGATTATCATCATTATTGTTATTGTCATTATTAGAAGCTTGCTAATCCTATTATCACGTTTATTAGTATTATCATTATTATCAGTGTTGTTATTATTGTTATTATTATTATTATTAGTACTACTACTACTACTACTACTACTACTACTACTACTACTACTCCTCCTCCTCCTCTTATCATCATCATCATCATCATCATTATTATTATTATTATTATTATTATTATTATTATTATTATTATTAT
>JACYFF010003369.1:22571505-22589060 GCA_017589665.1 Selenicereus undatus
TGTGTGTGTATATATATATATATATATATATATATATATATATATATATATATATATATATCCTAGAAATGGCTGTAGCTGTGAGGGGGAAATATAATGCTCTATGTGACTAACCCTGAAGCTACAATTGTATAACTTAGGTTATATTTGCTGACTAGTAATAGTAATATGGTTTGTGAGATAGTCAGTAGGTGTGGAAGAGAATTTGTATGTATGCAAAGCAAGGTGTGTATTGTGTTATTTGAAGGATGCGGGAATGACGTGTGATGATGGAATCATGTAGGTGCAGTATGAAGTCAAGAGCTGCTGGAAAACGATGAGCCGGGTCATCTGTGCCGACGGGGGCTGGATCGTCACGTACGGAGCAATGTACGAAGGGGTCTATAATGGATGAGGATTTAGAAATGTCCTCTGAGAGTGAGTTTGTGCCTTCTGAGGTGGGGGCAGTACGGAGGATAGTGTCTCTTTGGTGGAGGAGAGTGGTGGAGAAGTAGGAGCGTCTGGTAGTGAGGGTGATGAAGTGGGAGATGATGTTGCTGACAGTCTCGAAGGCAATATCCAGGGGAGAAGTCGGAAGAGGAAGAGGGAACACAACATGGAAGACAGAAGATAGAGGTGTAAGGCTGCTGGTGACGGGTTTGCATTTGATAAGGATGGGAGGGGTGGGAGGGGTGTTGTTCCAGTGAGTGTGAGGGGAAGGTGCATGTTGGACAAGATTTGTAAATTCAACAAGACCGTCGAACCATACCATAGGGAAGCAATTGAGGGAACTATATTGAAGCCAATACTAGAGTACCGACCGTTTCCCTTGCAGAGGGACTTCACAAATGCACTTGTTAAGGCATGGGTACCGCAGAGGAAGGCATTTAGGCTAGTAGGGAGGTTAGTTCCCTTCTTGGGGTATGACACCGCCTTTTTCATAGGTTTTCCAGTGACGGGGAAGAAAGTGGAGTTTGCTGAGGGGGATTTCTCAACGACTGACATAGGTAGGATGGTACGGCAGCGTGTGGCACAGTACGTCATTGAGAAGAGTGAGAAAATGAAAAGGAAGAAAGGGAGGAAGAAGCTAGTGTTTGGGAACTACATTAAGGTTATGAAGAAGTTGTTGGATGCGAACAATGAGCCGGAGAAGGTGAAGTTGTGGCTCAGTCTGTACGCGTGAATGGTGATGAGTGGGCTGATGTTCTCGAGAACCCCATATGGAGCTGCATGGTCTGTGCAGACATATATGCAGGACATTTGTGGACTGGGCGAATATGCTTGGGTGGATGCCGTGTGGCGCGTGCTTGTAGAAGCGGTGGAGGAAATGCAGCGGAAGTTACATGGGCATGTGTCCGATGTACAGATGAATGGTTTCTCCTTCCTTCTTCAGGTGCGCTGTGAGAAGTTTTTTTTTTTTTTAAACACATGAAATTTAATTGTCATTTTAGATGGACTATGATATGCTTGTTTGTTGGTGTTGCAGGTGTGGTTCTACGAGCACACTACACGGTTTGCGAAGTGCGACAAAGGCATGTTCCCTCGCCTGTCCAGTTGGGATAGTGTTGATCATGGGGGAAGGTACGATGCGTTCAAGCTGGTGGCAGGAATCAAAGAGTCCGACGTATGACAAATCTGCGTAGTCATTTAATGTGTATGTCTATGTTAGCCGGTTTTGTGGACATGTTCTCGTACTAATTTCAATTTATGGTTGTGCATAGATCATCCTTGTCTTGCATCCTCGTCCTGAGGAGATGGGGGTGCGCATGATTAGGGACTTCATGAAGTCCCCTAAGTATGGGTACTACATCCTTGATGGTGAGGTTAGTGTCAAATGTTGTACTTGGGATTGTGCGGAAGTACAACTCCGGTGTTGTACGTCAGTGTTGTTGTCTATGGGTGTAAGCACGGGTGGACTAGTTTTGACTATTATTTGGTGACTTGTGTAGGGGGTGCTCTCATATGAGGAGCGACTTCATCGGGCAAGGCAGGAGGCCCATGAGGAGCGGGAGAAGCTCCGAAAATCGGAGAGAAAGCTGCAATTTTGGATGAGCCGTTCGCATGAGTTAGAGGCAAGGTTGAAGTTGTCCAAGGCACCTGCTATGCAGGAGGAAGGACGTGAGCAACCAGGACATGATGTTGGGGAAGCTATACAAACAGAGACAGAAATGGAGTGTTTGGGACGGCTCGAGATTAACTTAGGTGAAGCAGTAGAGCATGGCAGCAGGGAGGGGGATGGCGGTGCAACGGATGCCGTAGTGACAACAGGAGAGGAGAAAGCGGGAGACAGTATTGGGGCTCCCGATGTTGTACTGTCGCCTGCAGTGGAAGATGTGGGCCATACAGTGTCCGATTCGCCGGGCATACGATGAGGAGAAGGGATGGCGGGTGGAGATGGGGATGATGGAGAGCACCACGAGGCTGCCCCAGTACATGACGATTCTGGTGCAGTACCCGATGCTGACCCAGGTGATGATGCCGGGAACCCTGAGGGTGTGGTTAGTGGTTGTGGTGGCGAGGATGCGGGAAGCCATGCATCTGGGGGTGAGGGTGTGCCCGTAGGACCGACATTTGGAGTGGGAAATGTGGAGTTGGGAACTGGCGTTGCCACGGCAGGCGTGGGTGAGGATGTCGCGGTTGAGGGGGTTGTACCGTCCGTTGACCACCACCGCGCAATGGCACCCAAGACGGCTGATGTGGCTGTGGAGGACGCTGCTGTTGATGAGGCATGTGCAGACCCCCTATTGGGGCAGTCGGGGGAGAGTGTGGCCAACCCAGTAGGCGACGTTCATAGAACAGCGGGCAGTGACAGCAGCGGCAACCCTGACGTGGAGGGTGTGCCCTGCGAGGGGGAGGGTGCTGGGGACAGTTCCAACATTGTCACCCGTATGAAGAGAAGACATCGGTGCTGGAAACCGGTTGCAGTTCATGGAACTCCATACACGGACCCGATGCGGCACCATGGAGGCCACAAGAAGCAAAAGGACCTCATTGATGAGGGCATGGGAGCGGAAAAGATGCCTGGTGGCGATGAGCCCTCTGAGGGGGAGGTTGCGATAGAGATTCTGGATGTGCCGCCGATTTCTGTGGAAGGGTCACAGTAGGGGGCAGATGCGGAGGACTTGAACACCATCACGTTAACCAAGCAGGTACGTACAAATGGTGAATTTCCCAGGATAGTCATTTTTGATACATTTCATTGACTATGTTGGGTATGTGGTGATCAGGTTTTGGCAGCCTACATTACCGCGTCGTTGTCGGCAACTGAGAAGGAGCTCCTAAACATAGTTCGGGGTAGGTATATGGGCTTGCGGTCTAACAGCAAAGTATGGTACGTCTGTCTTCACCCCATCTATGTTAGGTCCTTCCGCATTGTATGATAAGTTGTCGCTCATGCATTCACATTTTGCGACAGGGAGGAGGACGTCAAGGAGTGCTTGCCGAAACTGGTGCCTGCAAGTTGGTTGCGGGCCATCATCAACATGGTCCCAAATGCCGGAGCAGGGAACAGGTCTAGGACGTATTGCATCGGTAACCTTGCGATGGACTTGTTTACGGAGCTCCTTCATAGGCGGCAGCACATGTACCCTAAATTGTGTTGGATGTCCATTTTCTTGAAGCACCATACGAATGTATGTTTCACCACCTCTTCAGTGTGCGGGACAGCGGTTGCGTGCAAACGTGCCCTAACATGTGTCTTCTGTTTGTAGGTCACCTTGCACAACAAGGCGCGTATCGCGACAATGATATGGGGTACCTTCAAGCGACCTCCACAAGCGGATGTTCGCTACGTATGTCACGAACTTGTACTCAATATGGTAGCACATTTTGATACTACTGTTTCACATTACCCCTGATGTTGATGTGTGTAGGTGTTCATGCCATTACTTAAAACAACTGAGGGGCATTGGTTGCTGGTGGTGGTCGATTTGCGGGATTGTTGCTTCATTGTGTACGATTCCCTACCCAACGTAGCGGACAAGAACAGGCAGGCTTTGAATGACAGTGCGGTGAGTTGCTAGTACTCTATTGTGGGTGGGACTCGGCCGCTCTAGATATGATTGTTGTCTTCGGTTGTGATTCGCCCTAGTCCGGGTCATGCCCACGGTGACTGATGTTGTCAACGTTTTGTCAACGTTGGCGTTGTTGCAGAGGATTGCGTTGATACTTGTGTTTCTACGCTCTGCCACTTACACTGATGCCGCACAGTGGGAGTTGTACAACCTTCCCTGTCCGGAACAAATGAAGTAAGCGTTGTATACGTCCATGGGACACAGTTTTTGCATGATACTGAACAACTCGGGTTATTGAACTGCGTTGTTGTGGTTATTGTTTGGCAGTGGACATGATTGTGGTGTGTTTGTGATGGATTTCATGGAGTTATTGTCCCTTAAAGCAGATGGTTTCCACTTCGACCAGGATTGCGTACCACTATATAGGGACAAGTGCCTGTTGAGCTTTATCCAGGGCAGAGTTGCTCATTTCCCTCAGCATCTAAGAGGTATGTGGCACACTTGTCCTTTGTTGTCCCCCTCTACAAAGACGGTTACATGACTCTGTCTGTCGTGCCTGTCACCTATAGGTTTGGCACCATTGTAGTGCTTCACAGCTGTAGGAGTTGAGGTTGCTGTGGTCGGTGTGTTATCTGTCCCTATCGTTCAGGACTCTTTACTTTTGTGTAGTTACTTTCCCCGTATTGGTGATATTGTTTTGCACGTCAGAAGTGCACATCCTTGTATGGATTATTTTTGTTTGTTTTCTTGCTATGTGGAGAACCTGGGTTTGTGACATTGAACGTTGCATACACTGTGTACTTGTACTGTGAGCAAAGGACATTTTGGACTTCGGTGATTCCAAATTGATATGTTCGCCCCCTACTGGGGGTTTAGGTGCATTGGCGGTAGTAGGGTAGGTTGATCAACGCCCGTCACACATGTGTACAACCCGGGATAGCCACACAAGATCGTTGGGATATTGATGGGGGTGTCCAGCAAATTGTGCATATCGGTTAGGTAGGATGGTTTGCCCCCTATTGGGGGGTTGGGTGCATTGGCGCCAACAGAGTAGGTTGATGAACGCCAGTCACACTTGTGTACAACCCGGGATAGCCACCTAGGATCGTTGGGATATTGATAGGGGTGTCCAGCAAATTGTGCATATCGATGAGGCAGGATGGTTTCCCCCCTACTGGGGGGTTGGGTGCGTTGGCGCCAGCAGAGTAGGGTGATGAACGCCAGTCACACATATGTATAACCTGGGATAACCACCTAGGATCGTTGGGATGTTGATAGGGGTGTCCAGCAAATTGTGCATATCGGTGAGGCAGCATTGTTCCCCCCCCCAATGGGGGGTTGGGTGCATGAATAAGACGGAGCCGAAGCAGGTTCCTCAAACATTGAAATTCATGTTCCACATTCTCCTACGCAATGTGGGAGTCACAGGATGCGGATAACCCATTGTTTGGGTAATTCGATCCCGAGATAGTGCACCCCCAGTTGTTCCTCAAACACTGGGGGGTTAGGTGCATGAACACAAGGAAAGTGCCCAACCAGGTGAAGCAATGCTGAAATGCTGTTGTATACAACCCCGGTTGGCGAAAACAAAATATGGGGATGGGTATATGGAACTGTACAGAACTGCCACATATAGGTGATTTCGTTAATACGTACACCAAGTAGCACAACATTGTACAAGGTGGACGTACAAAAAGGAGGTCAAGTTGTTGACAACATTACTTGTCACATACTGCAAGTATTCGCATCATTGGTGGCCATATACTTCCAGTATGTGACGCAAACGTCTACAGAGGAGCGGCACAAACAACTACGGCATCATCTTCCCCTACTACTTCCCCTATACATACTAAGGACCCAAAAAAAGCCAATCCCGAAAACACTAACTGACATTACATGAGGGCAGCAGTAGATATCATCAAATACGCGAGGTAAGCTGTGACTAGGGATGGGCATGGGGCGGGTTCGGGGCGGGTTGAGCTATACCCGCACCCATACCCATTTTCAAAAGTCATACCCATATCCATATTTATACCCATCGGGTTTTAGATGATTGTACCCATACCCATACCCATTGGATTTTTCGGGTTTACGGGTTTTATTCGGGTATATATAGAGTGCGCAAAGTGTCACCCATATTTGCATATATGGTATATTTGATTAGCAGTTTCAAGCGACGCTACTAAAATTCATGTCGGATAAACTCACGGAAGTTAAAAATGTAAAAAAATTTAATTTTTTATTTCTACATAAATAAACACTATACACTTAGAGTTTCATATCAAACATTTATTTTTGAATTTTAACGTATTTTGGTCGCCTTTTATTGGCAAATCAGGTACACAATCGGGGTACGGGTTTTAAGAATCCATACCCATACCCATACCCATTTTCAAATGCAATACTCATACCCGCCCCATACCCTTTTTTTAAATAAGTTTTCGTACCCATACCCACTACAAATAGGGCGGGTTTTTCGGGTTCGGGGGGGGGGGGTTTCGGGTTTGGGTGCAACTCCCATCCCTAGCTGTGACGCGGACAGACATGGAGACAAGTTGGCATTTGATGGCATCCTGCACAACTACATTAGCCCCCACATGTGCTTCCATCTACCGGCGGAGAGTGGCAGTTGCAGTCAACACATCACCTCGCAACGCCCAATTTTGTGCTTGGAGGCTCATAACAGATATCTTCTCCGCCTTGGTCATACGGTGATCGACCCACTGAAAGTGCTTGCATTGCCTTTACATGACATAACCAACCCACATATGAATAACCGAAGTTAGTGATGCAACCACATCATAAGAATAAATGTGTAGAAATAGGCGGGATGCATTAACAGACCTTACTGCAAAGTGTGTGCCTTCGGTATCTCTCCCCCTGAGCTGGGATTATGTCCGCAGGCTGATTGCAGTCGCACAGGATCATCAACTCGGTGTCCTTCTCATAAGGCGTCGACATCAGTGGGTGGGAGTAGGTTAGTAGCAAAGCTTTGACTGAAGTGTGGGTTACACGTTCCTTTAACCCGTATTCAATGTCGATTCTGCAACAATGGAGAAGTGAATGATGTTTCATTTAAGGGGCCGGGGCAACTGGGCATTAAATGTGGATGACCGAGACTTATATATGTGATTAGAGAGGTTCTATGTGGCGGGAGTTTCCCCCCCAAAATTTTAGGTTGGGTTCCCCACCAACCCACCATGATGATTTCTAGTGGGGCCTGTTGCTGTTTGCTTTCCGTCTTTCCCACACCCCCTCCAATTATGAGGTGGGGACCTCACACACGTGGGTTCCCTCCACAACAAGCATTATTTGCTGTCCTTTGTTATAAGTGAGCACGTTACACTCAAATCTCTTGCTTTGGCATATTGGCAGCAGTCAATCTCTATACAAGTCAACAAGTTTGGAAGCGAATTACTTGCTCAATGCGTTCCTCACTACCTACTGACATCGACTTCGTATTTTTGCTAATAACAACAATCAAACATAAAATAACATACACTCACAACATTGACCCCTCAAAGTATACGCGAAACATAACATAACAACACTATCCCATCAAAGCATGTAACAGGTTCAACCACTTACGTTCATAACATAGTTCAATATTACACAATAAATCAACCATTAACCAAAAGTCCCAGAAATGTTTGTGACACGGTGAACATGGTGCGATACAAAAGAAGTGCCTCCTCGTACTAAGGGGATACCTGTCTTCCAATTATACTTACAAATGATTGACTCCACCCAAAAAAAAGGGATTTACAATACGCCTGGCGGCACAAACATCTTACACTTACAACTTCAGTTCAGACACTCATGCCCACTTACCTTAACCCTTCTACGCAGATGTTGCACAACAGCAAAGAAAAACCAAACACAATTAAGTTCGTGATAAACCTCTTATGCAGACACCCATCGCATCCCGATGGCAAGCATAATGGCAATGACTGCAACAGCCAAACCAAGCAACTTCTTCAGGGTGTCCACTTCAGCCCTCCGTTCCGCCTCCATACGCATGTCCTTATCATGAGTCAACAGTTTGGCATTGCGATCATCCAGAAGCCAATCCCTTTGTACGGTCTGCTCACGTACAATATCGTCTATCAACTCCTTTGCCCGTTCCGGGAAATCTGCGTCTATCAAATGAAAGAAGTCGCAGGCGACTTCATCCTACAACCACATTCGACACCCGTTAGGCATCACAAACTTAACCTCCTTTTAAGGGGAAACAACTGTACATGAACAGTGCAAGTGGACTTACCCTTTTCGGACACCGGGCATACCTTCAGCGATATTGTTCGTCACCTTCGAATATGTCGGCTTCCAGCCCACAATTGTAGGTGTAGTTCTCCATTGCGCAGCAGTCGCAACTGGAGTCTGGTTTTGAGCTCCCACTCGTTGAACCTAGGGTTACTGCTTGGGTGGACACTATTGGAGATGATCCACTCTTTGCAGCACCACCTCACAACTTGATACCCTTACATGCAAATGGAGTGCACTACTGTCTTATGTAATGCCTGTATTATATAACCCACTAATATTATCACTTTACATCCGTGATTGTACCCTGCAGTCACTTCTCATTATGACATCCTCTTTGGTGGATTTGGGTGTTGATGTCCATTTGATAGGGTCATTGTCAAAAGTTAAGACAAACCTCACTTCATTTATGGTGGCAACAGCCACATTGAATTGTTAAACGCGGAACTCCCTTGTCCACAAATATTTTATTATGAGCTTCTAAGACAATTACTACCCACTTGCATGTATGATTTTACTGATGTCGTCTCCTCCACCGTACATATCCGAGTCTTGCCAAACGCATATCCCAGGTTTGAATTTAGCATTACGTCTCTGGTTAGTTGGAAGTACAATATGCGGAGTGACTACACATGTCAATGTCCTGGGATATTCAATTACATATGCTATCTGTTAGTGCGTTGGTAACTGCGACACTACCCCCATGTACGTGTCAGCCCTCTTACAGAAACAGCGACAACTACCCTACATGAGGGCATACACAATCACGTGTACACAAGTTCATACATGTATAACAAGTCCCATTATATACATAACCCACACCGGTTTGACAACTATCCCGGGAAAGTAGTTAATAAATGCGGGCGGCCGACACAACATCAAAATGAAAGTGCACATCTTGCAGTGTGTTGCAACACCGCAGGCATTACAAATTGGTTGGCAACCGAGACTGATACGTAGCATTTGTAACTGCAACATTCATGTCGCATTGTACATTGTGTCTGTCAAATAAATCCTCTACCGCCACAACCACACCTCGGTCATCTGCATTGAAATCAACATGTGGACTCCTACACGTGCTCCGGTAGTGACCACCCTCTCCGCATTTAGAGCACCTCCTCATTTGAATGCCTTGCGTCTGAGATTCAATTCGCCTCTGTCATACGAGCGGGGGTTTATTGGCGGCAGGATTCTTCGGTTATACCCGTCATCAAGTGCTTCCCCACCAACAACCAAACCTGCGGCATTATCCACGGTTGTCGAATCATGTGTCTCCATTGCATGTATGTTGTTCATGTATATCGTCCCCTAAGTTGCCCCCTTGTAACAGTCACTTACATAGTCATACACCCACAACTTTTGCTTATGGATTACTACCATTGCATGTGCACAGGGCAACCCCTGCAACTACCACCACTTGCAACTACACGTCCTTCGGGCAAGGTTTACAACTAAGCTTCGATTGTTTGCCAGCGACACACCATACTCACCAAGGGCTGTGTGAAATAGCTTGACATCTGTAACACAACCAATGTTGGCCAGCGTCTTCCGCAACTTCATCTCAATCCTCCCACCTACACTATTCTTCCACTTCTGCAACTTCGTCTTCCGCTTGTCAACTTTCAGACCAAGCTTTTGTAGATGTCCACTCACGAGCCACGGGATGGACATCCGCCTCAACGAACGCATCCAGTTGTTCCAACTTTCAACAACATTGCTGTTTAACCTGCCCCACCTCCCTTTATTGAATTTAGACTGAGCCCAACATTCAGGGTCATTATGCTCAACCCATGCAGCCAACTCCGGCTTGAATTTCCGGAACTCGTCCATTGCGATGCCATACTCAACTCCCGTAGGGGCGTACGCAACCCTGTTGAACACCTCCTTCAACAAGTCCTTCGATGCTTGCCGGCGGATCCCTACCTTCGCAGCGTACGTAAGGAAATTCTCACGCACGTGCCGGAGACAGTAAGTATGGTTCTCAATTCCAAACACCCTCGGCACGGAAAACAGTAATGTCGGGTTCCTATCGCTCATTATCACAGGCTGCAATCTGCCCAAACACTCACGTAGGACAGTCAAAAACCACAACCACTCATCGTTGTTCTCTGCTGCGACAATTGCATACATAACATCGAACAAGTGGTCGTCCGCATCAAGTGCAACTGCTAACAGTAGAGTCCCCTCGTACGACCCCTCAAATGTGCTCCATCGACGAACAATATTTTTCTACACCTAAGGATGAACCCATTCAGTGATGCACCATGTGCTATAAACAAACGCCTAAATCTGGATCCTTCTAGCTCACAGAACGCTCTTGAATCTAGATTAGCCCTCACAATAGCTGCACACATCCAGGGCAGTACCTTGTAATGGTCCTCAGGTCTTCCATTCGCTAGCACTCGCACATACTCACGTGCCCTCCAACACTGCATATATGACACCTTCATCCCCATCTCCAACTGCAAGTCCTTTAATATCTTCGGGGGTGTGTAACCATCACTTAGTCGAACCTTACCTTCAATGAGAGTCTCAAGCAGACTCGCTCTCATTCGTCTTCTAGCCCACTTCCCCATTTCACTCTCCGCTCCCACACTATGCACGTGTTCTGCAACAAACTCTTTCACATACAACCCACTCCTTTTTAGGTGGCCCCTCACACAGATGTAAAACCCACATCCTTCCGCAATGCACTTCACAGCAATGCGTTGCCGACAATTTCTGACGTACTTATATTCAAATATGTTCGCTATGGCATATTTCTAAATACTTATCTTCGCCTCAGCAACAGAGGCAAACAGCTGCCCCTTCCCTTTGATTTCATTCTTCCATATCAGCATTCTCTTTCGATACGCCTCTGCTTGCACCCCCGATTTAGGCCACACGACACCATCACCAGCTTCATCCTCATCAGACTCGGAGCTTGAATTACCACATTCATCATTAGGTATATGAAATGATACACTACTCCTGATCGCATTCGTACGTTCCTTCACCACCTCAGGATCTTCAGCCTCCTCACCTTCTTCTGTGTTATCTTCCGCGGCACTCCTGCACAGTAACAATCACATTAGAACATGCGCGGTCATTCTTCACAACCACTACAAATTACCACCCATAACCACGTCCTCATCTACACTTACGCTTCTTATCTTGGCACCTGCTCACTACCCACTGCCCCAGCCTCAGCACGAACACCACCATCTACAGCACCGACGCTTTCTCCACCCTTTCTACCTTAAGTACACCCACCCCCTCCCCTGCCTTTTGTATGCTTCTTTCCCCTGTAATCCTCCCACGCACGGACCTTCACTCACTGCCACATATACATACGCATGCTCATCATTGCCCTTCATCAACTTCCCCACGTCAGCATCCCGTCCCAATGGCAATAACTCCACTCGATTACACTTCAAACTGTACCACATCAACTGACCCCTTAAAGCCTCCCCCATTACCTCCTCCACTAATCGCAACACATCAAGCATACTCATGTTCTCCTTCACCCACATGCAATCTTTCCTTCCCCCTTTGTAACATAACTCCCCCCCCCCGCACCTTCCTCTACAAAACCTTCCCAGGATACATACACAGTCATCTCCCTACCACCATCCCCTCCCATAGTCGCATTTCGTCCATCCATGACGCTCCACACTAACAATCACCTGCAGATGCACACATGTTTGTTAGCACCAATTCCACCCACCACACACCCCCCATCTTCACACCTTCTCAAATAGCACAAACCTCGGTTACAAGAAACACATCCGTTACATGTAACACTGACTACACATTGACAATAACAGCACACTCTGTGGGCTACTTAAAACACATTCATCAGTTACTAACTATAAATTAAGATATTAATACCACGACCGACAACCTACATTGTACTCGTCCACAGTGGACCAGACCATTTTACACATCTAATACGCAGCAAAACCACATACTACATTCACAACCACAACTCCTCCCCCAAATATCCCCGGTTATTACTAACATATATGCAGGTTGCCAACAATTACATCCAGGGTTTTCCACTACTCATTTACGGGTTAGCCACTGCGTATGTATCATATACCTCTTATCAGTTACACCTGGTTTTTGCCAATCACCACTAGGTCAAACCAATAACATTTACAACCACATCTCCTTTATCGGTCACCCGGGTTGTTTCATACAAATTTTTCGAGTTAACAGCAATTCCGACCGGTCATTTCCTACGCATATACGAGTACCCCACTGCATACTACATTGACAACCACAACTCCTCCAACCTTTAACCCGAATTATTACACTACCTACATTCAACTCCATTGGTCAGCCAGGTTATTCAAAACATATTTACGGGTTAACAGCTATTACGTCAGCTTATTCACAATGCATATACGGGCACCCCACTGCAGAATATATTCATTACCCACCCTCTAACCGTTAACCTGGATTATTACACAAATGTCTGGGTTAACCATTACGTGATCCTGGGTTATGCATTACGCATCACTGCCAAGTGATACTTACTTTTCATCATTAACTATCTACATCTCTACATCTCCATAACAATTACAAGCATTGAACACTAGGGCATAGCAAAACCCCAAACAAGACCTACATGCACAACTCTTGCAATGGATGGTTACTTACAACATACCTCCGGGTTAACCAATACAAATCTCCGGGTTAACCAATACAAATCATCGTCTGTGTATCAAACAACCTCTTCACCAAACTGCATCACACAACCTAACCACACCACCCCCACAGTTAAACACATCAACTAAATCAAAGCCCAAACCAGCCACACCAACACGAACCCTACACCTCCAATGTCAATACCCATACCCTAATCTTACCCCAACAGCACATACCGCCCCAAATCCCCAGATTCCCTAGTTCATAAATTATATTCACACACATGAATGACAACAATTTAACTGACCAGTTTACACTGCATATAAGTGCTCCACAGCTTAGCACCCACAACCCACGCACAGTGCTTGCCGTCTTCCCACTTTGCTGCTACCAAATTCTTCAGTCACAACCCTCATCCCTCCCTCAGCTCTCTCTGCATTTCTAGCTGTCGCAATCTGCTCATTTTCAGCTCAGTTTTCACCCCAAATACAGAGACTTTAGTAAGGGTATGACAGTCATTCACAGTGGACACGAAATGACTGCCTCAAAAGATGTTCCACCAAATTGAAGAACATTGGGTAATAAAAGCAATAAAACAATAAGTGTTATTTGAAACAACACCCCATGGTAAATTACCCTTTTAATATTATCCAAAGTGCACCTTTTCAACTTATCTACTCCTAGCGGGTGCTCGTGTTAGACATCAAAAGAAATTAAAGTTACCTTAACTAATTTAAGCCTCTATTTATTTTCCTCTTGTTCAGATGTTTTGTCCTTTCCCATCCTACCTCTGTGGTCCTCCTCCTCTCATACTGTTCATATCCTCCTCCTTACTACCTTTTTTTTAATCATACTTTTTCTTATTTTTGGATCACTATGATTTTGAGTATCTCATTTTACTCAACAAGAAAAATTAAATTACTTCATTTTAAAAAGAAAACTAAACTACTTTATGGCATAGTTTATACTATATGTTAATCATCTTACCATTTCCAATATAGATTTCAACCAAAATGTAAATTTAACTAAAAATAAATAAAATTGAGTCATATTTCTCATAAATAATTTAATTAATTATTTTACAAATCAACTTATTGAATTAGTTATAGCACCACACTTGAAAACTATGAATTCTGACACAATTTGACTTACTAATGATCAATTGATCAAAATATAAATCGATGATGTTGGCATAATTCAACCTAATCACAATTGATTGATCAAAGCATAAATCAACAACTGGACCTAATATAAGAAATAAGTCATTGTAATATCTAATAATGACTAAAAAAATAGAAGTGCATTAATCTTTAAATTATTATTTTATTTTTTCGTAGAATTTGAATTACTTTCTTCTAATAAATATGCTTTCTTTCTTTTCATATAATAAAATTAATCTCCTTGTTAATTTTAGGAAAGAATGCGATGCTTTCATATTATCGAAACTCTAATTTTAAGGCTAACGTTGTTTTTTTTTTGTAAGTTAGATATCTATTGTGATCAATGTTAACAAGTTTAAAACCTTTATATGCGTCTAGAGAAAGCCTTAAGCGAAATTTTTCACCCTTGATTATTAGCTCGGAGTTAGCGTTGTAGATTTTTAATATTTAGAATTTGGGAAAAATAAATAACAATATGTGAAAAATAAATTCGGTATTTGAAAAAATGAATGTTAGTTTACTTCAAAAATAATTAACCAATGCTCTTTAAAATGCAGCCATACTAAGTTTATCACATGATAGGTTCTAATAAATTATAAAGTTGCCAAACAACTAATGACCTATCTCATACCAAAACAATGTTGATTTGTTAACCCAAAAAACAAGACATCCCTACCCGAGGATATCGTTAAAGGAAACTGTAACACCCCCAGCCCCTAGAGCCGAAAGCGATACGTGTGCTTAACTTTCGTCCTAAATTCTGGGACAAAACGGACAGAATTTCCCCTAAAAACTGACCGTTTCCCAGGCTTACAGCCTTACATTATAACCCTGCAATACATAAGGTAGTCAACAATACCAACAACTCAACGACTACACGCCGGAGTCCCCAACTCTACGGGCCACACGCCCGGAGTATACAGAGCTTTCTACTTTTCATAAACTTTACAAGGAAACAGATTAATTACATAACCTTACAACCACAATCGACATTACATAACAATATCATAAACACGGCAACACAGTCCCAACAAGTCCACCCTGGGCGCTTCACGCTGTAATCACATACCTGTGAATTTGGGAAAAAGGGAAAAAGTAATGGGAATGAGCAACCACCGCTCAGTGAGTAAACCCTCTCTCCCAAAACATACTTAAAATACATATTAACTTACCAAAAGCCTTTCGTAATTCATTTTAGTTGAAGAACTTACACATAATACATCATATTCAACCCATAAGTCAAGTAAATGAATAGTCATACTTAAAAAGTTTAACTTTAGTAGAAACCGTACATAATAAAGTTACGTAAACCCAGAAACATAGCATAAAAGGGGTTTTACGCATAAGTTTCACTTACCGAAGAACATACATAGTAACTTATTCACGTAAATGAGGAGACTAGACTCTTAGAGGTACTTTGTTACTGCCATCCCGAGTTAGCCAAACTCGAGCGGCAACATACGCCTATCCGGACAGACATCATACCATGCTGAGACATAATTTTCATACATAGACTTCAGGCGGGAATCAAACCACCATCCCTGAATCTATCATAACATAACATACATAATACCGAGCGGGAACTAAGCTACCATCCTTGGGTCTCAGACTTAAGCTTAAAGTTTCTAGAGTAGCTCATCCACGTATACATAGGCATAAACATAATCATTCGTACACATACATACTTATACATAGACATAAACATAATCATTCGTACACATACATACTTATACTTAGACATAAACATAATCATTCGTACACATACATATACTTATGCATAAATATATCTTAGGAGCTTATAACCTTCATACACATAAATACTTACATACACATACATACTTAGTAGACAAAACATACTTATACTTATTCATATATAGGTTTTATGAACGTAAAACATGAAAACATAATTTTCTTACAACTTTAGCTTTAGGCAAACAACGAGAAAGGCCTCTTAGAAACATGGTGAGTACACCAACTCACGATTCAAAACTTGGGTAGTTACTAGCATGCATTTCAAAGCTATGATTCACAATACACAACTCCAGTTGCCCTTTTTAAGATCGTTTCAACCCTTTTAAACGCAAAAGAATGAATTTGATGCAAATCAAGTTTACTAACTCATAAATCGATTTTGCAAATAGTTTAAAAGCTTTTCATATTCGAAATAAATTTGCTAACGTGTAAACTACTTTGTAAAATACGTTTACGAATTCATTTCTAACTTAAAAGTTTCGTAAAAAATGTAATTAGTTTGCTAAATCGTAAAACGATTTCGTTTCTAACTTAAAAGTTTCGTAAAAACGTAATTCGTTTGCTAAATCGTAAAACGATACTCGTTTGAAACATAACGTGTTTAGTTAATGTTTAATTCAAACTAAATTCGAAGCTTAAAAGCTTCTTATAAATGTTATAAGTTTCTTAATACATAAATCGACTTCCTTTGAAACTTCAAAACTTCTTAAAAACGTAATAAGCTTGTTAAGTCGAAAAACGATTTCGTTTTTAACTTTAAAGATACATATAAACGTAATACGGTTACTAACTCGCAAAATAACTTCGTTTTTAACTTAAGAAACTTCTTATAGACGTAAAACGTTTGCTAGTTTGTAAAACGACTTCATTTTTTTACTTAAAAGCTTTTTAAACACGTAATACGTTTATTAACTTGTAAAACGACCTCACTTTTGACTTAAAAGCTTCTTATAAAGGTAACACGTTTACTAAATCATAAAACGACTCAATTTTCAACTAAAAGGCTCTTTATAAACATGTTAAGGTTGCCTAATCATAAACGACTTTGCTTCTAACTTGACAGTTTTGCTAAATCATAAAACCGACTTCATTTGTTTACAAACATAATAAGCTTGCCCATAAACATAATAAGCTTAACTCACTTGACATGTTTGTCCACACATACATTCGAATACATATAACGACTTCGAACTAGCATCTCGGGCGTCAATCGCCAAAATTGATTCAAATCGATACTAAACTTATGTAACTCACTTCTAATTAACACCTCAAGCCTACTTCACCCAACTTGATTGAAGCTAAGCATATATAACTCTCTTCGAATTAACCTCGTTAGCATAAGTCACCCAAATTGATCCGAATCGAAGCTAAACACATATAGCTCACTTCGAATTAACACATCAGGCATCATTTATCCAAATTGATTCGAATCGAAACTAAACGTATATAATTCACTTCGAATTATCACCTCAAGCGTCATTTACCCAAATTGATTTGAATCCAAGCTAAACACATATAGCTCACTTCGAATTAACACCTCAAGCATCATTTACCCAAATTAATTCGAATCGAAACTAAACGTATATAATTCACTTCGAATTATCACCTCAAGCATCATTTACCCAAATTGATTTGAATTGAAGCTAAACACATATAACTCATTTCGAATTAACACCTCAAGCATCGTTCACCCAAATTGATTCGAATCAAAACTAAACGTATATAATTCACTTTGAATTATCACCTCAAGCATCAT
>JACYFF010003369.1:22599222-22634318 GCA_017589665.1 Selenicereus undatus
ATTTCTCAAACTTAGTAAACATTCTGGTTGCCATGCTCCTCATAAGATCATCTCCCTTTTCCATCTCCTCTTTCAACAAGATTCTCACTCTCACAATATTAGGAAAATAGAGGTTCGAGGTAGGATACTTTGACCCAGAAAATGCACACGTCACTTCATAAAAAAACTTTCAAAAAACCACAAAGTTTCTCAATCTTAGACCATTCATCATGCGTTGGACAATGAACAAAGTTCCCATCGACCACCTCTAAATGAATAAACACCTTCTTATAATAGAGAGCACTTTCAAGCATTAAAAATGTAGAATTCCATCTAGTTGGAACATCCTGATGCAAACCTTTAGTATACACAAGATCACACATCCTTACTGATTCAAGAAATCGTTGTTTCCTGGCTTGAGAACCTTTACAATACTTAGCACACTCTCTAATTTTATAAACAGTCTCATCTATATCTTTTAAACCGTCCTTCACAATCAGATTCAGAATATGAGCACAACAACGAACATGAAAATAATCACCATCACACAAAAGCCTTAGCTGGCATTTCAACATATCAACACAAACATCATTTGATGAGGCATTATCAACAGTCAAGTACATAACTTTCTTATCAATCCCCCAATCTTTCATAAGAAGAAGAATTTTTTCAGCTATAAATACACCGTTATGGGGAGAAGGCAATAGGGAAAAGTTCAAAATCCTCTTGTGCAAAGTCCAATTATGATCAACACAATGGGCAGTAAGTGAAATAAACCCATCTGTATTGATTGAAGTCCAACAATCTGATGTAAAGGAAACCCTACCATAGAAGGAGTGAAAGTATTGCTTCAACCTTTCCCTTTCACGTGAAAACATCTTAAGCACATCACTTTTAGTTGTTCTCCTTGTAAACACTTTAACATCATGGTTTAAGTAAGAAAATAAGGCTCTCACACCCTCATATTCGCAAAATTGAAGAGGTAAATCATGTTTGACAATGCATGCAACCATAAATTTACGAAATTCCTCTGGATCAAACTCAGGAAGCCTATTCCCTAAAGAACCAGACCTACTCTCCAGAAGGAGTTGACCAATATCTCTAAAGTTCCTTTTCTTACAAATATTTAAATGCCTTTTCAAATTCCCAGTTCCATTTTTGCTATCCCTAGGGTAAACTTGCCCACATTTCTTACACTTACAAAACAAGTTACCATCTTCAGAAGGTTGAAGAAATTCATAATGTTCCCAAACATTGGAGGTTAGCTTCCTTTGGCACTTAAGGGGCTTACCATCAACCACTGGCTTATAAGTACCAGCTTGGACAGTAGCAGTCTTTTGTCCAGGCATGCTATCAATCTCTGCCACTTCTTCATCCCCATTTGAGTCCACTTCAATAGGTACAGAATCATCATCCATTGTAGCCATTTCTGAAATCAGTACACTTTGGATTACAAAATAAACTACCGAATGATCCACAAAGTGCTAACTGAATAATTGTGCTAACAATTTGATACCAATTTGCAAATGGGGAAATTTTTGCAGTACAGTGGCTGGATATAAATTTTGTTTTGTTTAGGATTTTATACTCACAATTTCATACCAATTTTACCAATTCAAATACTTGACATGTATTAAAAGAAAAAGATTTAATCCCCTCCCCCCTGGTCTGAAGGGTTGAATACCACCTGATCATGTATGTAGAATTCAAATTAATATCCTTGTTATGGGTACTTATCAATTCTATCATATAGTGCATATATTAAAAACTCTTTCTTAACGTTTGTCGTTTTGCAAGATAAATTTGAAAAGAAAACCCCAACAATTATGAGTGGCAAACCGCAAACAATAACATCATTAAAATTTAAAAAAATTCACAGACAAGGACACTCCCATATGAAAAGAGAATTATTCCTCATATAAGGAGAGTAGGTGATGTAGATTACTCAACAACCTAAAAGTCAATTTGCTCTGTCAAAAGCAGTATTCTTCTAACTTTGGAAGGGAAGAGGCTCTTTCCTCAATTCAATGTTTATTGAACCAAATTTTTAAATGAGATCGTTATGTACCTATTGAAGTGCTATGAAATCAGTACACTTTCGATTATAGAATAGGGATGATGTTACTTACCGGAAAAGTACACGATCGATAGATTAACCGCAACAAACTGAAAGTTCAAGAGGGAGGTCGTGTTATGTGTTGATTTAGTTAAAAAACACCAAAAAAAACTCAAAAATTCGTATAACCATGAGATTAAGAGAGAAAAGAAATAGATATGGACATACCCGTACTTAGTGAACTGAAAGTTTCGATCTTGTTGTGAGAAGATGAACTTGGCGAAGTCAGCCTTCAGTACTGAAAATCAAAGAGAAAATTAGTTTAGATCTTGTTCGACAGATCGAAAAGAACTCTCAAATTCGTAGAGATTTCAGCAAAATAACTCACTGCCGGTAGAAATACAACAACGTGCCAACGAACTGAGAAGAAAAGATCAAATTCGTAGCAGAGAGCCTGAGGAACAGAGGAACATGTGAGGGATGAGGATGCGAGACTGAGAGAATTGAGAGGAATGGAGGATAAGGTTTAGGGTTGAGACCGAGGGAATGAGAGGCATCGAGAGCTAAGTGCCTGAGTCTAAGTCTGAGTCTGAGAGTGAGTGAGTTAGGTTTAGGGTTTGAGAGAGAGTTCTAGAATGAAGACATTTTATATACTCAGGGCAACCGGGCAACCGGGCATTACTCATTAGGTTTTCACTTTCAGACTTAAAACTCCAAAAAAAAATTATTTTTTTGTTTTGAAGCTTAGCGGGCCAATGGTGTTTGAACTCTAAAATTTTCAATTCTCCCCCCAAAAGTCCAATTGCCGAAAGCCCAATATTCAATTTCCATTAAAAATATAAACGGTAAACGGTAAACGGTAAATATATAAACGGTAAACTGTTTGATCTATTCAACCCGTTTAATTTGAACGGATTAAATAGGTTTTTTTTCGTGTCGAGATTTTCAACCTGAACCTAACCTAATTAATTAAACGGGTTTTCCGTGTCAACCCATTTAATTAAACGTGTTCAAACTTCCTACCCAAACCCGCTTAACTTCGTGTCGGGTTCAGGTTGGTAATCGTGTCAGGTCAGCTTTTTCCAGCTCTAGCTTTATCTAAAAACTTTTGAGGATTAAACCATCTACAATTGTGATGCTTGAGAGAGATGTACCAATCACACATTGGAATACTAAAATTAATATTGTGTTATTAGTGTGTGGAAAATCTTACAATATTTAAAATATACGTTCCAAATTTTAAAGCTCAAAGCCCTTCACATCATCTCAAGTTTCAACTTTTGAAACTCTTTTTCCTCACCTTCACATCTCATGAAATTTGAACTTATATCACCAAATAAAATATTTTTCGTATAACCCACAATTAGACGTTTTTAGTTACTTTTATTCGTTTATTTTGTATTGTTATTTATGTTTATAAGTTGTGAAAAATAATTCATATATTTTTTGAAAACATAAATAAATATTTTATGATAATAAACTTAATTTAAAAGATATCAGTTGATACTATAGTAATTTTTATCAATAATAGTGGTCCAAATACAGCAAATTAGATATAATGCAAGTCTACGAGTATGTTGTTTTCAACTTATGATAAATACTTATTAGTGTTTGTTACTAAAACATGTTGAATTATGACGAAATATATTGGAGCATATTGAATCATATTGAAACATACTGAAATATGCTGAATAGAGCTGGATGGTGCTAAATGAGTTTGCATAATTAAGGGCTAATTGCAATTAAGTATGAAAATAGATTTAAATGGTTATGTACTATTGTATACATACAAAATGAGTGTTTTTAAATATGTATTTGTTGATGTTGTAGTAGAATCTGATCATTTTTCAACGAGTTGTATTATATATGTTATGATTATTGTAAATTAAATTTTAAAGGTATTTTTTTCAATGATATGTATGATATACAAGTAATTTGCAAATATGTGTTCAATTTCTATTTTTCATTATTAGCACAATGATTTCTTGTATCCTTAGCATGGATTGCAAAATTAATTCAATTCTGAAAATAATTATAATTAGAAATAGCAAGAACATACCTTTGGGTAGTTTTTAATAAATTAGAAGTTGACATTAGTGGTAAACAGTGCAGTAAATGGTGGGGTTGAGTTCTCTACAATAAAGTAATTTTCATTTATTAGTGCTTTGTTAGAAAAAGAACAAGATATGGTAAATTTTCTTTCAAAAAATCAAGAGATAGGGTAAAAATTAGATATTATAATATATTGAATATAAAAGTTGATAGTAAAATTATTAACTAATGATTAACAATATTTTTTGAAAAATTTGTCTTTCAATTTTATTATATTCTTAAAATAAGTATAAAATTTTTACATATGTTATGACAAATTTATGTATTTATATAATATAATAATTCATCAAATAGTATGCATTTTATGAACTTAATAATATCAAATGTTTTAGACTTAAAAGCATAAACATTTATTTCATTATATACTGTAAAAAAATTTTCAATTTTAAACAAATTTTACGATAGCAACAATCAACTCATTTATATTATTAGTAAAATAGGTGCATTTGATAAAAGGTATATGATTTGGATTTAATTATAATTTAATTAATTAAGTACTTTTACAAGTGATGAATTGTGCTGAATTATACTGATTGTGGTAAATGATGTTGAATTGTGCTTAACAGTGCTGAATTATATTGAAATATGTTGAATGCTAATAAGTACATAGCATAGGTTGGAAAGAACATGCCTAAACTTTCACCCAAAAATATATCTAACCCAAAAATACAAAAGTTTGCCAAAAAAAAGCCTAACAACCCAGCCCAACATATGATACAAGCCCAATAGCGAAGTCCAACACTCGCAAAGCCTAGGTCCAATCCTCCCATTTTTCTTTTTCTTTTTACTGCGAAATCAAAATGATGTGCAACATTCGGAGACAACCGGTAAAAGATGTCATTTTTGACCTAGAAAAGACAAAAAAAAGACAACGCATGCTAGACCCCATAAGTGGTCCAGCACGCGTTCCATTCCACTCGCCACGCCTGCTGTGGGTGCGTGAGTGGATTGTAGGCCCCACACTCTAGAACAAGTTCTACAGGCAGATGCTCTTAGAGCATTCCCAGCGTGAAGAACGCGGGCCATGCAGCGTGCCCAAATTTCTTTCCCATCGAATGTTTTTGCACGAGTACCACGCGTGGTGGAACTGGGCAGAGTTCCACCGCACGGGCCACAATTTTTATTTTTTAATATTTTTTTGCTTTTTTCTTTTTTTTGAAATTAATATATAATTTTGATATGATTAAAAAAAGAGGTTGTGTGTTATAAGGTGAGTCCATGATAAATATTTTTATTGGATGATTCAAGTTAGAGTTTTATGAGTTGAAGAAGTGATAAAATGTAAGCTCCAAAAAATTGAAACTTTTAATGATATGGCAAGTTTGAGTTCCAAAAAATGAAACTCTAATTGAGAGTGCTCTTATCCAACATGGCCTAATATTGCCCCTATGTTATCATATGATATGCTTTTTAAATCGATTCTAAAGGACTTCAATCAATTGTAATTTAGATATCAATTCTAACAATCTTGTGGTCAAATAATTCTAAACCCATTTAAAAATCTTAATCGAGCTAGTTAGGACATTCCCTTGCATACCATCAATAGATTAAATGTATGTCCTATCTTGGCATCCAAAACGTAAACCACATTGTAACCATAACATGCATCTAGTTCTCCAAAAAGACATGATTCCACATAAGCTATGATAACTGAAAATGCCGATTGAAATGTATCCTTTTTTTGTACTGTTTAAAAAGTGGCTGCCCTAATATAAACTTTTTTTTATTGATGCCCTAATACAGACTTAGTAGAATACAATGGAAAAGTACATTAAATATAAATAAAAGCCTAATTTAAATACGGTAAGAATATAATCCTCCAAGGGTATGAAGCAAGCGATTGTCTGAATTTGATTACCAGTGCGGTGGTATATGATGACAAATTTCCAATCTCGCTAAAGCTTGAAAACATTGGAAGAGTTCAATGGTAATTAGTTTTTTTTTTCAACTACCATAGTTATCTTTTATATAAGTTGTTGATATTAGAAAAAGTAGTACATAGTTTACGGTTTTTAAATTTATGATCAATCGGAATCAGCCTTTCTGTAATTTTATAATTTAAGGGTAAAACTGCTACATCAGACCCCCACACCCCACCTAGTGGTGCTATTTTTGGAGTATTGGATTGATATCAGAAGGAGAAATGTTAGCCCTTGATTCGTTTTGTCATTACCTAATATAGCATATTATCAATTACCGATTCATTCTCTTTAATCTCTAACAGCTACGCTTCGCTTCCCTTTTCCTCTGTCTCGTCTGCTATGCTTCCAACTTTCTCTCTTTCAAAATTCCAATCGAACCCTTTTCTCGAAGTCCTTTTGACAGTCATGAGTCCCTTCTCTGCCTGGTCTCCTTCGGCTGGGTGACTTGTACAATGGAAGAGTGGAGAGAGAGTAGGAAGTAAGCCCTATGACTTCATAGCATATCTCTACAGTCATCCAAACTATTTGTATAAGTTGTCCTCTCTATGGACTCAAAAAGGTCAAAAGTCGAAATGTCTGGCTATCGGCAATGATGCCTGCTTACAGCTTCAAGAAGAAGGAATTTCAAGGCCTATGGCTGTGGTCGATTAGCTACAGCACTCGATGCATTTCTGTAGGCCCATTATTGAGATATGCTAAATCAGTGGCATGCAGTAAAAGAAATTGGGATCGTCGATCCTTACACCTAAGAGCATCTGCAATGCAAGGCTCGTGAGCCAAAAATTTGGCTCATGGTCCAAGCAATACCATGCATCAGTGATCCGCTTCGCTCGCCCCATGGTCCAGCTCATGGCCATGATCCGACCCCCACACATTCTCTCTCTTTTTTTTTGCCAACTAAGCATTTAAAAATCTAAAACCCAATAATATGGTAGTAGTAGGGTCTATAAAATATTATTTTATTTGGTGATCCAAGTTGGTGATCCATAGGATGTAGAGAAGAAAAAAAAAGTTGGCTTGTGAGATGATGTGGAGGTTGTGGACCCCCACTTGTGATCCAAACTTTTGAATCACCAATGCGGATGCTTTAAGTGAAACATCGACCTCTCCACCTGCTTGAAAAAGGAGGGGAGTTCTATTGGGCTGAAGGCAGGTTTAGGGAATTGCTTTGACCGATTTGCTCTGTTCACAACACCAATGTCGAGCCCTACCTCTAGAAGTTTCTATGAGGCAGAAGATGGAGAACTCGGTGCTACTCAAACAAATGTATTGAGTAGCTCAACAATAAAGGGATCAATTTTGATCTCACAAACGAGGTCAATGCTTGCAAGGCTGAGAATTTGATGGTCGATCTATGGTTCTTGACTTGTTCGATTTATTTCGGTTCAAATCAGCCTTCGATCGTTGCCCCATCCCCAACAATCAATGTTCTATGTTCTTATTAATGGGAATTTACTGGAGTAGAGTGCAAAATACTACTATCCTTTTGTAATGTCAATAGGCTGGATTAATATAGAAATAATATGACTTAGGTTGTGCGGTACGTTGATTTCTTATTGCTTAGACATTTTTTATTACGTAACCATCATCATTGATTTGCTCGACCACAATTAAATCAAATTAAAATCTTATTCAATGATGATATGCTTTGGAATCGTCGACGAGTTGGAGCGTCTGCCATGTAAGATTAATAATATAACAATGGCACTGTGCTTCTCTGTTTTGTGAAATTTGAAACTGAAAATTGTTACTTCCCTCATTTTCAAAACTGGAACCTAAAATTGAATTAGTTTCGGGATAGAGTTTTCTTCAGGGGTGATGCGGTGAACAACGGGCATACGTGATGGTGGACACGTCGGGCTTGGACTCCACTCTTCTTCCCTTCAATCCTGCCAAAAAGGCCCACCTTGGATGTTGGATCCGAGGAACGCTTTTTCGACGTTCAAGTCAGCAAGAGTCTTCAGAGAGAAAATGATTAATCTTCAGGGAAATAAAGTTCTAATCTTTCTTGGGAAAGATGAGATCTTTCTCGAGAAGGGAAATCTCTGGTTCCCGACGTGTCAAAATGCGAATTTCTTGTGCAGGTTTTATGCCTTTTTTAGATATGGTAGGTGAGTATTTATAGGTGATATGGCTAGGGATAGATCTGTAATTTCCATGCATATTCTTCTCTTAGGGGGCCTCGAAAAGGCTGCCTAGGTCAGAGGCCCTCTTCTTTGGGCATGTACTCCAATTACTGACGTTTTTAGGGAACTTAGGGGTTTAGCCCGAATCATTTAGCTTGTCATATTTGACCAACACGCCTTTGCCTAATGGACGGGCAGGTGAAATGTGAAGCAAATACTCTGGGTGTCTGGGCTGTTTAAGTCCTTAGTTACACCATCGTTTGGATCATTTATTGCCTTCTTGCTGGGTTCAAGGTTGGAGGTGCCTACCTTTCAGCATTGTATAAAAAGGGGAAGTGGGTCAAGAGTTTATTTTTGGCTACCATCACCTTTCTGTGGCTTATATCTTCACACTTCTTGATTTTGTCAGATGGGGTTCATTTCCTGGCTGAACACCTATGAGATGACCTTACACATTTAGGAGTCCTTTTATTGGCACAAGTTGGATGGGGCCATCCATCGTCTACCTCCCCATCCGCTGCCACTAGATTATCGGCTACTATGACAAGATTTTCTAAACGAAGATGCGGTGGAAGCTGCTCATGAAGTGGACATACCCGAAGTGGTCCAAGCTACGTTTTATGCCATGATCGCGACCTAGGTTGGGGAGCTGGGTGTGCTCCTGGTGGTAGTGGGAGAGGTTATAGAAGAAGTGTTGGGCAATCTCTAGTGGTTCTCATTCGAGGGATGGTTGGATAATTTATAGAGAGGCGCTGGGTAAGCATTTTTCACACTCTAGTTGTTGCATTTCCCTCTCCTTTTCTATTCCCCTTTTTTTTTGCGCTTGTGGTGCTGTTTTCTAACACTTGGACCTCGGGCTTCGAGCAGGGGCTTATTCCCAAGGTGTGCGGGGGCTGTTTATGAAGCTATATGAAGTTGTCCGAAATGCCCTTCGCCTCCAATGTGAAAGGCTACAAGGACGAGTCGAATGACACACTCATTCACCAACTTTCCAGATCCTCCTCTCCTTGCTTTGAAAACTTTCACCATGTTTTTTCTCTATTATTTCAACATTGAGGAGATGGCCCACCATGTATGGGAGGCCTTCAACTGGTGGCACAGGAATGCCTTGCCCCCTCATCGTCTGCTTTGCGAGGACTATCAGGATGTCTGCTTGGACTTCGTTTGGAGGGAGGCCGAAGAAGCCGCTCGGGATTTCTGAATTCCTGGGCTTGTCTGCGGACCCCTTCGCCAGAAGCAAAGAAAGTGTGGGGTCTAACAACACCCCAACAGCTTCTAGTGACGGGGGCAGTCATTAATTTTCTCCTCAGCTAGCTAGGTTGTACTCATCTCTTTTTTTAAACACTGTGTATTCCTGATGTAACTATCCTTTGTGTTAAATGAGAATCACCTTCTTTTACTTGTTTTCCATCACTTTATGTTTATGCTTTCTGAGCCGGGCTACATATTTCCTTGGATAAAAGGCAGCATCGCTATGCGGACGGGCCACTGAGCTACAGGTGTAGCGAACGACCATGGGCTGTATCATAGGATCCTTAGCCCCTTTGGCGCTAAATGTGTAGCAATCGACAGGGGGCTGTGCTTGAGGACCCTTGGCCCCTTGGGGGCTAAAGGTGGGGCGGATGTCTATAGGTCGTGCCTTAGGACCCTTAGAAGCCTAAAAGGTGCAGCGAACGACCGAAGGCTGTGCTTTAGGAACCTTGGCCTCTTGGGGGCTAAAGGTGTAGTGAACAACCGAAGGCCATGCTTTAGGTTCTTTAACCCCTTTAGGGGCTAAAGGCGTAGCGAACGGCCATAGGCCGCGTCATAGGACCTTTGGGCCCTTGTGGGCTGAAGGTGTAGCAAACGACTATGGGCCACCCCGTAGGACCTTTAGCCCCTTCGGGGCTAAAGGTATAGCGAACAACCATGTGCAATGTTATAGGACTCTTAGCCTCTTGAGGGCTAAAGGTGTAGGGAAAGGCCATAGGTTGTGCCATAGGACCCCTAGCCCCTTGGGGGGTAAAGATATAATGAATGACCATAGGATCTTTGACCCCTTGGGGTCTAAAGGTGTAGTGAACGGACATGGGTCGTGCTACAGGACCCTTAGCCCCTTGGGGGCTAAAGGTGTAGCGATCGGCCTTGTCCCCTTGGAGGTTAAAGGTATAATGAATGACCATGGGTTGTGCTATAGGACCCTTAGCGCCTTTTGGCTTAAAGGTGTAGCGATCGGACGGGGGCCGTGCTTTGAAATCTTCACACTTTCTTTGTCGGCCTTATGCAACATCGTCATTGCTTTTCCTCCTTTTGCCTTTTTTTTGGTGTGGGGGAGTGCCCTTCGCCACGTGCCTTCCAACCTTTCGTTAGCCAAGGGTCACTTTGTATTGGGAAGTGCAAAGGTTGGCTCTCGTCTCCCCCACTTTATAAAGGGGGGATTTGAGGGGTGTCATTCCTTTACATGTTATTAATATTGTCATTCCTTTACATGTTATTAATATTGTCATTCCTTTACCTGTTATTAATATTGTCATTCCTTTACCTATTATTAATATAGTAAGTGAAGCAAATTTTAGAGAGAGAAGCCCCATTCTCCCCTTTGTAGTTCTTCATCCTTCCATTAGGCGATCTTCAAACTTTCCTTCAATGCTTCAACCACAATCTTCAAACCTTCAAGAGCCTGAACCCTTTACATCCTTAGTTTCTTCACACAGGAACACATGTCCTTTATCTCCTTGTGAACTCCCCTTGTATTACTAAATAAATCATGTCTTGTTCTTGTTCATCATCGAGTGAACCTCTTCCCAAGCGATAGGCCAACCCTCGAGAGGAGGGCTGCTACTCTCAACTTCCTAACCTCTCGGCCAAGATTGACGGCAAGAAATTGGCATTTCCCCCTAAAAAACCAGTGGAGAAAGCTTAAGAAACTTTCCTGTGCACTGCCCATCTATGAATAGGGTCTTGGCTCATGGTCAAGCTACGAGTACTCATCAAAACCTAGTATCCTTAGTGTCGAGGAAGAGGTCGTGTTTCCCTGGGAAATTAACATTGCAGTTCCTTATATGTCTGATGTCCAGGAATGCAAGCTGGCCATAACCAAGAAAGACTGCGCGAATAAAGATTGTCCCTAAGCTAATGGCCGACAGAATGTCCGAAGGTAGCTCTCCCTCTTCTTCCAAGTCCTCTAAGCGAAGTGGAGAGGCTAGCTCCTCCAAATCTACTCCCCTATGCCAGCCATTGGCAAAGGCCACTTGGGTAGAGGACCCCCTAGGGAGGTCGTGGCGGAAGAGACGAGCTTCCTTGGAGCGCCCACATATTCGGACCCCGACGATGGCCTAGCTCGAACTTTCCCTACCCTAGGGTGGTGCAGTCCCTGAAGAGACCAACCCTTGAGGAAAAATATCTTCTCCTCGCTGGGTATAGATTTGTAATCCCTAACCCGTATGCGATGTTGAATAGGCCACCCCAAGTGTGTGTTGTGGTGTATCAAGTGGCCTTGTCCTATGGGCTTCAGGTTCGTTGCACATTGTGACATTGAAGATCTTGGACAAGTATCAATTGGTGCTCACACAAATTATGTCCACCACCTGGCACAACATCTGTTTGTTCATCGCTACGTGCAAGCTACGCCAGTTGACGTGCTTGGGCAGAGTGCTCAGCTTGGTGCGCATAATTCAGAAGGCAGTAGGCAACGCCTAAGAGGCCGGTTGATAAAGTTTCAACAACCGAAAGGGCTTTATGATGGCCATTGACAAGAAATCGAAATTGAAGAACTGGAAGTACAACTTCCTCTTTGTTTATTGGCCGGATGGGTGGGCTGACGTCCCTTATTGGATTAAGGGTGGGCCGATCAGAAATATGTTCGATAAGCCGACCAGGGAGGAGAAAACGATCGCGCGGTATTTTCAATATGAGGTCCAAAAGGACAATTGACTGAGGCCTCTCCTACCTTCATGTCACAAGTAATAGAAGGAACCTGAACATATGAGGGTTAGGTCGAGTAATGAGGAACCTCTCAACTGGCGTCCCAGGCTGTCTTACTTTTGGAATGACTTCTTCGTCACAGCCGCCGACCTTCTTATCATGGAAAAGTTTTCCAAGGGTACTTCCTGTTCCTCGTGTTGTCCACTTCCCCTGTAGGTTTGACTTGACTTTCTTTTTCTCTTTACAGATCAAGTTCGTGCAATGTTGACACGCATTGAAACTGGCGATGCCACCTTGAGGAGATCGCTTAGGATCTGGCCCAGCAAAGCGAAGAGGAGAGGCGCCGAAGGGTCGAGCCTCAGGTTGAAAAGGTACATTGAGTATGTCCCCTCGTTTATTTTCCCAATGAACTTGCTATGCGACTTTGCCTAACTTGCTATTAACGTAGGTTAGCAAGGTCTTACTGCGGATGAGGAATCCAACAACCCCTACATTGGGCCTACCCCCAATAGCCGCCTGCCAGTGTCCACGGTAAGAAATGCTAGGGGCTTGAACTAGTTCCCGCGGCTATGCCTGCTCGATCCGAGGGGTCCCCACAGGGGGGGCGTGCCTGTCGAAAGGTCTCTACATAGGGAAACTTCCCAGGGGTCAACCCGCCAGGCTGGCTCCGATGGTGCGAGAGGGTCGTCACCCCTAAGTGCCTACCAGGGGAGCTGCCAAATGACATATTAGCAGGTTATGGAGGCATCTCCTCGGAGATTCGCGGGTGCCATCAATGTCCTAGAGTCTGCCTTTCCAGTAAAGTTAGAGATGGTGGAGAGGTTCGCTCGGTCTTGTGACCTTGCACACTCGGCCTCCCCTGATGCCTAGTTGATCACCGAGGAGCAAGTGGCTATTGTAAAGGTGAGACCTGGTAGTCCTTTCGCCTTCGTCTCTTCGTACTTATCCCCTTCAATCTTTGTCATCCTTATAATTATTTTTAATCTATGCAGGCCTTTGCCTAAGCTCTCAAGGTGATGCGATCTACCCCCTTCGTTTCCCAGTTGGAAGAACAAGTCCTTCTTCTGTAAAGGGGCCAGAAGAAGGCTGAGGACTCAGCAGCCAAATACAAGCGGCACATGGAAAAGCTGAACAAAGAAAAAGAGGAACGGGAGAAGGAAAAGTGGGAGTTGCATCCCGAGCTAGAGGATCTAAACATTCAACTGGAGTCCAAGAAAATCTCAGGTCAGGAGAACGCAACCAAAGTTGAGCGCTTGGGTAGCAACATGGTCAAGAGGAGCGGACCGGCTTCTTCTGTGAGTTTGTCAAGACCTTAGGCCCAGCAGACTTTCAGTAGAAGGGGTACTGTGAGACATGGGTTCGACACATCAAAGATCGTCGCAATGCTCACTAATTTGGTCGAGATCCTGACAAGGTTGTGTTCTAATACGAGGCACCCAAAGATGAGGACTTGAGTGACCTTGAGAATACTGCTCCGCTTGACGGCGAGGGTTTGGTGGAAGATGTCAGTGATGACGAGGATAAATTCGCCTAGGGTTGTAGCTCCCCCTCCTCCCTTTCTCCTTTATTTTATGTAGTGTCTAGTCTCCCAACTTTGTTTGTATGATTTTTTATTATCATTAATGGAACTATGTTTTTCTTCATCTTTGTCAAATGTCACTTGTTGTTTGGCTTGTAGTTGTGCACACTTTGTGCCGTCCTACCGTAGTGGCATGTTGCCAACCTCTAAGTTAAACAACAAGTGATATTTTTGATTGCAATCACAGCCGGTGTGGCGAACGACCGTATGTCGTGCCTTAGGACCCTTAGCCCCTTAGCGTATCGAGTTGCCATTGGCCGCGCCTTATAGCGCTTAGCCACTTGGGGACTAAAGTGGTAGTGAACGAATATTGGTGGTGCCTTAGGACGCTTAGCCCCTTGAGGGCTGAAAGCGTAGCGAATGGCCATATGCCATGCCTTCAAACTCTTAGCCCCTTGGGGGTTGAAGGCGTAGCAAACTGCCATGGGCGGTGCCTTAGGACCCTTAGCCTTTCAGGGGCTGAGGGTGTAGCGAATGGCCATGGGCCATGCCTTAAGACCGTTAGCCCCTTTGGGGCTGAGGGTGTAGCGAACAACCATTGGTTGTGCTTCAGGACCCTTAGCCCTTTCAAGGCTAAAGGTGTAGCGAACGACCATGGGCTATGCTATAGGACCCTTAAAGGGCTAATGGTGTCGCAATGGCCATAGGCCAGGCCTTAGAACCATTAGCCTCTTGGGGACTAAAGGTGTAGCGAACGACCATGGGTTGTGCCTCAGGATCCTTTACCCCTTATGAGCTAACGGCGTAGCGAATGACCATGGGCCATGCCTTAGGACCCTTAGCCCCTTGGGGGCTAAATGTGCAGCAAATGACCATGGACCGTACCATATTTGAATGAAAGCATCAATGTGGCATTGTTAAAGGCTGTTCTTATTTAAATTGAACCATATGGCATATTGTTCCGTCACTACATTATCCATTGGGAGAGAAAAGGAAAATAGACTAAAGAATAGAATGTCCAGGCTTGGTAGGTATCAGGCACATTTTTTACATAAGTTGCTATTATGCTATGTCTGTGGAATGTTCCAGCCTTGGTGGATGACCCGTCCACATACAGGTTCTAGGAGTCAGCCTGCGGCGTGCTTGCGGGGCTCATGCTGGCTTTTTTGGAAAAAATGTTAGCCAAAGCCTACGCGTTGATAGCCCTCCGTGCCTTAAAGTCAATACCATACCGAGATAATTCAACTGGCCACTGAAGTAGTCTTCTTGAGGCATCCAACTTTTAGACGATGTTTTTTAGAGGATGGTCTGTAAGGACCATGACCTTTTAAACTTCAAAGTACGAGCGAAGTTTCCTGCTTCCTAGCACTAGGGCATAGGAGAGCATTTCGATAAGGGGATAATTCAACTCAGCCACAACGAGGGCATGGCTTATGTAGTAGACTGCTATCTAGTCCTTCTCTCATTCCACAACCAGGACAACACTTATCGCATGCTCCGAGACCGCCAGGTGCAAGAGCAGGGGCTTCCTCTCAGCCGGGCTGGCTATCTTAGGTAGGTGAGATAAATATTCCTTTAGTGAATGGAATGCGTGATCCACCCTTGGTTCTACTCGAAATGCCTGTGCTTTCTGAGGACTCAAAAGAAGGGTTGACACTTATTGACTGATTTGGACATGAAATGGCCTAAGGCAGCAATACACCCGGTCAGGGGCTGGACGTCCTTCCCGTTCTACGGGGGCTTTATATCGAGGACGACCTACAGCTTGTTGAAGTTTTCCTGTTTGCCCTAGCTACTAATCATAAACCCCAAGAATTTTCCCAATTGAACCCCAAAAATGCACTTTTTATGATTAAGCTTCATGCCGTATTGGTGAACGATTGGGAACGTCCCTTGCAAATCCGCGGGGTGGAAATCATCTTGTACGCTTTTGACAATCATGTCGTTCATGTACACTTACATATTTGTCATGATGAGGGGCTTGAAAACGTTGTTCACCAGCCTTTAATAGGTTGCTCCACCGTTTTTTAGTCTGAAAGACATAACCATACAACAATAAAGCCCTTGGTCAGTGATGAAGGTCGTCTTTTCTTGGTCCTCCCGATGAAGGGGAATCGGGTGATACCCCGAGAAGGCGTCCATAAAACTCAACATGGCATGCACCAACTGTTCAATTTTCAGCATATGGTCGCTGTCTTTAGAATAGGCCTTATTCAAGTCATTGAAGTCCACTCACAATCGCCAGGACCCATTGGGGGCTTTTTTTTAATTTACTAAAACTACATTGGAAATCCATTATGGGTATTGGCACTCTCGGATGAATACTACATCCAAAAGTCTTTGAACCTCCATAGTTGTGACCGCGCTACGCTCGGCTCCCACATGCCTCTTCTGGGGCACCGGCCTATAGGCCAGGTCTACATTCTGGCAGTGCTCCATGACCGATGGGTTTATTCCAGGAATTTCCTTTGGTCCAAAGGTGAAGGCATCCTTGTATTCTCGAAGGAGATAGACAAGCACACGGCGGATCTGCTCGGTCAGTTCTCTTCCTACCTTGACTGCGCGGGTTAGGTGCTCTTCTACTAAGTGCATAGTTTCCATGTTATATGCGGTCTCCAGGCATGGAAGCTCCAGGTCCACTGAGGCAATGGTGCAGATGACCAAAGCATTTGCCACAGCGGAAGATGCAGGCTGGGGCTTTTTTAGCAGGGGACACCGTGCAGCAGTCCCCTACGGATCTAGTTGCTCCACAAATGGCTTTATACTAACCAGATAGCATTCTTGAGCAGTTCGCTGGTCCGCAAAGAGTTTTTTGATGCTGTCAGCGTCAACCTTGTATTGAATTGGCAAGAGGTAAGATGCGGTGACGACTTTGACTTTGTGCAGGATTGGACGTTCCAGGATGACATTGTAAGCTGTGCGAACATCTACAACTAGGAAATCCACCTTCAAATTCCTCGATTTAGCCTTATTTCCAAACCGCAGATGGAGACGGATCACCCCTACAAGGGCCATAGTATTTCCGTGGAAGCCTAGGATCAGATGCATTAGGGGTGTTATGTCCCTTCTGGGGGTGTTTAAGCTTCTTAAGATAGTTTCAGGTGATGATATCAGCTAAACTCCTGGTATTAGCTAAGATCTTACGCACAAGAGTGCTAGCCACCTTCAGCTCAACTACTATTAGGTTGTTGTGAGGAAAGCTAAAGGAACAACCCTCCCGTCCGTCAAATATCATGATGGGAACAATCACGGGCCCCACTTGGTTTCCACAACCTGCTGGGTCCCGTGGATATGTGTCTTCCACATTGTACGAGATACGCCATCGTGCATCCCCCGGCTATGGTGGTTATAATTTTAGTGGAACATTCCTCTTTCCATGGCTATGTACGACGCCGACGAGGCCTTTATAGAAGGCCCTCTGGTCTCTCTTTAAGAATCGATCTATTCACCCTTTATCTGCGAGCTCATGAGGGGCTTCTTAAGTTCTCTACACTCGGTGGTCGTGTGGCTGTTCTGTTCATGGAGTTCGCAATACTTTCCTATATTGTGTGGCTTTAGGGCTGCAGTAATGGGTTGCGATTTTTTTAGCATAAGGTGACTTTGATTTGCATGAGTATGCTCCGCGGCTCATAATTAAGACAATAGTCTCAGGCTTCACTTATTTGCCTTTTTTCTGTTCGTGTCAAGTTGTTTTCTTCTGTGGTCTTGGTCTTCTAAGGCCATTCGTTGCTTTCGCATAGATCTCTGTGGCCCAGATAAAGTCGATGGCCTTTTTCAGGGCTTCAGCTAAGGAGGTCTGCTTTTGCTCAGCCAGGGAAAATCTAAACCGTCCATTTTTCAAACTGTTGAGGAAAGAAGCGTGGGTGACCACGTCTTCCAAGTCATGGAGTAGGATGACCTCTTGATAAAATTTCTTCGCAAACTCTGCCAGCGACTCCTGTGGCCCTTGGTTAATTTTGGATAAATGGATGTTGGTTCTCCTTTCCTTATGACTAGCAGTGAATTGGTTCATGAACAGATTAGGAAAATCCTGGAAGCAGTGGACACTTCCAGGGGTAAGGTCGTTAAACCAGGCCTACGTCACTCCTTTCAAGGTTGCAAGGAAGTACCAACAATAGGCGGCATTGTCCACATACTAGACATACATCTGGGCTTTGTACACTCCCAGATGCTCCTTAGGGTCCGTGGTCTTGTCATACAATTCTAGATTTGACATCTTCACCTTTCCTGGTCTTGATGCATTGATTACCTCCATGATGAAGGGTGTAGTGAATGGCACTGGGCCTTGACGTCCTCCCTTTTCGGATAGCTTGATGGGAGTCGAGGGTTTCCTTCCCACTAAGCTATTGAGGGACTCCTACGCTAGTAGTCGCCCCTTGGTGGGCTATGCCATAAGCGGTCGGCCTTCGTCAGATGTTGACTACGAATCCAGCTTTCGTGTGTGGAGTGGCTACACATGCGCTCCTAAACCATGGCCTGCTCTTGCAGGTTGCGAGCTTTACTCATGCTCCTCAAACTAAGCCATGCATCGAGAATGGTGGCATACGGGGTGAAGGCTGTCTTAGACAGTGCTAAGTTAACTTGAGTTATGTGGAGGGCTTGTTGTGCCCGGATGATCTGCCGGGCGTCCACTCCCGCTGCATAGTCTCTATGCTTAACATGTGGTTGTTCACTACCGGAGGCTGAGTAACATCGTGGAGCCCCTTTCCCTCATATCGCGACCTAGAATGATCTCGCCGCGAGGAAAGTTCACAGCCCTGTATGGGCTCACAGTCAAAACACAGGTAATAACCTCATTGAACTTGCAACTTCCATAGTCTTCTTCACCTACTCGGCCACCAGCTGCAGCAGGGTATCCGTTCTAGTGGTTGAAATTCTTTTGGGCGTCCACAGTGATGTACACCTCCCTTTCGGGTGGTCGCTGTCCAACTGAGTAAGGAGTTGACCGGGAGCTATTAGAGGCATCCTGCACCTCATGAGCCTCAGGCAGGTCAGCCATGGGATTCTTATATCTCCTGAACCGAACTTGGATAGCATCGCTTACTGCCATCGTTCACCGTTCTTCCCTATGGACAGCGCTAATATGTTTTTGGAAAAAGTTTCTTTAGGGATGATGTAGTGAAGAATGTGCTTATGTGATGGTGGATGTGCTGGGCTTGGGCTCCACTCTTATGCCCTTCAATCCTGCAAAAAAGGCACTTTGAATGTTGGATTTGAGGAATGCCCCTCCGACATTCAAGGCAGCAAGATTCTCCGGAGAGAAAATGATTAATCTTCAGAGAAACAAAGTTCAAATATTTCTTGGGAAAGATGAGATCTTTCTCCGTAAAGGAAATCTTCGGTTCCTAACATGTCAAAATGCAAATTTCTTGTGCAGGTTGCTTGCCTTTTTTTTAGATCTAGTAGGTGAGTATTTATAGGTGCTATGGCTAAGGGTAGATCTGTAATTTCCACACACATTCTTCCCCTAGTGGGCATGGATGAGGCTCTGTGCTATAGCTAGGGGTAGATCCATAATTTCTACACATATTCTTCCCTTAGTTGGCCTGGAAGAGGCTGCCTAGGCTGGAGCCCCTCCTCTTTGGGCACGTACTCCATTGCTGACGTTTTTAGAGAACTTAGGGGTTTAGCCCAAATCAGAAAGTGTTAATGATATTCAAGAAATCGAACAAAACTTACAAAAAACTATAGTTAAATGCCCAAAAAAACAGAGGCTTGTAGCCCACTGTTAATATGACCCAAGTCTTGTTGGGTCCTTCTCATCACTGCCTAGCCAACAAGCAGGTCATAAGTCCTAATGGCTCAGCCAGAAGCGCTAGGCGGTGACGACGATGGAGCATCAATGGCTATAGTGAGAGCACATAGACTTCTAGGCATTAGTTTTCTAATTAATCAGCTATTCAACACACAGTTAGAGAGGAAGAGAAGATAAACCATTGGTAAGATGGCTCAATTAGTGGCGTTAGGCGATAGCAATGGAACTGTAAGAACAATGGCCCAACAGTAGTGGTGGATTTCCTATGGGATAATTGGTGTTGATGATGGTGGCAAGTTGGTAACTCTAGAGAAAGAAAGAGAGAGAACGGGTAACTTAATAGAAGTTAGAGATGAGATGTGGGGCTAGTAAGAAGAGAGAAGGGTTTAACCCACATAACAACTGCCAACAATATGATCTAGCAGTTCATGTTTCTTTTCTTAATATCAACAATGTATATTTATTAATTATGGTAATTGAAAAAAATTTCAATTACCATATAATTTTTCGAAAACATCTTATAGAAGTGTATCAATTTTGCATATTATTGCTATTTCTCATCTCTTTCAGCCCCATTACATAATGTGATAGATTGCTTATAAAATATTTTACTTATGAAAACGTGACAGATGGCTTATCAAACATGTGACACATATTGTCTGAAACACAATCAGATTAAACATAATCAAATTAACTACCAAGGTTTTATATGAAAGGGTACAATGATCCAGAGGCAACTTTAGTTGCTAACTGTTAACTGTTTATATTACTTATTTGTGTTCCGCAAAATCAGTAGTTTTTGAGCTTTTTCAAATTAATTTTTCTGAGACACTTAGTTTAACTTCTTAAATGAGGTCAAACAATTGATTTGAGTTAAAAACATCTTTTTAATCAAAAGGAAAAATTGTGAATTGAACTCTGTGATTACATGTTGGTAGTGTTTGGTTGAAGAAGAGGATGGTTTCCACAGAAAATCATTTTCCATGGCGAAAATAAACAAAAGAACATTGTAGCACATGACATGTACAATAATATAGCTGTTTTAGTGGCAAAAATATCTATTGAATTATTGTAGTGGAGATAAATGTTATCGTAATGGAGATAATTGTTATCTCATCGGAGATAAATGTCAATTGAATTATTGTAGTAAGACAAATGTTGTTGCAATTAAGATAAATATGAACTAACTTGTCAAAAATGAAGAAAATTTTAAGCTCAAAATTAAGATTTAACCTTCTTAATATTTTGCATATAATGATCAAGTCTCGATCCAAATTGTTGAAAACAGATTTTGCTCCTAAGTTCCAACCAATAACATCATCAATGTTTCATTTGAAGTTAAATAGGAGGAATATCAATTTCCTTCTCAAAAGGAAATTATTTGCTCTTGTAGGGCAGAAACATTCTCTTCAAAAAAATAATTTTATGTCTGTTCCTTCACTAAACGACAAAAAATTTAAAAATTAATTTTTGAATAAAATCATTCTTCACTAACCAAATACCTACAATTGTTTAATAAAATCAATTTTTTTCGCTTTAAGATCAACTCCTTTTGTTCTTAAATATCTTATACCTTTTAAGGACTTGTTCTTTTCAAGGGCAAGTAGGGGCCCCCTATTCCCTTCCACTTCTTCAATGCTCCTTATCATTTCTTCCAGCTCTTTATGGGGGAAAAAGTTCTCATTTCACTCCATTCCTTTCTATTCTATACCATTCATTTTCGTTCCTTTCTATTCTTTTTACTCTAAAAAAATTTCTTGCTCCTTCCTATTCCTTGTAATTTCGTACCATTTTTTCTCATTTCATACCATTCCATATAATTCCTTTCCCATCTTGGACACTAACAATATAAACTATTGGGTTTTGGATACCAATTATCTGACCTTGAGAAATAAAGTATGACCTTTCGATGTATTTATTTTTAATAGTAATTGAGTTATTTTAAATTGTATTTTTCAGGTACTTTCGACTGATATTGTACTTAGAACAATTCCATAAATATATAAACTTTAAGTTGCAGACATTCATTTGGAAGTTTAAATTGCCTAGAAAATACAAATAAAATAACCTCTTTACCATTGAAAATAAATAACTCAAAAAGTTAGATTGCTCGAAGTTATTTCTCGATGTTAGATTTTGGCATCAAACTTTCGAATTTTCAGCATGCAAAAACTCTTTTAAGTGAAGGGTTTTGTCGCCCAAAGGATTATGATTACAAAGCATTTAATGCTGAAAAATCTATTATCTTCGATGTGTGGTAATTAAAAGCACTAGAAGCATTTGTTCTTCGTAATCTACCCCTATAAACTAATATAGCAAATGTTTTCCTAATGTCCATCCTATCTCAAATTCAATTACCCCTACATCTCTTTCTCTTTAACCAATGCTAGCTTTCAATCAGCATATGCCTTCATTCCTGCCCACATCATCGCCACCATCACCACTAAATTTACCTATATCATTACACTTGCAGAGTTGCAGTGGTCATTGTTAGATTTGCAATCATTAGTGCTACAAAGATCCAAGTTTGTCATTTGCGTAGTCTTCTCATCGCTGTCTATTACATAACTCATCCAATAGGTTCCATTGTTATTATGCAATTGTTGCAAGCCCTATTGTGTGAAACCTATGGGCCAGGGCTATGGGCAATCCTTAACGAATTTTTGGGTTCAATTTTCGATCTTTACAAGAATAACCATATTTAGTATTAAGATTTAACCATCAATAACACTAATTTTTAGGTTTAGGGTTCACTCCCTTTCACTAACATAGCCAACCCCTGACTCGGTATCGTTTCTTATGCCACAGACTTCATTGGCAAACGATCTCCAGTGGCTAGTACTTCTCCCATGGGTTGATTTTTTCCTTTGGGTGTAGTGTCTTAGCAAAGGAGGTGGGCATGTTGGTGATGCGGTTGTGCTAAGGTCTAATGGCAGTCTTTAAATTGGGGTATGGTCACCCAGCTTACTGGATTTTTTTTTGGGAACATTAGCATGATGGCCATGGGTAGAAACTAATGAAGTGAGTGATTAATTCGTTGGCAGGTAGGCCAAAATGAAGCTCAAGGTTGCATTTACGATGAAAGGACAAGAAAGCCCTTTTTGTGTGGAATGCCAATGAAGCCCTTAGTAATTGGACAATAATACCCTCATCAATCTCTTACCCTTGTGTTTTCCTGCTTTTGGAGCACAAAGTTTGAGATGACAGTTGATGTTAACCAAGACAAAGAGGGGGATAGGTGCAGAGAAAGGGAGCGAAGTGGAGAATCAGAGGCAGAAGAATGAGTAATGGGAGGACGGTAATTGTAGTGGAGTATTCGTAGTCTTAGAAGTTAGAGATCGGCGATGATGGAGATGGAGGGGGTAGATCATTTCGAAGAATAACATCACCGAATGAGTGGAAGGATGACATGTAGTGCGAAAGACCTTAGTACAGGCAAGTGTGATGTTATTTTGGCGATGCATACCTATCCATGATTTGTAGTTGTAGTGTTGCAATGCGAGCTGGATTTGTCTATGTAACAAAGTGGTGGACCATAAAAGGAAAATACATTTATAAATTAGAAATCCTAAATGTTGATGTGATTGAAAGGGGAATTAATTCATCAATTGATGTGATAAAACTAGGAATGAAATAGAAATGTCAATTGTGGAGTTCGTAGTTTGGAATTAGATACGTTTAAGTGAGGGGATAGTGTAGAACAAGTACTGATATGGTTTTTTCGGACTTAAGCGTCGAGCTATGGTAGAAATTATTTTGTAGAACCCTATGGTGGTAGGAACACAGACATTTGTATTTGTAGGTGAATGACTTGCATTGAGGTAAGATCCCCCTTCAGTGTAGTAGACCTTTTTGTGTGACTGTTGATGTATGACATGGTTAGAAGAAATGTCCCCCACATTGTGTGGTAGTTGTATGTTGTGTTGAGAATGTATTTGTGTCAACGTGTAACTATAACAGTATATGTGCTCTAGTGTCAAGTGTATATGGTGGTTAACTTGAGGTGCACATGATGTGGACGGAGATAAAAAATGGGTGAGTATATTGTCACAAAGGTTGATGAGTGGTGTTATGGAATTAGATGTTGTGTATTTTGGTCCTATTGTCGGTAATGTGATTGAAAGTGGAAGTAATTGAGTATGATAATGTGTTATCGAAAGTGGAAGGGGGGAGTTGTACATCATGCGGGGTTGATGTCTTTACTGTGTTGTTGATGTGTACATATGTAATATTTGTGTTTTGTAGGGTGAGATTGTATAAGTTGTAGGCGATAGTGATAATAAGAACGTAAGTGTAATTTACCTTGATAAGAGGTTTGAAACAAGTATGTAATGTGTGCTATTTGCAGGCACACCAAGAAAAGGTGGAAGAAGGGTGACATTGTACATCGTTTTTGGAGGGAAGTTGATAGTAAAGTCTAGTAGGGTGTTGTACGTGGGTGGTAGACGAGCATGTGTGTAGTTTAATATGGTAGTGGCAATGAGCATATTGGAGCTCAAGTAGAGGAGACAAGTATGACTGATAAAGTAGGGAATTGTGCACTGTGGTTTGCAATGCCGTATGATAGGCAAATAGTTGTTCCCCTTGCGGGAATGATGCGGTGTAGGTGTTGTTCATGTCAATGCATGCGTATGTAGATAGGGTTGAGCAAAAAAATCGGGTACCCGTTGGATCCGGTTTGGACCTGCCGGGTCTATACTCGGACCCGGTTGAATTGGGTCTGGGACTAGTTCCAAAATCCTAGAACCCATTGCAACCGGGTCCAGAGCTGGGTCCTGAAAACTTGGAACTGGAACCAGACCCGTTACCCCAGTTACCCGGTACAATTAGTTTTTTTTTTAAAAAAATATCTATGTTACCTGGTTACCCGTTGACATCAGGTGTTATTCTTCCAATGCTGCCATAATTTTCAGCTATACATTGATATTACTAAATCTTTTTGTTAATGCATAATACTATGAGAAGATGATATTTTTTTATGCTTGGATGAAATGGAATGCTATTTATTAGCTAACAAATTGGACTTTAATACATAGTAAATGTCTAGTTGCCATTTTATTAAATTTGAATTTGAACGATTGATTAGCTAGCTTGTTGGGTGTATTGGTTTTCTCACAAAGTCACAACCACAAGCCAAAAATTTAAATGAAATGAAATAAAATAAAATACGAAAAAATTAAGAACCCGGTACCAGATTTCGGACCTGATCCCAACTGGTTCCGGGATCGGGGTTGGTTCTATTAAAATGGACCGGGTACCTTGGTCCTGCTCATCCCTAGATGCAGATGAAGAAGTGGATGTATTGGATGAGGTGGATGGTGTAATGGGGGTCTGTTCCCATCGTGAGCAGAACAGGGGTTCCTTGTACAATGACGATGTAGTAAGGTGGCGGTAACTGTGACAAGAGGTGCTGATGTAGTAGATAACCCAGTGAAGAAGGTTGTAAACTAATTGAATCTATTGGTTGTTTGTAGGGTTCAATAGGCACTAAATAAGGACTCTGAAGGCGAGGAACTCTTCGTAGAGGATTAGTTTACCACGAATGAGAGGTGGGCTGAGGAAATGCTATAGATAGAGGGTCCTTTTGCTTGGGCTAAATTGAACCAGGATGAAGGATGTGCTTTGAACTATGTACATCATAGTTGTGGGGTAGGCGCTTGTATCAACAAAGGAATTCCAGGGCGTAATATTCAAGTATTCTATAACGCACATGTTTCGATATAAACATGTTAGGAATAGGAAGAGTAGGGTTGGTGTGAAGTGTTGTTCACCAGGTTGTCCATTCTTTGTGCATGCTGCTGGTGGTAGAGACCTGAAGAGGATAGTGGTGAAGCGTTTTTAGGGTGTCCGTGTACATAGTGTTGGTAGACTGTGCAAGGTCTAGTTGTTCTAGTAGGGGTCAAGGGTTACACTGCTTACGCAAGTTGTGGAAAGGAAAGTTTGGGAGGCCCCAGATTATTCGCCAATTGAAATGAAGAAGGAAATAGGGCATGAGCTTGGCCTCAAAGATAACATGTTCTCAGGTGTGGTGGCACGTGAGATTGTTAGAGTTATGACAATGGGTAAGCTGAAGGACCAGTACAAGCTGGTGCCTTGGCTGTGTGCGTCAATCGTTTGTGCTAATCTAGGTTCCATTGCTAAGTGTGAAGTTGTGGGTAATAAGTTTAAATGGGCTATATGTGTCGTTGGATGCCTGCCTAAATGGGTTTAAGCTTGGATGTTGTCAGATTCTTTTTATCAATGTCTGCCACTTCTTAGGCCCATACAAGTGAACATTGCTTGCTGCATTCGACATTAATGCTGAATTATTTCCTTAATGTTGCATTTGCTGTTGCTGGAGCAGACAACTACGAGGGGTGTTATGGTTTTTACAGAAGCTTAGAAGCTGCTTGGTAGGGCTTCTCACTATTATAATGTTTTATCATCATAAGGGGTTGATAGTTGGTGTTGCTGAGTTGTTTAGGCTAAAGAGTTACATTTATTGCTTGAGATATGTGTGAGAACTTTGTGAAGCATGTGTACAAGAATGGGATCAGGAGGAAAGCAAGCAAGCATCTTCTGGTGGAGATGTTCATGAGGGTTACATATGCAACAAATGCTAAGGATTACAGTACTACACTGGAAGAGCTTTGAAAATACAAGGTTGTGCTGGCTGAATGGGTAGAGCATAATGAGTAGCAAAAGTGGGAATTGTTGAAGTTTGGTAGCCAAAGTGAGGTGGATGAAAAACAACATCATAGAAGTTTCAATAGATAGACGTGTGGATCATGGGATACCTATTGCCTGGCTCCTGACATTTAGCATTGATAAGCAAGGGTTAAAGATGCAAGCCCACAAGGACAATGCAATGAACTGGATGGCAGATGGTGTCGGCCTAAGGATAGATGCTGCCATAAAGAGGAGGATGGGACATATGTCATATGTGTCATGAGTAGTACGATTCCACAGTGAGGAGTTCCAGGTCATACTTAATAACAACCGTAGGTTGGAGTAAACCTTGCGTTAAAGTAGTGCACTTCTAAGGAGTGGTAATTGACGCAATTGCCTTATTCTCATACCATGTATGTAATACGAGGCATGCAACGTAATTTGTATGACCATGTTGGTGATTGCTACAAGTGGGGAACACAATTTACTGGTTATAATAAGAGAATATACCTCATTGAGACACATGATATGCCTATTGTTGGTACGGATGGTGTAGTTATCCTGCCCCTTAAAGTTCCCAAGAAACTTGGGAGACCCTCGAAGAGGCAGATTGAGAGTCAATATTAGGATAAGAGCCCCATAAAATGCAGCTTCTACGATGAGGTTGGGCATGATATGTAAACTTGTAAGAATGAACGTGCAGACTTTGATGAGGATAAGCCTGAGGAAGTTGTTTTGCTAAAGCAGACATTTTTAGGAGGGAGGTAGACTTGGTAGCTGTGATTTGAACCATGCACAGCCATGGTGAAATGCAAGTACATTATGATCACATTATGTAAGTAGTACTTGTATGCAAAGAAGGTTATGCGAACAATGTCGCGTCCTTGCAAGGTGTAATAGCCAACCCTAATCATGTTTATTTATTTAATTAAGCCATGACATTATTTTCCTCACATTTAATTATTGCATTTAAACATCCCGATTGGGAAAATCTCACTTGGGCCTCACTTTGTAATTCAGGTTTTTATTATCGTAAAATTTTGTGGGAATCGATAACAGGCCCTAACAAATATGCTTTAAAGGATTAAATTATTTTTCATAACGACCCCAAAATTTAATTTGAGCTAAAAAAAATTTCAATTGCATAAAGTGTATTTTTCGGCCCAAACTCATTTAGGCCCAATTCAAGCCCAACAAACTATTACTTCATTTTACTTGACTAAGCACCATCGAATGTGTTTAATTTCCATTGGCTTAAACTATTTTTGCTATATATCAACTCAACCAATTAAAAATTAGATCATTTTCATCCAAATAAAAGACTCAAAATATCAAGCAAGCAAGCAACACTCCTCTTTCTCTCTTCTCCCAATTGTGCTGTCCTCTCTGGTTGTTGCTGTCCAAGGCTGTTTCAACCAGCTTCCGCCACGCCCTGGCCACCAGACAACCACCAACAAGCCCCTAGCCACCACCCACACTCTTACAAACATCCAACCTCACTTATATCTCCTTTCTCAAGCATCAAAGTGATTAAAACCCTAACCCTATCTTGTTGATTTTGATTGTATTTTGCTTTTGATTCTTATTTTTGTTATTTTTGATTGTTGATCATGTTGCTTTGATAGAAATAAGAGTTAGTTTGTTATTTTAATTGATTGGTTGATAGTGAAAGCAAGTAAAGATTGAGGTTGTTCATGATCATACTCACTTAAGTTAAAATAATGTTTATAAATTGTTTTGTATTTGATTTGATAATCTTTAGCATTATAAATGATTATGGTGTGTTGGTGTGGTTCTAGAGGAGTTAAAGGTGAATCTAAGTTGGTCATAAGCTAGGGTTTTAATGATTATGCAAGGTTTAGCTTACTCTTGGTATCAAGCATGTTATTTGTGTGTACTTGGATGAGAAATGAATCTTTGATGTGTCATTTAACTTAGAAAATGACTTGGGTGGATTCTTTTAAAATTCATGGCTTTTTTGCTAAGACTACGCAGGGTAGATCGAACTTGTGCACAATTGTGTTCTAACCTAATTTTAGGTACCCCATTGTGGGAGTTACATGTTGCACTATGAATACAAGTTTTGAGGGACTTTTTACACTTTTCATATTGGGAATTGAGGTCTCAAGTTGAAGTTGGGAGTTTAAGTTAAGAATTATTTACTTTTGCATCTGTTAAGCCTTTACCGTTTGAACGAAATTATCAACTATGAGAATAAGTTTTACATTTGCTAACTACATATGCTTATAATGACATTTTTTAATAGAATTAAGGCCTAAGCTATCATTTCTTGCCCTTTTTGTCCATAACATTACTTGGTGAGATTGCATTAGAATTTTCAAGTGCGTTCATTACCTGTATCTTTAGAAATCAGCACGTATTTATCAAAATTGTAATGTTTTGGTAAGTACATCAATGAATCAGTTTAATCAGTGATTTGTCACATAAATAGTGACCCCATCAGTTATCAGCTACAAGACGTTGCCCTTCAGTTACCCATGCGGCCTTAGGCTAGGTCCCCCGATCGACCTGACAGGTGTACACTATCTACATATCGTAACAGTATCAGGGTTCACTACTAGATAATAATTAGCAATGCAATTTTGTATTCATCTCATTCTCTATTTTAAACATAAATGAATAACAAAGTGGGCCCAGTCAGTGTTTCTATGATTAGTTAATAATACAGGAATGCATGTACTGAGCTTCGGCTTATATTTCGAAATGTTTGCCATGTTTTGTTTTAGGCAAGTGCTTAGTGAATCGCCCTCACCCTAGCAAATCTGCAGAAGAGGTTAAATGAGCAAGGGAGCTTGATTAGTTTAGCATATAGTGATGATGTATTGCACTTATTGTTTCTTTGGGTAATTTATTTTTTGACTTTTGTAGATTGACCTGTAACAAGAATGGTGACTTATGTATTTGATGTACAACCTCTCCTTTGATATTAGTTACTTCCATATGGTTTGGAAGATGCTGAATACTTTGGGTTTGATTTGTGTTTAACTCAAATACCCCTAGTGTAATTACTTGAAGCCTTATCCTTTTTTGGACGGCAGTAGCGCCCCGATCATTTGGTTATCACTTCTAATCAATAAAGATAATTAAAGTATTGCAAACAACAGAACATGTACATTTGGGGTGTTACAGGTTTGGTATCAGAGCTAAGTCGAGATTTTCTTTATGGGATATGGAACATAGAGTTTAGATACAGGAGGGTGAGAAGGTTTGGTAGTAAGGGACATTGTATGCTGTTAGAGACTTGTGATATTAGAAATATATGCTGCTTATATTTTGTATGCCCCTCACTTATGGTTTTTCATGCCCACATTTATGTTGTTTTTTTTTTTTTTGCTAGATGGATTCTTATGCAGTTAGCATGATGTTGGGTGCATCTGTGGCTGCCCACATCTCACTGCTACATGCCAGTATATTGGCTCATGCACAGGACCTCTTTTCTGAGTTCTACAGTATCACAATCCATGCATACAGACTGTTGTGGTCCCTACCTACGGTTGACCTCGTGGGTCGAGTTTAGACTCCATTATCATGATTTCATGATGATGGGAAATCTAGGTTGGGATGGACTTAGGTTTCAGATCTAGGGGGCTTGGGCTACGATCACCTCAGAGTTGATGCTTAGGGAGGAGTTTGAACAGAGGGAGGATCACCATGAAGACCCTACAAAATGTTTTTCCTCTACACCACGCACATCCCCCTCCTACAGCACTTGCACCATCTCAGGGACCACGATCACTACTTGTATCGGGCAATCCTTAGATGCCTGATGGCCTAGTGCCATCGGAATTGGGGGAGGCTTAGGTGGTTGTGGATCTCCTTAACTTACCAAAGGTGGCGATGATTAGCTCAGATGATAAACCTATGGAGGATCCCGAGGACTATCTACCAGTAGAGGATGATCCAAAGGAGGATCTAAATTTGGGGGAACAGCATATTCACTAGGCGACAGGTAATGTAGGGTCAAAGGCATCGACTGGCAGCTTCGATTTAGGCGAGGAGCTTGATTATGATTTTGAACCAAATTACGATCCATTTAGGGATTGTTAGGTTGTTCTGGGAGTTGATTTTAATAGGTTGCATTTTGAGCCCTGCTTGTACATAACGCGGTTGGTTTGGATGGATGCATTTTGTGTAGTATATGGCATTGTATATAGTATGTTAGATCTTTCCGACTATAAGCACTAGGTCCGTTTCTCTTTTTTGCCATGTGACAGATTTAGTGTCTGGGGGCTAGTTAGTGTTTTGGTTTGGGGTAGCAGTCGAAGTTAACCTTAGTTAGTCAATTAGATGTGATATACTTTTATTGATTATGTATATAAACAAGCAACTATGTATGTAAACAAGTAGTCATGGAATTATATAGTGAAGCTTTGGTTTCTATCTTAAATAATATTTGAGCCATATTAAATGTATTAGTTAGGTATGCTTATTTTATATGTTGGGTTATTCTAGTAATTCAATCGTTTCGTTTAATGTATAACCACAATATTTGAATCTGTACAAAACAATGCGGAGGCTCCTGTTGGGTAATAATTTGGACCAGGGTCAGGGATCTAGTATACAAGCCTTGTGTAACGTGCTACCAAACTTTGGGTTCTCCTTGAGCTAGCTAACAATGTTGGGGACCTTAATTACTGCCCGACCTTAGTAGCTGAACTGATAAAACAGATTCCCTAAGTACTTACCAAAAACCCTCCGAGAGATGATAAGTTAGCGGATAGGGTAGTACGACGTAACCTTAAAGTGTATGATGGAAAATATGATCAGTGGAGCTAAAGGACTAGATTAGAGGTATGGAGAAAAGTTTTACAGTGGTAGAGGTCACAGAGGAGAAAAAGATGAGCATTGGGATGTTCTACCTGTCTGGTGAAGCTGATATCTGGTGGAACACCGTTGAGGGTAGGCTCTTAGGGCTTGAATTCACTTAGAATAAATTCTTACATGCATTGAGGGCTACATTGTACCTAGCTGTGGTTCAAAGACAGAAGCAGAGAAATAGTTCATGGAGTTGAAGATTGGTGGTAGTATGATTGTGATGCAGTATTCCAATAAGTTTACAGAATTATCCATGTTTGTCCCTAAATTTGTGTCATCTGAAAGGTTAAAGATGAGGAAGTTTGAAGAGGGTTTGACCTTTTACATTCGTAACTAGCTAGTTGGACAACCAATCTCGACCTACCTAGAGTTATAAGAGCAACCAGTAGAAGTGGAGCGAGTGAAGACAAAGTTGAGGGCCCTGAACCCGATCAATCAAAAGAGAAAAGAGATCGAACGAGGAGCTTCAAGTGAGAGAGTGATCCGAAAGAGACCTACTCCTACTCCTCCCAAGAGCCGCCTTGCAGCCTTAGCACAACCCTGTGGGAAATGCCTAAGAATTAACCACACTACCCCTGAATGCTTATTAGGAACCAAGAAGTGCATGTGGTGTGGAAGCCCGGAACATCTCATCATTGCATACCCCAAAGACTGAAGGCTGTAGACAAGGGCACAACAAAACCCTTGGCTCCACTCCACCAAGGACCCCCACTTCCAAGGCTTGCAATCGCATGAAGGGCATATGTGATGAGCAAGAAGGAAGCTACTATCTCTGGTACGGTTGTCATTAGAACTCTCTTTTTAAATTCAAAGCTATTTTGTATATTTTTTGATTTAGGTGCTACTTATTCATTTTTATCCACCAGATCTGCCATGTAATTGAACATTGAGAATTGGAGGACAGAAACCAATTATAGGATCAAGTTATCCAATGATTTTGTAGTTGAGTACCCTATCTGCTATAAACTTGTTCCCATCACTATTGGTGGAACCACATTCTCTGGGGATTTGATTTAATTTAATTTGTTCGATTTTGATATCATTTTGGGAAAGAATTGGTTGCACACTTATGGGCCTAAGATTGATTGTGAAGATCTTAAGGTTATTTTAAATGATGAAAAAGGGAGAGAAATATGTTTTTATGGATAGAGAGAGGAGAAACCTTATTCTTTAATCTCTGTTATGAAAGCAAGTAAGTTGTTATGTCAGGTGTGTATTGGATATTGGTGTTATGCTATTGACACTCAAACAAAAGAAGAGAAAGTAGAAAATATTCCTGTAGTTTGTGAATTTGAAGATCTTTTTTCTAAGGAGTTACCAGGACTACCCCTGTAGAAGAAAATTTATTTTGAGATTGAATTTATCCCTGGTGCCAACCTATCTCCAAAACCCCATATTGTACGATCGCAACTGAGTTTAGAGAACTAAAGATTCAGGTCGACGAGTTATTACAGAAGGGATTCATCAGACAAAGTGTGTTACCATGGGGTGCCCAATTTTGTTTGTAAAGAAGAAGGATGGAACCTTGGGGTTATGTATTGATTACAAAGAGCTGAACAAGATCACCATCAAAAACAAATGCCCTTTCCCGGGAATAAATGACTTGTTTGATGACCTGCAAGGAGCGGGAGTTTTCTCTGAGATTGATTTGAGGTCAGGGTACCATCAACTTAGGATTAAACTTGAAGACATCCCCGAGACTGCATTTAGGACCATGTATGGTCACTATGAGTTCACTGTGATGCCGTTTTGCATAACTAATGCCCTAGTAGCCTTCATGGATCTTATGAATGGAGTTTTTGAACCCTATTTAGACAAGTTTGCAGTGGTGTTCATATATGAAATTTTAATATATCCTAAGGACAAAGATGAACATGCTGTTAATTTGAGGACGGTATTACAGACCTTAACGGAGTATCAACTCTATGGCAAATTAAAGTGTGAATTTTGGTTGGAAGAAGTGGTATTCATGGAATATGTGGTTACAAAAGAAGAAATTAAAGTTAACCCCAGAAGGTGAAAACAATCACAAAATGGTCAACGCCTACTAATGTCACTGAGATTAGAAGCTTTTTGGGTTTAGTGGGCTATTATTGAAAGTTACGGTCTTTTCAAAAATAGCTTTGTCCCTGACCAATTTGCTGAAAAAAGTGACTAAATTTGAGTGGACAGACAAATGTGAGAGGGCTTTTTAAGAGCTAAGGCAGCAATTAACTACCGACCCAATCCTAACACTACCAGTAGAAGGTAAGGAGTATACTATTTACAGTGATGCATCGAAGAATGGTTTGGGGTGTGTTGTGCTGCAGGAAGACCAAGTTATGCCTCATGACAGCTCAATCCTTATGAGAAAAATTACCCTATGCATGACCTGGAGTTAGCAGCTGTGATTTCTGCATTGAAAATATGGAGATATTACTTATATGGGGTATCATGCAAGATTTATACTGACCATCAAAGCCTGAAGTATATCTTCATCCAGAAGGAGCTTAATTTAAGACAATGGTGTTAGCTTGAGTTACTTAAAGATTATGATTTGCATATTCAATACCACCTAGGAAAGGCAAATGTTGTAGCAGATGCCCTGAGTAGAAAAGTTGTGGTTTGTCTTTTGAAAATGAATGAATAAGCCAAAGGTGTACAACATTGCAGAATGTGTATAGATGTTGCAAGTAGACGGGTAGGGAGGGATGAAATGGGGTTTTGTAAAGTTTTTCATGGATGAGTTATCCGTGCATTTTGAGTTTTGTCTTTTCGCTGACTTCAATGTGATATATACATGTAGTGTGGTCATAGAAAATGGATGTTTTAGGTATGTGGTTTGTAAGTGTAAGTATGAATCATTGAAGAGGCTTGGGCCTGCTTATTTATGTGCATTAATGATGTGAAGTTAACGTTCGCATGAGTTGAAAGAAATATTACAGCCATGGTCATTGGAACCACTGAAGCACCGACGTAACAGATGGTGAAATTCCCACGCTTTGTATGATGCTTTATTAAGTTACTCCATAAATAGGTGTTAATGTGTGTTCCATTAATTTCAGCGAAGACGATGCACGATAGGCTGTACACAAAGCTGTAGGTAATTGGTGATGTGAGTATACATAATAGTGTTATGTTATTGTACTTGTTCTGTAAAGGAATGACATGAAGCCTGTGCGCACATTTATCTTTATATGAAAGTGTCATGTTGTTGTAGTAGTTATGTGGTTGTTGCACAAGGTTGGTTATGTACGTTGGGTTTGTGTCACAATTGTTATTGCTGAGATATGTGTGTGTAACTTTGTAATTTGCCAATGTGTTCGGAAAATTATTTTGGGTTTGTGTTTAGGCTTGCGATAAGGCATTGGAGAATGTAGTTGTTCTAGTATTGATGTCATGGAATAGGGATATAATATCGTAATTTTTCAAATGACAGTGAGCAGTGAAGGAGCTTGTGTGACAACATAACAATATGCTAGTGTGGCACATTTCAACACTGACATGAATTGTGGTGTGAGTTATGGATAGCAGTGGAGCATGTACGTGTTTCGGAAGAGTTGTGAAATGGCAACATTTGAGAAGGTAACAAGTGTCGATAGATTTGAAATGCGGCACGCTGGCCCAGGATTATGTCAGTTGAGCTGTAGGTGTGCTGGATAGGCATTGCTGTACAAGTGAGAAGGGCATGGAAAACCCTGCCCGCAATGGATTAACAAAATAGTCACGCATTCGATGGAGAAGTCAACATGCGATGACGGTCATAAGCAAGTTGAATGTATTTCTGATTCAGATGTTGTGTTAATTACCATAGTAATACATTTTAACATAACATTATGTTCCTAATAATGTTGTGGTGCATGGGATGCAAAAATTGGTTTCACCTCAATGTATATGGATTTCACAACAAAACTGAATGGTACATTGTATAAATTGCTTTGGAGATGTAAAAATCAAAATGTTGCATATGTCAACATGCATAATGGTCAATGTGTATGCATGTATTTGAAGTTATGTACGAATCCACATATGTAATGTATTTATGTGTGTATGTATGAGTGTGTGTGTAGAGGTGTGCGTAAGTGTATTGGCGTCGGTATATGTAAATGTAATCACACACAAAGAGTGAGAGAGAGATGTCTGGGTGTGTGTGTGTGTGTGTGTGTGTGTGTGTATTTATGTGATACACACACACACAAATACACAAACACACACACACACACACACACACACACACACACACACACACACACACATGACT
>JACYFF010003369.1:22663086-22677300 GCA_017589665.1 Selenicereus undatus
TTATCACTCACACGCTGTTTGAGAAACTTGCCAAGAGGTCACCTATCCCAAGGTTGCTCCCCAGCAAGCACGGTTAATTGTGGAGTTCTTAAAAGTTGGCTTCCTGGAAAGAATGGTGCAACCCTGGTGATATAAGTTGTCACTTTGATCCTTTTAAGCTACACTCGGGGTGTTACAATCACCCGCGCTTGAAGCGTACAACGTCCTCGTTGTGCCTCACTATCTGACCGACTTGCAAGTCCTTTTTCCGGCGGTCCACACTCAATATCTTTGCTCGGTGAGTTGACTGCCCATGGGTTGTCCATCCACTGACGCAGCTCAGGGTTGCGGGTCGGCTCTGATGCTATTTGTAATGCCCCGACCCTCTTGGTCGCGGGTCTTATCAATAACGGCTTAAAGGATCGTCGACTGGCCCCACAAATCACCACAAGTCTTTCTGGAGTGTTTTGTCCTCGCTCACATGCTGCCTGAGAAACTTCCCAGTGTCACCCATCCCAAGATTACTTCCCAGCAAGTACACTTAACTGTGGAGTTCTTAAGAGTTGGCTCCCCGAAAATAAAGGTGCACCTTTGGTGATAAAAGTTGTCGCTTCGATCCTTTTAAGCTACACTTGGGGTGTTATAGTGTGTGTATGTGTGTACGCACGCTTGTGCAATTGCGTTTGTCTGTATATATCACATATAATATGCATGCATATATATACATGTTTACAAAGTTAGAAATAAGTGTGTGTATATCTATGTAGCTGGTATATGTATACACTTCGGACACCTTTGGTTATATGGGTTTCAATTGCGGGTTTCATATTGTACTTGCACTTTTGGGTCTCAGCTGGTTCCCTTTAATTAATGTGATATTACATGTTATATTGAAAGGGAAAATTATGGGAAGTAGAGGTAGCACGTAAAGAAACCCCAAATTGATGAACAAAGCCCCCCACCATGACATTCCACGACCATCAATTGTTGTCGTCTCCACCTGGAAGAAGTGACCCTATTGCTGTCAAGTGCTACTGTGACACCCTGAAAATTCTAATTTATTTTATTACTAACCATTAGCTTATTTAATGCAACGGATAACAACCTAATGGGCGTCACTGCCATATTTCATTAAGAAATACAAGGCAAAAGGAATTAATTAAAATAGCCAAAATAAAATTCAAAGTCAACCACCTATTGAACTAAGAAAGGTTTAACTAAAAGAATCTTCTAATCAGCTTCACTCGCATCCCGTCCTCATGCAGCAGATTGGTACCTAAAATCAAAACACTTCGAACATTGAGAGGGAACTCAATAATGTCCACCCCTAACTGTTAAACACCTACTTAAATTCATTTCAAATATTTAGGGGTTGAGGGAAACATTCAAACAGTTCGAAAATGATTTTCGACCAGTTCAAGATCTTTAAGCTTCAAACATTAACCGTTCCTCAAAACCAAACAGAAACAATTTTATTGGCTAGCAACCCCACTAAGGCTTTCATGGTCTTCAACCGAACAATTTCGTGAATGACCAAATTCCCTCTTGTCATACGTCCATTTACAACGGCACATATCCGAAAACCGCAAGCAATAACCATGGGAGACTAATTTCTCTCTATATCCAGGTAAACTACTCTGTTCTCAGGACCCTCCTGCAAACTCGCCTTAATATTTCACTTTAGGATTTAATATCTTAGGAATATATTCAATTGCCTCCCAGTAAACCCATCTCATCTTAACTAAAAATTTAATTAACTGTGCAAACCACTTTTAAGACATGCACTACTAGGGTAAAAACATTCAATCACAACACCATAATACACGTTCAAAAATCACAAAACCATATATCCCGGTTCATGTTTTACACATAAGGTCCCCTTGGCATACAACATCACATAAAAATTCATAAACACGCAAAACCATCCTTAAAGAGCAACCAAGGGGAGTTAGGCCATAGACATTACCTTGAAGAAGCGTAAACTACCTAACTTGAGCTTGGAATAGAGTATTGGGCCTAAACGATAAAATAAAAAAGTCACGACTTGCACTAACTTAAGGGTGTCCTTACACCTAAAAACCAATCTTTCCAACCCAAAAGTCAAACCAACAACTAGGACCATATGACCATGACTAATACCCCATAGATATTAATTTTCAAGAACCCAAGAAATTTATAAAAGCTTATTTACTAAAATAAATCAATTATTTAAATTTAACCAATTAAGGTTTGGAATCAAGTTTAGGTCAGTTTTCTAACCTAAATTGTAGAGACCATCACTTCCCCTAGAAAACTCATATTGAGATGATTGAACCCAATCTATAAAGGTATGTTTGTTTGCCTTGACTTTTGTTTTATGAGCGTTCACAAGAAACTACAACAACTACATCAATTATTCACATATTTTCACCTAACTATTTCTAGGTTAGAATTGTGTAGTCTCGAGAGAAAATTTATTTCTCACTCTTTTGAAGTCTAAAATTAGTGATTTAAAATTCGTAGAGTACTAGAATTGTAAATCTGCATCCCAATTGTTTTCACAATTGTTGGCCCCGAAGATAAAAGGAATTTATTCTGCGAAGTTAGACCTTTGTGGGTGCAGTTTCTGATCTCGACTAACACTATAATTCATGCATAAGAGCATGATACTCACTCAAGTATACTCACCAAAATCGCTCTAAAACCATTCCTACGCATTCGTATTATCTTAAAAGTTAATAAAACCTATCCAAGCCCCTTCTAAAAGAGATTTTTAAATAGAAAAATTTGAGCTTTACCTTTGAGATAAGAGTAGAGGTAAGAGGCTTGAATTAGTGCTTTCAACAACCTCCGAAATTTGAGAATCATAATGCAACCATGAAAAAGAAGTGTTTAGAATCTACAAAACAAATAAGCTTGCTGTAAAAATTATTTCATTATGAGCATAAAATGTTTTTAACCCATATAACCAAAACCATAAACTTCACATCCAAACCAAGGAAGGAGAAAGGAAGCTTGGCGGCTTGGCTGGGGAAAGGTGAGGAGGCGAGCGAGAGCGCTGTGAAGGAGGGGAGGGGGCTTATGTGAGAGTAGGAAAGGCAGAGTTGTTAGAGTCTAGGATTGAGGGGAGGGGGCTTGCACGCATGAAATAAGAGCATAATTTTTTTTGGAAGAGGGGAAGGGGCTTGCATGCATGAAATAAGAGCATAATTTTTGTTGGAAATTAATCAGTTGCCAGGAAAGAGGGAGGGAGAGGTTTTGGGTTATATATGTATATTTTTAAAAAATATTACATCATTAAATATTTCTTTTAAATTTGAAACTTGAGAAGGAACTTTTCATAACTAACTACAATTTTATCAAATAAAACCAACATTTTGAAAAACTTTTATTGTATAAACAAGGAATATAAAATTTGAATTTGAAATTAATAACTTCTTCATTAAAGCTTGGATTAGGTTAAAATGTGGGATGAACTTGGTCTGAGATTCTAATTACATGATGACCCACTCTAGAATATTACCTACGAGCTCAAGCGACTAACGTTAGCTTACTATTCTTTGAGGATAATAATTATGAATTTTCGGGGTTTTACATTCTACATCTCTTAAAAGAAGTTTCATCCTTAAAACTTCGCACAAGGCTCAGTCATAAACATCCAAATTTTCAGGGATGTACATCTCGCCTGTCTTAAAAGAAGTTTGGCCCTTGAAACTTACTCATGCCTAGTCCTGCAAACAGATGAGGGTATTTAGATCGCATTCTTCCTTCTGGTTCCCGTGTTGCCTTGGCTATAGTGTGGTTAGCCCAAAGAATTTCACAAGTGGAGCCACTTTGCTGTGAAGCTGCTACTCTCGATGGTCCAAAATCCCAATCAGTTGCTCCTCATGGGTTAAGTCTTCCCAGAGCTGTAGGGCTTCCGGCTCGATCGCGTGAGTTGGGTCAGGAATGTATTTACGTAGTTGAGACACATGAAATTATACGATTCTGGAAAGTTTCTTTGGTAGTTGTAGCCAATATGCTGCTCCTCCTGCCCACTCAATGATAGAGTAAAGACTGATATACCTTGGGGTGAGCTTACCTGATTGCCCAAATTGCATGACACCCTTGGTGGGTGAGACTCGTAAGAAGACTTGTTCTCGAACCTCAACTCCAATGGCCTTCATTGCTTGTCGAAATAGCTCTTTTGGCGGCTCTAGGCTGCCTTCATCCTTTCTTAGATCATTCATACCTTCTGTGTGGTTGTGTGAATGAGTTCAGATCCGATAGTGAATGTCTCGTCAATCTCTTGCAAGGATAAGGGAGTTTCGCACCTTCTGCCATACAAAGCTTCAAATGGAGGCATTCCTATGCTGGAGTAGTAGCTGTTGTTGTACTAGAACTCGATCAGTGTCGGTTGCTCATCTGATGACTTTTTGAAGTCCAAAAGTAGCATATCCTATATTGTCTGGATAGTATGCTCGGTCTGTCTATTCACAGTGGGCTGAAATGTCATGCTAAAGTTTAGCGTGGTCCTGAATGCTTCCTGTACTTTCTACCAAAATCTTGCTTAGAACCTCGTGTCTCAATTAGAAACCATGGAGCTAGGCAACCCATGTAAGCGAACAATCCCATTTAGGTGAGCATGAGCGAGTTGATCTAGAGTCCAGGTGTTTGCCATGACGATAAAATATGCAGACTTGGTCAACCTATTGACAATCACCTAAATTGCGTTATTCTCACCCCTTTCTTTTGGTAGCCCCATCACAAAATCCATGGAAGCAGAGTCTCATTTCCACTCTAGAACCTCCAAGGGTAGTAAGAGTCCTGCAGGGCACTGATGATCTACTTTCACCCATTGGCATGTCAAGCACTTAGGCACGTAATCCGTTGCTTCCTCTTTAGTACTACTCTGCCAGTAGGTTAGGTTGAGGTCCTTGTAAAGTTTATTCCCACCAAGATGCACCAAATGTGGAGTAGTGTGACCGTATTCTAGAATCTTATTTTTAAGCGCCCAGGGACATACACTCGGTTATGGAACCTTAGGGTCCCATCCTCTTGGATCACAAAATCCTGGGGCTTTGCCTTTTAGAACTTCTATATTTAACCTCACTCACTGGGGGTCGATTTTTTTAGCAGCTCCAATATCCTCAGTGAGTATGGGTCGCACTTCCATTATAAATAGCAGAGAATTACCTTTCTCATACCAACATTAATATCTAACCTCTTAGACTCCTCACACAACTCTGTTGGCATAAAGAGCAGATAGTTGAGAGTAGTGTATGGTCTATGGCTTAAAGCATGAGCAACGATGTTTTCCTATCTAGGGTGATATTGGAAGTGTACAGCGTAGTCCTTGAGAAATTCGAGCCACGTTCTCTGCCTTAAGTTCAAGTCCTTTTGAAAGAATAGGTACTTAAGACTACCACCGTGAGTTCTAGGTCGTGAGTTCGGTAGTCCTTCTCGCTCGTCTTTAGCTGTCATGATGCATACGCTATATAACCCGTCCATTTTGCATCAGTGCACACCTCAACGGTTATGAGATCCATCACTATGTACCACAAACCCTTCAGTTCTGGATGACAATGCTAATATGGGTGCAGACGTGAGTCTTTTCTTAACTTCTTGGAATCCTTGCTTACATCTTACTCTCCACTCATAGTTCACCATTTTCCTAATCAAATTGGTGAGGGGAATTGCTATCTTTGAGAAATCTTGAACAAATCTTTGATAGTGCCCCACTAGCCCTAGGAAACTTCGCACCTCTGTAGCATTTTTCGGTGCAGGCCACTTGGTAATGACCTCTATCTTTTGTGGGTCCGCTGACACTCTCTCCTTAGACACCATATGACCCAGGAAAGCTACTTTCTTTAGCCAAAATTCACACTTCTTCAACATAGCATAGAGTTCATTTCTTATTAGGATCTTGAGGGCAGTCATTAAATGTTGAGCATGCTCCTCTGGAGTTTTTGAGTACACCAGTATGTCATCAATGAACACTGCCACAAATGAATTTTGCCTCCTTCTTTTACCAAACACCGTAAAATGAGAAAATGATTTTCACCCCAACCAAGCACACCGTTAATAAAAATTCCAAACTAGTGTACGTATAGAGACAGAGACAAAGAAGATGCGGGAAATATATGTGGAAGTATATGTGACAAGTGAAATTAGTATGTTATCAAAACATCAAACTGCCAAAAATCTGGGCACGATTTCATACATACTCAATCTCCATTCTTTACGAATGACAGTTTACATGGAATTTCACAGTGTACATATAAATTGGCCTCCTTACAACCCCAATGTTGAAGACGACTATGGCATTCGTACTGATTGGTAATTCTATGGGGGAGTTACTACTTCCGGTTGTGTGCGTATATGAGGGCAATGACAAGGATGATGTTGCAAAGCAAGTGAAAAGTAAAGTGGAGTGTCCTCCTCTTGGAAGCATTCACCTTCATTGTCCACGTCAACAACTTCTATTCTAATGGGAGGCAGATGATGACATGGTCTAGCGAATTAAACATTAGTGGCATACTCAAGAGCCTTACTAGGTGACTGTGATGGGATGCGCACATCCAAGGTTGAGCACCCCCATTTATAGCAGATTCATTGGTTACATGGACATGCAAGCAAGTTACGATTAGTAAGTGTAACTGAGGGCATTCAAGTTTGGAAGTTTGGGCAGGAAAAGCTATCTACTGATTGTGCAGACGAGCCCAATGCGCTCAACTAGCGTGAATCGCGTGATAGGAACAGTGGTGGAAGAGGTTGTCATTAGACCACCCCAGCAGCATCCTCACGACGCAAAAAGGAGCAGAGAGAAAAGGGGTGAGGTGGGGCGCTTCCTTCAGCAATACCTCATGGCTAGTGGCTTGGAGGGACCTCGGGGCCATAAGCCGACTCATATAGCATTTTTTCCTTTTTTATTTTTTAAATATTTTTGTTGGGTTTCGTGGCCTAAAATCCAAGAAACGGCATGGCGGGACCGTGCCAGACGACACGGGCGTGTTAGGCTGAAGAAGCGACGACGAAATGAGGCAGGGATTTGGCATGGGGAGGTCGTCCCAGGTGGCACGGCTGTGCCACCCAGGCACTGGGTGATCGTGCCACCCAGCACAGTCGTGCTGGGTTCCCAGTTCTGGCGTGGGTTTCTTGGCAGCTAGGGTTTGCGTATTGGGATACAATCTTTGTGGCGGCTAGGGTTCTCCTCTAGGAGTTAAACCCTAGATTTCTAGACCCTATATAAAGAGACCTTGCCTAGAATCTAAAATCACTACTTCAGACTTCAAATCCCTGAATCCCTAAATACATTGAGAGGTAGAGAGATTTTGAGAGAGATTACAAAAGACATTGTAATTCTACTATTAGATCGAATCACTTGTTGTGATTGTGATCCTTTTGTACTCTCCCTGCTCATATAGCGGAATGATTGTGCTCGTCGCCGTCCATGGTTTTTCCCACATTGGGTTTCCACGTAAATCTTGTGTGTCATTGCTTTGTTCTTGTTATCGTTCTTTAAATTTCTGAATATCTGTTGCATCCTATTGCTTCCGCTATTAGTTTACTCTAATTCCTAACAAGTGGTATCAAAGCTTTGGTTTAGGATGTCTTCAATTATGAAGGTTGGTATTCAGAAATTTTATGGGGAGATTAGTTTTAATCTCTGTAAGGTGCAGATGAGAGCAGTTCTCATCCAGCATGGGTTATGGAAGCTTCTACAAGGACCTCACTGGAAACTCGAGAAGATGACTGATGAACAATGGGCAGCAGACCAAAAGAAGAGATGTGGATCATTGACAGATGAGGAATGGGAGGAACTGGAGTTGAAGGCAGTTTCAGCCATTCAGTTGTGCCTGGCACCACATGTCCTGCGAGAGGTGCTCGATAAGGCAACTGTTGTGGATCTGTGGACTCGGCTGGAGGAACTCTACATGACGAAGAGTCTAGCCAACAAGATCCGCTTGAAGGAAAGGTTGTACACCTTTCGTATGGCTGAAGGTACCCCTATTCAAAAACATTTGAATGAGTTTAACTCTATTCTTGTTGATTTGGATAGTCTGGACGTAAAGATTGATGATAAGGATAAAGCTGTTCTACTTGTTGTGTCTTTACCCCCCTCCTATAAACACTTTAAGCAGATCATACTATATAGTAATTCTAATACTATATCGTTTGAGGATGTTAAGTCAAACTTGTTGTCTAAGGAGAAGTTTGATCTTGGCATTCATGCTGATTTTGCAGAGGCAATAGTAGTAAGGGGTAAAACAACTGAAAAGGGGAACGGTAATAGTAGTAAGAACCGTTCTGAGTCTAGAAATCCTCACGCTGTTAAGACCTGTAATTACTGTGGTAAATTGGGTTATATTGTTGTTAACTGTTGGCAACTACAAAAGAAAATGGAGAAAGAAGAAGATAATTCTCGTGAGCCTGCTGAAGCTTCATTTCCTGAATCTGATTCTGATGGTGACGTTCCGTTTGCTACCTCTACTGAAAGGGGGAGCGATTCTGATTGGATTCTTGATTCTGGCTGTACCTATCATATGTGTCCTCACAAGGATTGGTGTTCAACATATGATCCAGTTGACTCAACTGTCGTTCACAAGGGCAATAATGCCCAATGTAATGTAACTGAAATCGGTAGTGTTAAAATCAAGACCCATGATGGTGTTGTCAGTTCGTCACGTTCCTGACTTGAAGCATAACCTCATCTCTTCAGCCACCCTTGAATCCAAGGGGTGCAAATATTCAGCTGAAGGTGGAGTTCTGAAGGTCTCGAAGGGTAGTCGGATTCTACTAAAGGATTTGAGGCATGGAAGCCGCTCTGTCTTACAGGCACCTACTACGACAGGTTATATGAAGAAAGGTTCATATAAATCATGTCCCAGAGCTAAGTTCAAGCATTGCTTGGACTTAGTTGGCATTCACAGTAACTGAGGCTTCGGGGCATTGCCCCCAAGGGGGCATCACCCTTCGGGGGGCGATGACGGTGTTAGAGAATTGGTAAGTGTTGGTGATTTTGGTCCAAGGTAGAGATTGTTAGGTTTCGTGGCCCAAAATCCAAGAAACGGCACGGTGGGACCGTGCTAGACGACACGGGCGCGTTAGGCCGAAGAAGCGACGACGAAAGGAGGCAGGGATTTGGCACGGGGAGGCTGTACCAGGTGGCATGGTCGTGCCACCCAGGCACGGGGTAACCGTGCCACCTAGCATGGTCGTGCTGAGCTCCCAGTTCTAGCGCAGGTTTCTTGGTGGCTAGGGTTTGCGTATTGGGATACAATCTTTGTGGCGGTTAGGGTTCTCCTCTGGGAGTTAAACCCTTGATTTCTAGACCCTATATAAAGAGACCTTGCCTAGAATCTAAAATCACTGCTTCAGACTTCAGATCCCTAAATCCCTAAACACATTGAGTTACTCCTAAACTTAGAATAAGTTGGATGATATTTTGATGAAAGACAAAAAGGATTGAATTAATTATGAACCAAATGAACCTAAGTAGTGATGTTTACATGGCTGGAAAATTCGAAATGAGCATGAAAGAAATAACCCTTTTATACTAGTAAAACATGTGTATAATTAGGGAGAAAATATGTGGGCATCATACAATATCGAAATGATTTTATTTGATTGATAAATTGGGGAGTTAACCAAGGAAATTATCTAGCCTATTCAAAATTTGAATTTCAAATTTTGAAGAATCAAATCTCTTGATATTATCTTGCTATGATTTTATCTTCACAAAATAAGCATGCTTCTAATACATTATACTTGCCATATAATCTGATCTTGCAAATTTAAAATATTATGTTGACAATATTATCACTTTACTAATTTGCAAATAAATATCATGATTGAAAGAATAATAACATTTTTATTAATGATCAAAATCTTTTGTTATTATATTGGATTCTAAGAATAATATCAGCAATATTTTCAAGAGCAAGAAAAAGATATTATGCAGCTTCATATCAACACAAATCGTGGCAAAGATTGTAAGAAAATCAAATCAGAATCTGCTGATCAGATTTCAAGGGCCTCAAATGCAATTTCAAGATATTCTGAGCAGAATTTCCTTTCTTGACAGAATTGATGCCCGACTACTAAAGCCTATAAATAGAGGCCAAATGAGGAAGAACAAGCATCGAAGCAAGTTGCATGAACATTGAGCTATACACTTGTGAATTTACTCTGAGCATTACATTGTGATTAAAAGTTGTGAGTGTATTGAGGAATTCTTTATTAAGGAGTGAACTTAGGAGTTCGTGTGAGGTCACAACTCCCCCATACTTAAATCAAGAGGTTGATTTAAGTACTTGGGATCTCTAGAGTGAGGTAGCTCTGAGAGATTGTGAGAGTTCATCTTAATAAAAGAAGTAGAGAGTTGAATCCTAGAGTTGGATAACTCTAGGCGGGGACCTAAGCCTGATTGAGGCCCAACCTCGTTAAAATATCGTTGCGTATTGTCTCAATTTAATTTCTGTATTTGCTTTCGATTCTTAAATTAAAATTTTTGCAATCACCCTATTCACCCCCCTCTAGGGTGATCTGAGTCTTCAATTGGTATCAGAGCCAGTGCTATTATCTTAAGACTTAACCGTCTAATAGCTTCGATCCCATGGCCAGTTATAATCTCGATTCTGATTGCCCACCTCTTTTTATGGGTACTAACTATTTTTGGTGGCATGAGGTAATGGAATTCTATGTTAAACATAAAGATCTTGATCTTTGGGAGATTATCAAGAGAGGACCCATTATCATTGAAAAATCAAAGGATCAGTTTACCAACGATGATTACAAGATGATGTCCAAAAATTCTAAAGCCATTAATATGCTATACTGTAGCCTTTCTATTGAGATTTGTGAACCAATTTTTTATTGTAAAAGTGCAAAGGAGATTTGGGATACTCTTTGTCAATTATATAGTACTAATGGAAAAATTTTAGATTTTGATTTGGTTAAACAGGAGGAGACAGTTGAGGCCAATAAGTCCGAAATTTATAATGCTGTAGACGACAATGATTCATACAGAGAACACAGTGAAGTGACCAATGTCAATAAAGAAATTCAAGATGTTAAGGATGATGGCTATTCCTATGGAGAACGAATAGATCAGAAGCAAGATCAATAAGGACCAGAGTGTGACTCTCAAGAATTACTAGCTCTACAAAATGAGAAAAATGAGGTAAATTCTTTAATTAATTATTTTTCTCAATCCGATCTTGAATCTACTTATTTGAAAACTACAATTGATAAATATGTGTTAAAATTTTCTAATTGTAGCAATAAAATAAGAAAATATGTCAAGAAAAAGCCAATGCGATTTTTAGCCTCTTTATTATCTCTTGCTACTAACCATTATGGACCCAACAGAAAAGGGGTTCCAATCTTTTGGTCAAGAAATTTATTTTTGCATAAATTAACAAAGACTACTCAACAACTACATGGAACATTCTTCATACATCCTCATAGAAAAATCAAACAAAGTCCACAAGCCTTTAAAATCTCAAGATGTTCAAAGAGACAAAATTTGGTTGGAGGTGTGCAAACAGAGGTCATACAATTGGAAAGTAATGGATTGCCTAAGGTAAAACTTAGGTAAACTTTATTTCTCAATTTTTCCCATCCATATTTCTTACATTCCTCATGTTGAGGGGGAGACGAATTATACGTGCATACATTGATTGAGTATCGATTTGATTATTTAGTAGAGTGAACATGCTGCATCTTATTTTTGAATAGTAGTTTACATGAAATCGCTCATACAAAGGGATGTTAATATGATTATGCCTCTTAATATTAAATCATGATTCAACATCATATAACTCTTACATGGCACATCATGCTCATTTCATGAGGCTTGCAGTAAAAATTGACTTAGCTTTCTTATTTCACTGTGCTTGCCCTTGTTAAATTGAGTGATGCGTCCTATAACTTCTATACCAATGATCAATATGGTTCCCTACTAATTATGTTTGTAAATGTGACATCTTGCTTAATTTGGACATTATCTTGTTTTGTACTATCTCGATACATGGCTATAGGCTTTAACGCATTTATAGATGTAAGCAGTTGATTGAATTCCTTAATCCATGTATATGATTAGATGACTCATAGTTGATTTTTAATTCTTTTATTTCCATTGATGTGGTTTATCTAATATTGAATTTTGATATGAATAATAATTTTGTGCGCTTAATCAGTACGACTTATACCACTTGAGTTACTTCACGTTACTCTTAAAAGTAGAAGAGTTAGAAAATCTATTCATATCTTAGCATCTCTCATGAACATGATGTTTATTTTTTAATATGTTCACGTCACGTGGATCCACAAGAAATACAAAGCCTATAAATTGTGAGTATATGATTGACATTGATAATACTGTACTTTGAATTCATGGACATAGAACATGATGTTTATTATATCAAATATAATCTTTTAATATCCCCGTACAAGATATTGCATGATCCAATTATTTTTAGGAGAGGTCACAAATGTCATAATTTACACTATGCTATCATCTATGTGATTGTGATCAATGATGCATATCCTTGCCCCTTTGCTTAAATTGATATCATATGTTTTGAATATTTTCATCAAGGAAGAGAGAAAGCTTGATCTATTTAGTATAGTCATTATATGCTATGATCACAATGGCTATGCATGTTTTTGAAATTTTATGATTTTAGCTATGGTTATTATTTAATATTGAATTTGGTATGAACTAGATTACGATTTACCCCATAAATGATCGATGATTAATTACTCTTGAAGTGGACAGATAGTACGTTTTTAGAGGGTAGCACTTTTATATGTGGATATATTAACTCATGCTTATTCTGAGTAATTATTTGGAATTGTTGTCATCCTCAAGACTGATATTGTATGCTTGAATTACTTTGATAAGGGGGAGGAAGCATATACTCTAATGCACTTAGTCATTTGATATGCTAAGTGATATTACTCATACTATGCTCCTGCAATATTCAACGGGGTAGAGATAAATTTGGATTGCGAATGTCCATGCTTTATGTGTCGTCATACCCGAAAGAATTATATGCGTATGAATTTAATTTTTTATATAATTCTACAGCGCATAAATTGAGAGGGAATGCTTTCTTACTATTGATGATGAAATAAAGAGTTTTGTGGATGATTATTTTCCTCACATGAAAGGAAGTCAGGCGCACGTAAAGAATTGACTTTGCAATCGAGATGCCTTGATTTTCAAAATCTTCAAAGAAGGTTAGTTTGATTGTTTACATGAGAATGCCAAAATATAAGGTTTATATTGGAATATCCAGAACTTGAAAATGGATCAGAATGTTAAATTTAGTCTTTGGGTTCAAAATGGGTAAAATTTACAAGTATAGAGTATTAGACTAAATTTCTTAGAATTACATTGTTTTGATTATTCTCTCAAAATGGGGAGAGATTAAACATGTTCCTTATTGTCTATATCTTATGTATGCATGAGAAGACTCATCCAGTGAGTCTTGATACATGCAATTGATTTTGATGATTTACTATAACGTAGCTTTTTGACATAAAACCCCACATTCATTTTATGAAAGTCATTTTGAGGGGGATATAACTTAATTGTTGTATAATCTATGTTATCATATCTCCAGTATTATTGTTCAACGTAAGAAGCTATACATGATGCTTTTTATCTCGTGTGCCCCTATAACCCATGCTTATTCTCTTAATAAAATATATTAAAAGGAAGATAATTCTTACACGAAGTTATTATTATATATCTAGATGATCTTGTGACATTTATTTTTAATAGAAGAAATTAAGTGTTCCAAATAGTCAATTATATTTTAATAATTTGTCATCTTTGTGAGTAATTTTACTTTAGTTAATTTAAGGGGCAGCTATCTTGGTTAATGTGCTATACTATTCATATGCTATCATCTATATTAGTGTACAATCTCGAAGTTGCTATACCAAGATTCTTAATATGATTTGCTTTCTACACATTATGCTGGACTGATTATTTTTTAGAGGATCGATAATTTGTTTCTTGGCATATATTATATCACCTACATGATATTCAGTCAAGCTTTGATCATATATGATAGAATATCACATGGCTCAATCATTTTTGAAAGGGGGAGACATGAAGAGTTTTAAATTATTGACATTCTAATATATCAGTGTCTTCAATGATAATCCTCTCTTATGTTATTTCATAAGAAAGTGAAATCCTATATGTCATTGATTTTGATGTTGACATATAACCCAATTTTCATACTTGTGAGTGCTATA
>JACYFF010003369.1:22719978-22740947 GCA_017589665.1 Selenicereus undatus
ACGCGAAAATCAGACACCACAATTCACCCCCCCTCTTGTGGAAGTATTCTCTAAGATCTAACAGGGATACTAGTGGTGTGAAGTACGTGTGAAGAAAGCTTGTTGTACTAGGAGATGTATCCCACTCATTTGCATCGTGGCCTTCAATTTGGATTGGCAACAGTAGGGTTGCCTCAATTTAATTAAGGCACTTTGGTGTGAGAAAAACCCCTTTATAGTGTATAACACATTTAACACTAGGTGCAGAACACGTTCAACAGTAGGTGCACAACAGTAATAACATCAATTGTACATTGCAATTACGTAAATAATTCACAACATTCAGCTAAAGTTGACCTGGTGCATATCATCAATGGGGAAACTGCCCGTAAACCCTAACTAATGTCTCCTTTTTCCATGAAATCATTAAACGCTAGGCACGCATGATAAAAAAAATGTGAAGAAAATGTGACGATCATATCCAAGGCTCCACCACATATTAGTGAGACGGATACAGAGGTCACATGATATGTCCGTTAGTTACCCAATTAAGTGACACACATTCATGCAATAATTTCGATAACATAGTCGGTCCACAAAGTGAGCATGGTATTGCAGTATAAGAAGCCTTTCGTACAATACAGTATGAGAATGCACGAATCTGATGCCAACAAAGTTCTATCTTTAACTCATACATCCTAGGCTTGGCCTATTGTAAGGTAACATCCCATATAAAGACCAATCTGTTATTAAACCCTTGCCTCCAAGCCAAACCCTTCTCCTTTTGTACCCCTTCACTTAGATTCATGCATTCCTCTGCACACAAGCAAATGGAAATGTTTGAGTGGACACGAACTAGGCAACTCCAGTTCAACTCCGTGGGTGGTCCTTGTAGCTCTCCAACTCCACCACCTTCACCTACTCGATTGCTCAGAACCCCCCCAAATGGAATTCTACCTCCATACCCCCTGTAGTCTACTGAACCTGAAGATTGCGTAAACCAATTTGAGTTCTTATGGCACAATGGCGAGGAATAGGTGCCTGTAAGCTAGAGGTAATTTATAGCGTCATAGTAAATTCTGTTGGGCACCTAGACTTACCCAACCACATAATGATTAGACGCTCAGGAGGTCACCTATGTGCGTCACATATACCACAAATACAGGACGCGCCACATTAGTGCAGCTCATAGGAGTGTGCTCCAGGGATTCTTACGACAGCATTATAGTGACTACTCTAGGGTAGTCGCCTCTCTAAAATGGACTGCAGACCTCAATTTTAGGCCTCTACTTCCTACGTGGACACCTCTATATAAAATAGAGGACAACAACGTAACAGTAAATGTGGTAAGCTTCTCTGATGTGGTGGTTGCGTTCGAGTTATAGAATGAAGTTAGGTTAGTTGAAGTGACGGTCGGATGGATGATGAAACATAAATTGAAAGTCATGTCAACTTTGTGTTGATAAACCTGATGATTCCAAACAAGCTTCTCATCATACCCAACCACTGGCCTGTACATTATATGGTTGTTTGGAACGCCTGAAGTGCTAGGCGGCCATCATTCTGGTCTACTATGGAAGCTATACCGAGGTCCTTCTCCTTGGATGTGTGAATGATTCTTGAGTCTTGCCTCATAAGTCAACAACCGTGACGGTGTCTGCTAGCCTTCCATTTAGAGGTGTATGTATAGTGCCTTCCAATGATTCACTGGAAGCATCCTGGTCCCATGGAACAAGTCAAGGACAGCATTCAATGTAACAGTAGCAAACAATTAAGGTGTGCAATGGGAACTTCACAATTTGAATTGGGATTAAGAATAATAATGGATGGTGTTTAAATTAGTAGTCCACCATGGATTAATAGTTTAATGTAATGAGTACCATCTACTAACATTTCACTTTATTGCAATGCATTGTGGTCATCCTTGTACTTCATGTCCGTAACAGTAATACTCAAACTGTTAAGCACAGTATGTCACCAATTTTTGTATAATACATAACGGTTAAATATTGGGTTTTATTCAGTAATAATCGTTGTTCACATTATTTAGTACATGGCCTTCAATCATTGTACACTCCCACCTACATCTAGTGTCATTCACAATGGATTTCCCCATTCACAAAATTATAGCTCCCTTTGTTCGTAACATATTTGGACATGTGCAACACATGCTTCAACATTACGACGTACAATTGCATGTACATTACTAGTACTTGCATTACCAGAGGAAGTTTGTAACACTCATTAGATGTACTCTCCTCAATGTTCATGTGGAGTCCCTTATAAATAATGCCCTTTACAAGACATCCTTATTTGTTATGCGTATGCCCCCCATTAAGTTATTCTACACATACATGCGAGTTATTAGAGTGACGAACTTAAAATGTCATCCAACAACGTGTGGAGTGTACCCCCATCTTAGGAGGGGGCCTCAGAATGCAGGGAACCCACACACCACCATGAGGCAGACATAAAGGAAGCAACGCAATTGCCTGAATGCTCGTACGACCATGTTAGCAATTATGGCCGGCCAGCAAGATATAAAGAGACTAACGATATTTTTCGAAGGAGGGTTGTAATATGCTCCAAGAGAAAGGCATGCCTTAGTTGCTTACGATGTATTATGTTTACATCATATATTTTTGTAGACCACCTCCATTCCTAGGCACAACCATCACTACAACATCTTCTATGTTATAGGGACTCCGGTGCACCTATGACCATGAGGCGCATCATCCGTATGGTCGATGTGCTCATATAGTCATACGAGAGATGTGTGACAATCTCCGGAGGAACTCCAATATAACAGAGACTATGACTACAACTATTTCGAGTCTCGAGAGGTAGAGACCGTTTACAATAACCGAGAAACAGGTTACGACATTGCTACTGCAAACAACCGACTCCATAACTCTGTGGTTGTGAACATTGTTTTAATGGTCGTGCCGCCTTGGTGTGGGGTTACATCTGTAATCAACATATCACATTTGGTAGCAACAACAATGTTCGTTTATTAGTGCCAATATGCATGGTAGGCCTTTCTAATGAGTTCTCACATGAGGTGAAGTCCTTATAATGGTGTAGAAGACATTGTCAGCACAATGTGTACTTATAATCTACTTTCACAAACCAATGTCTGTTTCTATCATTGACAATTCTTTAAATTAAATTTGTACTTTAATAATAATGCAAGCATTTACATTACACATGACTGGACTATCACATCAGTACCAACTACACTTCCAATAGTACAACATCTGCCACAAACTTACGTCTCCCTATGTATTAATGGTGCACTATACATAAGAAGTTATTAAGAGCCTTTAATGATGACTATTATTATTTTATGGACCCAGTACGACAAAACTCACGTACGATATGCACCCCATACACCGGCAAACTTGGAAAACATAGCTTGGTAAGTGGGAGCTAGATCATCATGCCTTATGTACTCGAGATGTTGTTTTGTTGGGGAATGATACGTAGTTAGTTGTGTTCAACTAATACAAGTAAATTGTCATTACAATTGCGTTGTATGCGCTTTTATATGAATTCTTTAAGGCACCCACTTGTGACAGGCTGATGTCACAATTCTAGCTTCGCAGTATGAAAACATGCCTATATAATTACAAGAGTTTGACTTTGTACACTTTCTTAGGAGAAAAAGATGCCAATTAAAAGGGGTTTCCCACCATTTAGACTCTTCAGAAACTACTACAATTACACTACACATATAAACCCATTGTGACATTTCGGTCACCACTAATGACCCTCCGTAAAATTATTACTATTCAACTAATGTGAAATTAACAGCACAGGGAGAACATACGCCTGGGAAAAAAATTATAGAGGAAGATAACAATGGGTGTCCAACACGGAGAGCTCATCAGCCAGAAATCATGTTGCATGGAAGGTACTTATTACTGCCACAACTAGCCTCTCAAAGGATCCACTGCGATTGGAGCCGGGGACATGAAGGTTGCGAACGACAACTTAGATTGTCACTGTCGTGTAGACAGGTGTGCTGAGGTAGCCACCCTTGTTACAGACAAAAGTTAATCCTCCTTGCTATGTGCATCAAGCACTGTTTGTATTTCAGCAAATTCAACACACCATTTATGCACTTGAAATGCCAATGTGTAACACCCCGAGTGTGGTTTAAAAGGATTTGGAGTGACTACTTATATCACCAAAGGTGCATGTCTCTTTTCGGGAAGCTCACTCTTAAGAACTTCACAATTAAGTGTGCTTACTATAGAGAAATCTTACGATGGATGACCCCCTAGGAAGTTTCCCAGGCAGTGTGTGAGTGAGGACGAAGCACACCAAAAAGGCTTGTGATGATTTGTGGGACTAATCGACAATCCTTGAAGCTGTTCTGATAATCGTCCTGGCGTGGGAGGGGACAGGGGCATTACAGTTGGTATCAGAGCCTAGGTTTGAATAATAATTAAAAAAATTTGTAGTCTTAAGTATTGAGTAAGGCCGTTATACAGAATATATTTATATTTGCATTCATTGTTAAATATTTGTTTATGTCTATTTATATCTTATATTAGATGCCAATTGTCCAAAGGTTCCATCGTATAGACCCCAATTGATTAAAGTGGATATCTGGCACAACCATGAAGGCCCATTTAAAGAGGGTTTGATGGTGGATACATGCAGGGTTGGCGCGAAGGGCCACCAAATATTAAAGGTCATATTTATAAGCTAAAATTCTACTAGACTCTCTTCCTGATTTTGAACCTTGGGCTTACTTCAAGAGGAAGTATGAAATGTCACTTTGTGAGGGAAATGTCACTTTGTTTAGTGAACACTTTGCTAAAAAAAGACCATTTGAAACTATGGCTAGGGAACACCTCTGATGTATTCAAGCTTCACTAAGGCAAGGATTTGCAAAAGTGAATCAAGAATGCATTGGGTAGAAGGAAGGAAGTAGAACCAAAGTAACCAAGAACCAAGATAGAATTCAAGTGGACTAACAAGGGTGATTGAAGACCCACCTTGGTTTGCACATTTGGGTAATCTTCTTCCTTCAACTAAGTTACATAAATGAATCACCTTCTTAGTTGAGTTAAGAAGACCTAGAGACCCACTTGAGGTTGCCAAACACTCAAGATATAACACTAGAAATTTTAAGAGATAATGGAGAGTTTTCACAACTAACTCAAAGTTCAAATTCATTCAAAAGTGTTCTGTTACAACCTAAGGTCTCCCTTATATAATGGGAGCCTCTAACAAGCTGAAGCAAAAGGGAGCAAAGGATCCTTACATGTCCAAAAAGCAAGAAGAGACCAAAAGGCAATGATAAAATCTGAAAAGTGCTTGCTTTTGTCAGCAACGTTTCAGTTTACAAGGGTCAACTTCAAACAACTATATCTCCTAGGTTTCTCACTCAAATTGGGTGAAATAGACCTTGTTCGAAAGCTTAGGAAGTCAAATTTCATGTGCCTTAAGTTTCCAGCAATTTGGAGCTACCATTTTGGAGATATGGGGCAATAGGTACAACATATGCAGACTGCGATAGTTTCTATAGCATCTAGAAAAAGGCTCCAATTGACTTATTGCCTAGAGACCTAACCTAGAACTCTTTATATGTCCTTGAATATGGAATATTAAGGGTTCTAAAAAGTATATTTTTAGCCTTTTAAGTCAACTTTAAGCTTGGGTAATCAAGCTTACAAAACTGGGCCAATTTCTAGCCAAACTGGGCAGCATGTTATTTGTGTTGTTCATGATGTTTCGAACCATTGCTTGCACTTATTGGACTTCCTTGATGATGCTAGGCTCTTGTGGATGGAGAGGGAGAGTTTGGAAGGGTTATGAAGATGGTCCCCATCAACCTCCTAAGATAAACCTTAGAACAATTAGGATGGAATGTCCAAGTTTTATTCGCTTGTTGCCCAGAGATAGGAAGGTAAGCTGAAGAGGAACTAGGGTTTTGTGTAGACTACATCGCATGCTCCCTGCCAGGGTCCTCAAATCATGCCCAATCTAGTGTAGGGGACAACCTATAAAGGTAAAAGGGATCTCAAGTAAGCTTAGGAAATTAGATGGCTCTAGTAGTTAATAATTCTAAGACTTGTATTGCATTGGAATTTATGAAGGGGATGAAGATTCTATCTTCATTAGTAATGAACTTCTTCTTGTTGAATTATGGTCATTTTTATTTTAAAAAAATACTACTGAAGTACGTGTCAAATTAAATAGTGAATCGGGATGTCAGAACAATCTGGAAACGACCCCCATAATGGAAGCTCCCAGTAAGTCACTTCAAGCTTGGGAGCGTACGTTCTTCCCAACCAGGTGGTGATACAATTACTTGATGAATTGATCAAAAGAGCTTCACAACCTGACAACAACTATAATATCAATGGCTAGCCTGAACCAGATTACGGAATGCTTATGGATAGGGTAGCAGTAAGAAAACCGAACTATTATGATGGTAAGGCTGACCCAGGCAAACTTGAAAATTGGATCAAAAATATGGAAAAAGTGTTCAATGTCGTGGAAGTTCCAGTTGAGTGACAAGTCAGTATTGGCAGCTATTACTTAAGCGTTAAGGCTGATGCTTGGCGAGGTACCATGAGAGAAAAAGGAACTGAGCCTAGCTTTGATTGGGTCTCTTTTAAGACTCTGTTGCTAAAAGAATTCTACCCAGTGTCGTTACATCATAAAAATGAAGATGAATTCCTTGACCTTCAACAATGCAAGATGTTTATGACTGATTATGTTGCCAAATTCGAGGAGTTATCGAGATTTGCAGTTGATTATGTCGCAACTGATAAAATGAAAAAGAACTACTTTCAGAGGAGGTTAGACCCCAGAATTCGCTAGCAATTAGGCGGTCATCACATAACCACCTATTAAGAATGATATGATCAGGCAGCAGAATTGAAAAGAATATGGGATTCGAAGGGCCACAACTTCACTGATGGTTCCAGTAAGAGGTCCAATATGGGCCAAAGTTTCACTCAGCAACAACAGTTGAATAAGAAGGATTACACAAGGGTCAAGGGACCTTGTAAGAAGTGCAATCGGCCAAATCATACTACTGAAGATTGTAGAGTAGGTACCAACTTATGTTATTATTGTGCTAGTTCTAACCATAAGGCTAGGGACTATTAAAGAGGCATAAGAAGGAAGGATATGAAGTGGTAATGTCAATTGGAAATAAACCACATATTCTCAAGCAAGATTAACAATGTTAGAAAGTTCACGTCATGATCTAAAAGGAAACATTAAGCTCTGGTACAGTAACCACTTGTACCCTCTTTTTATATAAATAACCCTTATATGCTTTATTGACTCTGGCATAACCCATTCTTGTATTTCTACATTTGTAGCTTCTCGGTTAGATTTGCTCTCTTATAAAGTACACACAGACTTGTCCACTGGCCTTCCCTCTGGAGAGACCATCACATGTCCACAAATGTACAAAAATTGCCCTTTATTCATAGGAGGTGAAATATTCATGGCAGATCTTATTCAATTTGACCTCTTTAACTTTGACCTTATCTTAGGGATGAACTGATTATCAATCCACTAAGCCAAGATTGATTGTGGAAATTAGATGGTTTCTTTGAGGAGTCAACATAGGGGCAAGGTGTATTTTAAAGAAGAACACAACAAGAGTGATTTTAGGGTCATATATATCATGAAAGCTCAAAGTTTACTTAGGAAACGATGTATAGGGTATTTATCCAGTGTTGAGGTCAAATAAAAAACTGAGGCAGATATTCAAAGCATTCCTATTATATCTTAATTTCCTCATGTCTTCCCTAATGACCTACCTGCCTTTCCACCTCAACGAGAAATTGACTTTGAAATTCGCTTAATACCTGAAGCCAACCCTATGTTTAAGTTATCGTACCACATGGCCCCTACTGAGTTAAGGGAGTTGAAGGTTCAATTAGAGGAATTATTAAAGAAAGAGTTTATTAGACCAAGTGTCTCACCTCGAGGAGCTCTAGTGTTGTTTGTAAAAAATAAAAGGATGTTAGTATGTGTTTATGTATAGATTTTCAGTAGTTCAACAAAATCACCATTAAGAATAAGTATGTTTTGCCCGTATAGATGACCTATTTGACAAACTCTAAGGAGCCACAAATTTCTCCAAAATTGACCTTCGCTCTGGGTACCGTCAACTTCGGGTTAACCTAGAAGACATACCGAAAACTGCTTTCCGCACCAGATATGGGCACTATGAATTTTTTGTGATGCCTTTTGGACTCACTAATGCTCCAGTGGCCTTCATGTGTCTCATGATCAGAGCTTTGAAACTGTATCTTAGTAAGTTTGTGGTGGTCTTTATTGATGATATGGTAGTTTATTCATAAACCAAGGAGGACCATGGAGAGAACTTAAGGATTATTTTGCAGACCTTAAGGGAACATAAATTGTATGGAAAGTTCAAAAAGTGTAAGTTTTTGCTTGAAGAGGTTACATTTTCGGGGCACATAATGTATAAGGACAGAATAAGGGTAAACCCACAAATAGTTGAGGTTGTAGCAAATTCGTCTAGACCAATTAATGTTACGGAGGTTCGAAGTTTCTTAGGCTCAGCTGGGTATTATCAAAAATTTGTGGAGAATTTTTCACGAATAGCCCTACCTCTCACCAACCTTATGAAAAAATTCTCAAAATTTGAGTGGACACCCAAATATGGAGAAGCCTTTCAAACCCTCGAAGGTTATATCACCTCCACCCCTGTTCTCGCTCTTCCTTCTGGGATTGGGGACTTTTCGATCTATAATGATGCCTCTAGACATGGTCTTGGCTGCGTCCTCATGCAAAATGACAAGTTCATAGCCTATGCTTCCCGCCAACTCAATTCTTATGTGAAAAATTATCCTACCCATGACCTTGAACTAGCAGCAGTTGTCTTTGCCCTTAAATTTTGGAGGCACTATTTGTTCGGTGCCTCATGTCAAATTTACACAGAGTCTTAAATACATCTTCACCCAAAAAGAGCTTAATATGAGACAAAGACGATGGTTGGAATTCATCAAAGATTATGACCTCAACATTCACTATGACACTAGTAAAGCTAATGTTGTAGCTGATACCCGTAGCCGAAGGACCCGGCATACTATGAACGCAATCCTAGTAACTCAGTCTGGCATACCAAATGACATACGAAAACTTGAATTTGAGATCATCTTTCGGGGGGAAAAGAGGGAGTTTTATGAGCATGGAGGTGCAATTACACCTATTAGATGAGATCGCACAAATATTTGATCCTTATTTCGACAAGCTGAAGAGTGATATCTCTAAGGGAAAATGTCCCAGGTTTATAGTTCGAGAAGATGGGATACTTAGCTTTCAAGGTCGCATATGCGTGCCTGACTGCAAAGAGCTTAAGAAGAAGATCAAGAATGAGGCTCACAACGCACCGTATTCAATTCACCCAAGCGGTAATAAGATGTATAAATACCTTCGTTAAAAATTTTATGGAATAATATAAAGAAAGAGGAGGCAGATTATACCTCCCGTTGCTTAACCTGCCAAAAGGTTAAGTTTGATCATCGTCCCCTTATTAGGGAATTACAGTCACTCGATGTTCCCACATGAAACTAGGATTTCGTCTCTATGGATTTTGTTATGGGGCTACCAACCACTATAGGGAAAATGGATGCCATATGGGTCATCGTTGACTGACTTACTAAGCCGACCCATTTTCTTGCTATTAGGAGGAATTAGGGAGTCGAGAGACTACCACACTTGCACATTATAGAGGTGGTCCGATTGCATGGTGTACCCAGTAACATTGTCTCAGATAGAGATTCTAAGTTCTTATCTCAATTTTGGCAAGAACTACAAAAGGCATTTGGGACCAAGCTTAAACTCAGCTCTTCATATCACGCTGAGATGCATGGCCAGACTGAAAGATTTAACCAATTTTTGGAAGACATGCTCTGAGCATGTGTTCTGGACTTTCAACTATCAAGGGTTGAGTGGCTACCTTTGGTGGAATTCACATACAACAACAGTTACTACGCTACCATAGGGATGGTACCCTTTGAAGCCTTATGTGGGAGCAAGTGTCAAACACCTTTATGTTGGAGCGATATTGACGAAGCTTTGGTAATCGAACTTGAAATGACACCAAAAACCACTGATAGAATATGACTAATTAAAACTCGGATTAGAATAGCTCAAAGTAGGCGGAAAAGTTATGATGATCAGAAGAAGAGACCATTAGAATTTGAAGTAGGAGACAAAGTCTTTCTTAAGATGTCACCCACCAAGGGCATCAGAAGATTTAACGTGCATGGAAAATTGAGTCCGAGATTCATAGGACGTTGTGACATTATAGAAATGATCAACAAGGTTGCCTATCGCATTGCTCATCCTTCAAAACATTCTAATGTTCATAACGTCTTTCATGTCTCTCAGCTGCGAAAATACGTCCATGATCATAGTCATGTCATTTCTCACACACCCATTGAGCTCAACCAAGACTTAAAATATATAGAGCAACCAATGCAAATTCTCGATCGTCAAGAATAAAAGCTTTGTAACAAGGTCATCCCACTTGTTAAAGTTCTTTGAGAAAACCAAAATACTTTCAAGGCCACATGGGAAAGGGAAGAGGACATGAGACTGAAGTGCCCCCATCTCTTTTGAAAAGGTAATTGTCACTATGAATTTTTGGGGACAAAACTTTTTTAAAGGGGGGGAGGATGTAATAATTCACACACAAAACAAATTAAAAAAACAAACAACAACAACAACAACAACAACAACAATAATAATAATAATAATAATAATAATAATAATAATAATAATAATAATAATAATAATAATAATAATATGATTATTATTATTATTATTATTATTATTATTATTATTATTATTATTATTATTATTACCAACAAGTGGGTTATTTCTTGATGGAAAAGAGAGTCGGCCAAACACCCCCTCCAAAGGAAAAAAAATGGGTTAGTGGGAATGTGTAGATGATTGCAATGCACCCATTTAATTGTTTTGTCAGATGATTGCAATGCACCACCCTGGAACTATTAGCATTACGTAATGCATTCACATTGTGATTCCTAAACCTTTGTGCCATCCAGCAACTAAGACTCACTATAAATACCCACAACCCTCTTCTCAGTTCAAACCATCTTTCAAGTGACTTTCCTCTCTCTCATAAAAAATATGAATCTCTCTATCTAAATTAGTGTTGTCACTATTGTTAGTGCAATTGTGGTCGTTTTCTTGAAGAACGGTTGATAAACTACTCCTTCATACTAGTTGATAACCCTTGACGTCGATACTTGTAAGTATGAACAAGATTACCCTTTTCTGCATGAATTATGATTTTAGCATCTTATGAGCATACATGTTTGGGAAGGGTCAAGGATAGTGGTTACATGTTGGTTATAAGAAATTTTGGCGTGTAAATGATCTTAGAAAGTAGTAGTTAGGCTTCCTTGATGGATAAGGATGATAATGGCTACTCTTTTCTAATGAGGAAGAATATGCTTAAATGATTAAGCTTTTTTATGATAATAAGAGGTTAGAGGCTACTTAAGGGCACGGGATTTGTGCCAATGCTAGGAAGTTGTCAAATTGCTTATATATGGTACTTACCTAATTTTATATTATTAATGCCATGACCCCGAGACGATTCATATTATAATTCCTTTTAAAACTTATTATCATCTGCAAGGTATAGTATGATGGTTATCCCTTATACTCATCACATTTTACTGAATCGATGTGGCTAATGAAGTGTCACATGAATTAATTGTCTTTATTGTTTTATCACATTAACGGTGGACCCTCTTACTGCTCTATTATACGTTGATCAACGAAGTTTGGGCTTCCTGATTTGCCCAAGTATGTGCATATATGTTCAATGATCGTAATGGAGACTCAGTGTCTTATCGTTAAATATTACGTTGATCGAACGTCAATCCAATATGTTGGGTGCCATCCTAATATAATAAAAGGCGAAAAAGTTTTACTTGGTTTGCTAAATAAAATGAAGTTAACTGAGCTCTAAAATTTTCTTTTACTGTATAATGTCATATTGTACTAGGCCTATTTGGCTTACTGTTTTATGTTTTCCATTTTGTGGTCCTTCTAAAAGGGAACAAGGTACAAAGAGAGATCACATATAGAGCTTAAGAAGCCCACCTATTTTTTTAGTACAATCTCTCAAAATAAGTCCTAGCAGTGACGTTTTAAATCAAAGTATTTTGATAATAATATTATTATTTTTTAGTTGTAATGTTTAGAGTGCCTTGTGCCTCCTTCGGAGACACGGAATAATGCCTCGTTTTAAAACAAGCTTATGCTAAATATCACAAATAATATATCCTTTGGAATTTTTAAATTGCCAAGGTGTTACATTGATATCAGAGCTAACGTGCAACTGTGAGCTACGCTTGTGGATAAGAGAGCCCTGAGCAGTCACCTAAGGGGCAAAGATACCGGGATGGACCATTAGTCAAGAAGACTTGCAAGTCAGTCAGTTAGTAAGGCACATCGAGGGTGTTGTGCGCTTCAAGTGGGGGTGATTGTAACACCCCAAGTGTGGCTTAAAATGATTTGGAGTGACCACTTATATCACCAAAGACGCATTTTTCCTTTTTGGACGCCCACTCTTAAGAACTTCATAGTTAAGCGTGCTTGCTATGCAGAAATCTTATGATGGGTGGCCTCTTGAGAAGTTTCACATGTAGCATGTGAGCGAGGACGAAGCACACCAAAAAGACTTGTGATGATTTGTGGGGCCATTTGACAGTCCTTGAAGTCGTTCCTGGTAACCGTCCCTGCCTGGAAGGGGTCAGGGGCTTTATAGTTTGCCTCCTCTTCTCCTCTATGTGCCTATTTCCACTAATATTGCACTCCACATGCAGGGCATTTGCAATCTATACCGCAGCAAAGACAAACCCATGTCGAAGAGGGCTAGGGAGGTCATCCAATCCCTAGAACTTGAGATGAGAGCCCTTAGGAAGAATTGGGTTGACAGTATTGTAGAGCCACCCTCTATAAGAAGTCAACTGGAAGCCATGACCAACTCTTAGTCACACAGTTGCAGGAGAGAGGATTGTCACAAGGCTCATCGTCATCCCAGTAGGAGGTAATAATGGTTTATAAAAAATTGTCCTTCATTGCACTTAAAGGACTTATTAGGGTATATGTGCACTATCAACCGTACTGGCACTTGCCAGCAACTATAGGGAATTTTGGAAGTCACATTTTGGGAATTGTGATTGTCACTTTTTGGGTTTCATATATGTATGGACTATGGCATATAGTTGATGTCAGCTGAGTGGTGTCTACCTATGCACATAATATGGCTCCGTAAGGGTGTGCACGTACAATCCATCTTATTTTGGTTGGAGGTCTTTTCGTTCTGCCCACATAGCGGGGGCTGTGAACAACCTTCACATCTGGTACTCAGAACCACTGCTATGTGCGACTTGTAATGTACTAATTTCGTTCACTACAATATATATATATATGTGTGTGTGTGTGTGTGTGTGTGTACACACACAGACACTCTCTCTCTCTCTCTCTCTCGCTCGCTCTCTCTCTTATACATAAAGCTTTGTATGTATGTATTTATGTATGTGCAGTTTAGTGCGCATGGCCAAAGCTAGAGTCGCATTTGTTGTCACCGATAACAAACATGCCAAGTGAATGTCACGTATTTCCACCACTAAAATGATAGTTATGCATTTCTCCTAACAGTCTCCAACGCAAAGTTCATCTCTTCCCCTTTTTCATTAACCCAGACGGGCACTGACCGCTTCCCCTCATAAATACACGCTCATTGCCATGCAAATTGCAAGCATACACCATCATCGACATATTTGTCGTCCCATACACAGGGGTATTAAGTGGTCGTGCACTTAACTGGTTACCAACCTCTGCAACCCGTTTCTAACGACATCACATTCCCACATATACTTCACGGGAAAAATTCCATTTTGGACCTCAAGGATAGGATTAATAATTTTCTGAAGCACAACTTCAAAAACGATTTTTCGATCCATCCAAGGGGGGCAAATAATTTTTGGAACCAAACTTTACCAAACTAACTTTTTAAATTATAAATAGTACTCAGTTTTTGAAATTTGCATTTTTAATCCTAATCCTTAAAAACTTACTTTCAAAATTTTTAATTTTGTGCATGTGTAATTTCTCTCATAAGTACTACTCAAGTCACTCTTTCAGTTGGTATCAGAGCCACATTACCAAAAATAATTAAGATAATTAAGCTAATTAATGATTAATTAAGCTAATTAATTGTGTTTAATGCTTGAATCATCACATACTTACGCTGCTTCTAATTATTCACAAATTATTCACTCACCAGAAGGAACTACTTCAGTAGTACCTCAATTAAACTATATCACTTATATAGTTTTGGAATTAAAAGTCAAATTAGAATTCAAACTGAAGTCAAGGAGACCAAGAAACAGTTGTTTAGAATCCATCTTTCTGTAGTTAACGAGATTAGACATAATGGAAAATCTACTTTAGGTATTAGTACTTCATTTCATAATAAATATGCTTTCCAAAACCCAAAAAACAAAAATCAATTCCCTTTACATGATATAGAAATCTAAAAGAAAATAGGAGAAAAATCAATTGAAAAATCGTCTAAAAAAGTACGGAAAGAAGAATAGGATGTAGTATAAGCGATTTAATCTTGAAGAATTACATAATATATTTGATAAAGAACAAAATTCGATTGAATTAAACAAAATCATAGGTGCAATAGATGATAAACAAGATATATTATCCGATGATAATGAAGAGACAAATAATGTCCAATTAGAAGAAGAAATATATCAGCAGATGAACCTAATCAAACTAGAAGATCTTAATGTTGTATCTTTAGAAGAAGTTAGAAGGAAACTGGATAAAAATATGAAAAAAATGGTATTTGACGATGAAATCAATGAAATTGGAGAAGAACTTAACGTAGATGAAATTGAGTCCAACCCAGTTAACAATATTGTTCCTACTCCTGAAGAATTTGGTGAACATTTAGAAAAAATAACCATTTTATAGGACCTAGGTACGTTCCAAGAGGGCGTACAACTAACATTTTCTTTGGGTTTGTCCCAAGGAAAACCACAACCTTTGAATGCATTGGTTTTACCCCAATTAGCCAAACATGATACATCTTAAACATCGACAGAGGTCGTAATAGAGAAAAAATATTCAAGCATTGGAAAAGAGGAATAAATAGTGTCTCAAACTTAAATACTACACGGACTGCTGAAAATTTTCTAAATTACATCGAACATAGTTTTTCTGGCACTGTAGCTAACTATATGATTCATTAAATGAGGATGATAAAAATGCATTACGAATGATGGAAACACTAGCTGCAATGTTCAAAAATTTACATAAGGAAATCAAAACTGAATTTATCGAAGCTAATCTTGATTTTGAAGAAAAAGCTAGAGAATGGCAAAGAAAGATTAATAACATAGAGGTTTGGGATATAAGATATCTGGAGAATTATATTGCTGAATTTAATCAAAGTTATTGCAAAATAGGGCATAATGAAACCAACCTTGGTATGTTTTTTGACAAATTACCATATCCAATCAATTCTATAATTAATTAAAAATACATTGCATGGGTTGGGAAAGCAGATGTCATTGATACCCTTGGTATAAGAATCTCTTTTTTAAGAAAATGGGTCAATGATCAATGTCTTGATCTCCAAAAGCAAAAGAAAATGAAGAAGCAGTTTCTAGCTTGTTGGCATTCTCCTCACCAATGGAGAAAGGAACCTGAAATGATAAGAAAAAGAACCTTTTATAAGATCAAAGCTTTAACAAGCAAAGGGGAGAGAAATATAAAAGAAAATATTATAACAAACCAAGCCCCAAAAAACGAAGATTTTTTAGAAATGCTCCTTAGTGTCCTACAGTGAAAAATAATTGTAAGTGTTAGACATGTGGAGGAGTAGGTCATTATGCAAACAAAATCAAAAATAGGAAGAATAACAAGCTTATTGAGACTTTGGTTAGTGTAGATTATTTTAAGCTTAGCGAGGACGAAGCACTAGATCTAGCCCTGAAAGACAACAAGGGAATTATTGAGATTGTACAAGAGGATGAATATAAAGAAAGTGATTATGAAAAAACTAGCCACATGATGGAAAGTAGTTCAATTAGTCTTAGTAATCTTCAAGGAGAAGAATTTGTTGTAGATAATGAAAACGAATAAGTCAAAGGAAATTAGGTCCTTCCTATAATTCAAAAAGATATGATCCATAAAAAATCCATCTTTCAATTAAGGAGTAAGAAGTATGTGAAATGATGGAAGGAGATAAAAGACTACAAGTATGATGTGGGAGAAGTTAATCTAATTAATTGAGAAAACATCCTTAAGCATAACAATGATACAAAGTATATGTATATCAATATTGAAAGTGTCCTCAAATTACTCAATTACAATATTATGGAAAAGATACTGACTTTATACTCTGCTCTATGATATCAAGCATACCAAATTTAATAATCAAATTATCTCAGGGATTGAGACTAATTTATGTAATTGATTAGTATGATTCAATTGTCAACCTGGATATTATGTGAGTCTAAAAGATAAATTTGCTAAGAACTTCCTATCTCTTAAGATAAAAACAATTTGGATGGATGATATTTTGGAAAAAAATCTATAAATTAGAAAATACGATAGACCCAAAGACTAAAATAACAATGATAGAGGCAGAAAGATTTAAAGTGCTACTCTTATGCCAAAAATCCAAAGGATAAAATCAAATCCTCAGGAAATAAAAATTGATAGGTCTTCGATATCTAACTTTGCCAATTCCATAAAAAAAAATATATGAAAAATGTAATGAAAATTGATAGAAATGGTAAAATTAGCATTAAACTACAATCATTAAGAAGCATGAGTGCAAGATTATAATGGGGAGAAAAGTCTTCATCAGCTAAAGAAGAGCTTAAAGAAGATGATACAATTAGTATGACCACTTAAATGAGTAAAATGAGTTCTAAACTCGCAAAACACAGTGTAGATCAAAGTATGAGCCTAGATAGAAAAACCATTGGATACAAAACAAGAACCGTTAATGACACAATATATAAGGATGAATTAGTCAAAAATATAACTATGAAAATATGTTATGAAGTCACATTACAAACCCTAATAGCATCTATATCCCAATAAATGTACGCTTAGAGGGATGTAATAGATATGAATTGTGTGCCTACATCGATAGTGGTTCTTCTATCTGTTTTGGAAAAATATTATTATTTTCAGAACTTATATGGAAAAAATCCAAGAATCCTTTAAAAGTAAGAATAGCTAATAATAGCATTATAAACCACAACGAATCCATAGAAGGGTTATCCATATAAATAGGAGGAGTCCAATATATTATACCCATTCTATGGACTACTGATCAACCGCTTCATGATATAATCATTGAAAATAATTTTTAGATGCTATATTCTCCACGCACACAGATCATAAACCAAATAATATTCACAATAAATGGTCACTCAACTGCTATTGATAAATTAAATAAAGCTTACACACACACACACACCAGAAGATTGAGTTTACATGCAGCCAGTATGGTGAGAATCCTGTACAACATGAGATAGCACTAACAATCTCATTACTTGAGTTATCCATTAAAGAGCAAATTGTTGAACAACAAAAACAATTATGCAAAGAACTCTACTCTAATAATCCTCTAAAATTTTGAGATAAAGATGAGACATTTGCAAAGGTTACTTTGTTAAATCTCAGCACTATTATCCAAGTCAAACAAATGGTATATATACACCAAGATATCTAGGAATTTGATAAACCAATCAAAGAACTTCTAGACAAAGGGCTAATCAAGATTAGTAAGAGTCTTCACATCAGTCCCACTTTTATGGTAAGAAATCATGCTGAAGAGAAAAGGAAAAAAGCTAGAATGGTAATCAATTACAAAAACCTTAATGATAATACTATATTTGATGGTCATTATATTCCAAACAAAACAGTCCTTTTTCTATAGAATTCAAGGAGCCTCTTGGTTCTCAAAAATGGAGTGCAAAGGCAGATACTGGTAAATTAAAATGGATGAAGAAAATGTTCCTTTAACTGCATTTAGTACCCCCTCAAGGAGATTAAGAGTGGATAAAATTTGGTCTTACAAATGTACCTCAAATATTTCAAAGAAGAATGGATAATATTTTCAAAGATCTTAATCACTATTGTTTAGTTTACATTAATGATATACTTGTCTTTTCTAAGACCATAGAATAGCACAAAGATGATATCATAGTTGTCACCTAAAGATGCACTGATAATGGTATTATTCTTGGTAAGAACAAATGCATTTATGCTAAATAAGAAATCAAGTTTTTAGGTCTAGAAATAAAAGTTAGACAAATCATCCTACAAACAAATATTCTATAAAAACTAAGAAAATTTCCCTGAGAAGATTGAAGATAAGAAGCAATTAGAAAGGTTTCTTGGATGTTTTACCTATACATCAGATTTCATTAAAGATTTAGCTAAATTAAGAAATCCATTGTCGCCTCCCCAGACCCCGTGAAAGCGGGACCCACACTGGGAGGTGTTGTTGGTGTTGTTGTTGAAGAAAACCATTACCGCAGAAAGCAAGAAAGAAGTAAGTTGGACATGGGCCCCTAACGATTCAAGGATTGTTCAAAACTTCAAAAAGATGTGTAAAAGTCTTCATATTCTTAATTTGCCTGATGAAGATGATTTTGTGCTTGAGGCAGATGCCAACAATAAGCATAGGGGTGCGGTACTCAAAATTAAACAAGGAGAAAAACTCCACAAATATTGTAGTTGAATTTTTAATAAAGAATAATGCAACTATCCCACAATGAAAAAATAAATCCTTACAATCATAAAGGGAATTAAAAAGTTCTTAATCTTTTTAACCCAAAACCTTTTATGACTCGAACTGAATAAAAAGGCATACTTTGTTTTGTGAAAAAGAATTTATCAAACATACAAGCGCAGGGGAGACTCTTGCTTTGACAATTATGGTTTAACTAGTTTTCTTTCTCTATTGAACATATATAGGGATCGAAGAATTCTCTAGTAGATAGTTTAGCTTGCCAATGGTGATCATCAGAGCAGATCTCCAGCTAGAAAAGAAGGAAATCCAAAATGAAATATTATTACTACTAGAACGAGTTTCTCCTTCTAGTAGAATCCTCATGGATATTATGAAATTCCATACAAAAAGTAGATCACGCTTCTGTTGTCTTCTACCTACCTAATAGTACAAAGATTTAGCCTTTTAGAGTTATAAATGAATTATCTAAGGTGTCCTTATGATATTCAAGAAAAAATAAGTTCTCATGTTGAAGAAAAATGATTTAGCGACTATTATGCAGCCTGCATCAACTATTATCATAATTAGTCTTATGACATTTGGGAGTCGTGAAGTACTATGATCTTCTTTCCCAACAAATCTGGAGTTGGTGGTGCTAGATTTCCATCTAATTCAATCTCTCTAGATGACCCCATCATGAAAGTCTGGGAATATGAAATGGTGGCTTACCTCATGGAAATCCCATATCCAAATTACTCATTCTTCTCAAGACTAACTAAGTTTTACCAGTGCATGTTTAAAAGGATCTATTGAATTCTCACATCTTTTGATAGTCCAATAAAAATTTCATATATTCAAAGCATGTATGTCCATGTACATTGCACAATAACCGAATATGAAAATGGAAAAGCCAAACCATCCCATTGCCTTGTTCAATTAGTTGATTTAGATGATCCCAATGATCAATGACAAGAATGGTTTTTAGAATGACAAGAATAAGTTAGTGATCCTACTTTAGCAAGAGCCATTGGTTTTTATGATATTTATCATCAAACGTGGGCATTAAATGAACAAGGAACACCACTAATGTATTGCGGGAATACTACTTTCGTTTATCATAATGATCTTAGCAAATATATGAAGGTATAAGAAGCTACGTCAGAGGACATATTTGATTATCTCTTTAATGTTGGAGCTAGAAAATTCTTATCAGAAAAAAAAATATATCTTCATAAATTCTTTGAAAGATGAGATCCACAACATCTTCAACTTGATAAAGATTTTAATGATTATCTGGATAATGATAGACTGGAAGACATTATTGGAGATGAAGGCATGTAGAATATCAATATGGATGACTAGTCTTGTGAGGTTAAAGGCTCTGAAAAGTTGTTGTAATATTGTCTACTGTAACCATGTGTAACGCCTCGCCGGAACGGGCAGACACGTCACCGCCGTAGATGTTCCACTAGAAGCACCCACAAGGATCTCCAAACTTCTTAACCTTATTTAACCTGTTGATAGGCGAGCGCAATAGAAACTCATAACAAAACCTAACTAAAGTTTGGGAGGGCAATTCTAAAACACGTATTTACATACACAATTAAACCATATCCACAACATTCTTACACATGTGTCATCCTATAAAAAAATACATCGATAGTTGTGCGTATGAAATTTGATCCACAGCATAACATAAACGAGGTATTCATCCTTAGCTTCACCCTCCAAAAAGGGCATCTTACCCTTGCCCTGTGTCTGCTGCCGGTGGCTTCCATTAACTTCCAAAATCACAAAAACGCTGAGGTCATGACCTTGTCGAGCCCAGTGAATAACCCTTACCTTCCCTATCGTTACACTTTGAACATTATTAAGTTCGCACAAAATCACATAATACATATTTGATTCACAATCAAAACATAGCACACCTCACATAATGTGACGCAAAAACATGCTTATGCGTCCGAAACAAGAAACAAACTCATATCTCACAAATATAAATATATATATATATATATATATATATACACACACACACACATATATATACACACATACATATATAAATACATATATATATATATGCACACACACACACGCACACGCACACGCACACGCACACACACCCACACACACACACACACACACACACACACACACACAC
>JACYFF010003369.1:22755947-22773447 GCA_017589665.1 Selenicereus undatus
GTATGTATGTATATTTATATATATATATATATGTATATATTTATATATATGTATATATATTGTGAGGTAGGTAATTGGTTAGCCCAATCGTGCCTGTCCCATACCAGGTACGATTTAAGGACCATGGTTTTCGTTTAAGTCTCTAACAAGCTCTGCTGTTAGTTCATTCACTAAACTAACCCTGAATGTCCCATACCAACTGTGTCCTTGGGGCTTTTCCTCCTCATTGTATTTTAAAAGAAAGCTAAGCCTGCTACGTCAAACTAATGATCTATCCAAATCCGTAATTAGCGTATATATAAGAGAAAATTTCTCACAAACTTCGCGAAATATTCCAACCCAAGCAAAATCCAATTCCATAACGTATCATATAACCTTAGGCTAACAAAGTTTTTTAACTTGTGGAAATCCACCCATAGCCTATGCAAAGAATTATCACAAAACATACGGATGACAAACACATCCTGGTGGACCCGACAATGCCCACTCAAGGTGCCAACCAGGGACCCAACCCTCTAGAGTATGTTGATGCCCTCAACTCACAAACTGTGGAGCTACATTCTCATCCTTGAGAACCAGGCTCCCACACGGCTTCCAAATAACACACTAAGGAGTGAATAGGCAGACCGGGTATTGCCCACTCTAGGTTCCAACCAACGACCCAAACAGCTCCAAACACAAACACAATTACTTATGTGGCCATATCTCTAGAATGCAACTGTAATAGCCCTAGGTAACACATGACTTCTTTCCCAAAAAAAACAAAAATGGAATTTAGTTATGTCATACTCATATCAACATAACTTGTTATCTGCAAAGAAACTTTTATTCATATCATATACCAAAATATAACCAAGACATAATCTAACTTCAAATGCTTTTCATGAACTTCATATACTTCATCACACAATCGGAATATTTAGGAAGCTCAACAATAGTCTTTCCATATCTATTTTACGGATTAAACATACAAGCAGTCCATAATTAAAACAAACAAGATAATTTGACTCAAAAATTCATAACTCAGAGAATGCACATTCAATATTTATGAAATTTTGCAAACAATTTATAAATAATATATAGATTATAAACATTTTAAGATTTTTCTCTAGGCCAGTAATTCCCAAAAATCCAAACAATAAGCCAAAATTATTAAAAATCTGATAAATAAACTCAAAAATTCATAACTTATAGCATACGTAGCCCAAATTCACAAATATTTACACAGAATCACCCAATATCATGGGGAATCTACAGTAATATTTTCATAATTTTTCTCTAAGCAAATCCTTAAAAAAAACAGTAACTGAAACTATGCACCAAAACAAAGCAGTTTCATCAAAAATTCATAACTCCTAAACTACACATCCAAAATTTATGAAAATTTACATGTAATTTCCAAACATCATCGATATTTTACAATAAAAGTTTAAGAATTTTTCACATAGCCAATAATTTGCAAAACTTCAAAGATACACGAATTCTGTAAAAATTCGAAAATTAATCTTGTTCTCTACCATTTTGTTCTTCCAATACAAACAACCAAACTAAATATCCATAGTTTAGCATATATATAAACAAATTCACGGCATACCTATGAATATTCAACATCCACATAACCCAAAAATCACAAATTAACATGAAACTTTTGGGGTGGGTTTCTATGCAGTGAAATTAAGGTTCTAATATACTAAATCCTAAAATATCAAATTCATATCTTTAATTCTCAATTGATTTCTCAAATTCAACATAAATCTCAAAATTAATCTTCTTCTAATCAATTTTAGGGTTAGGCAAGAGCAAGGATTACTCACCTTCAATCCTCAAAGCTGAATCTATCTTCTTCTTCCTTTGTTCTTCTTCCTCTTCTCTTTCTTCTTTTCTTCTTCTCTTCTCCTTTTCTCGTTCTTCCCCTCTCCTTCACTGTGTCATGTGTGTGGGTGTGAATTTAAAAAAAGGGACCCCCCCCATAATATCACGTGAAAACAAAAAAAAAAAACCCCTCCCCCTTATCCTCTTCTTTTTCCTTTTTCTTCCCCTCTTGGTCAAGTCAACCACCCACACCCCTTTTTGGGGGGGGGGGAACAAAGTCTTAGTAGTACGACTAATTCAACTAATTATTCCCCAAACATAATAATATTAACTTAAAATATACACATATGTCTAAAATAAAACACATAAAATATATGCACATAAACCACACATTCACACATTAGTCGAAATTAGTAATTAATTTTTAAAAAAAACTATTCGGGGTGTTAAACCATGTGAGGATAGCTGTAGTCATATAAAAATATCAGTGTGTACTGTACCCATTAGAGCATCCTATGTAATCCATGTCCTCTATGAAAGGAGAGGTTGAGTGCTAAGAAGGGACATGGTCATTTGAGCATACTTGAGCAAAAGAGAAGTCGAGTATCTCAATTTCTCTATGAGCAGGCATCTCTGATGATCTTAGTTGCCTAAGTCACTTGTCAAATCCTTCCATTGCAATATTTTCACTTTTAAGCTTTTAATAAGTTTCTCAGTAGGGAAAATAATTCAATCGAACCTTATGTCTTAAATATTATAATTTCTTGATTAAAGTTTCACTATCCTTCAAAATATTAAAACTTGATTAATGACTGCAGTCCAAGGTAGAAAGTGAAACGAGTCTGCGTTGTGCTTCATCTAAGGAAGGTGGGGTTAAGATTAGCAATCTCTATAAACTAGAAGCTAGAAGAACGTCAAGATCCAATGCCGACTAAGTTCAGGTAATAGTCGAAAATTCTCTAATTAAACTCTAATTATTTTGCTAAATATGGCAGGCCTCTAATCGCAGAAAATATAATATTTATGATATAAGTAGTAGATTGTGATAACTAGTAACAGTAAAATCATTATAAAAAGTTCAAACATTAATATAAGCTTATTTTTGCAAAAAAAAATCCCAAAATTGTAAGTATTTACATTTTGAACGCCATCTCGATCAAAAGACAAAAATTTCACAAACTTCTGGTCATAAAAATAAATATTTGTCTCCTAGAAATCATTGAACCTAAATGGTTTTACCCTAAAAAGTATTTACACTAAACTAAGGAGTTCCAAAAATATTTTTCTAAAAACGTGAAGTTAGTAAATAATTACACCAAACCACAGTGGGGCAGAAAGGAAATTTTTCTATACTTCACAAACCCTCCCCTCCCCCTCCCAATTAATACACTTTACACCCTTTTATGTATTAATATGCAAATCCAACATGTAAGCATTGCAATGTAATTTGCAATGCAAACCTAGAGAGTCATTCCACAAAGTGCCTAGTACATGACCACATTGGGAAATGTATACAACCTAATTTAAGTAATCCAACCATGATTACTTCACTGGGCACAACACGATAGAACAACGCAATGCTTTACACGTTCACACGTTCTGAACTTAATCATTATGTCATTACTAATGACATGCACAGATGGACGAGAACCAACTTCGTATACCACATACAGAGAAGTACATACATTAGGTTAGGAACCAAATAACATGGTGTAAGTACCATTAACACTGTACAATAATGACAGTGCAACACATTTACATGCGAAATGATCATCCAATGCATGGCACCTTAGCCTTTGCCCAATGGGAATTTGGTCACCTTACCTAGTATAATGTGCAGTAGAAACCAGTCTCTCATACACATAATGTTGTCCTATCCGAAGGGTAACCACAGGGCAAGTGATAGGCTATCCATATACCTCATGACAAACACCCTACAGTCGAATCCATTGCAACAAAGGCATATATTACATATGAAGGGTGAGTTAGTGCAAGGTTGGCGACATAACAACTTAAGCATAGCAACATAGCAACAGATTGTAATTGTAGGGATAGTTATTTATCCTGGGCAGGTAGCCGGTTGTACAATCCCCTAATCACCCTTTTCCCAGCCTATCTTCGTGGTAACAAAACCTTTAAACATCATCAGGCTCTATAATTCACACATCAACAACAATTTCAGTTGTACACTACTACACAACACACACTACGGATAATGTCTTTGTCAATTCAGTCCTTATTACAGTGCATTTTAATATATTTTTTTTAAATTCCATGATCCCGTCGAGATCCGTTGGCAGGGATCTTAGAAGCAAATTCTCCTTTCTTTGAAGAAGACAGCAGCTACGATCCAATGTGCTTGAGCATTATACAATAACAGCATGAGTATCCACATACACAACAAACATCTGCTACTACAGCGGAACATTGTCATTTCAGCAACAACTACCTCTGTACAATGCCACATATATGACATACCTTATCAACATTAACATCCCCCCTTAGTTTCTCCTTCAACACCTCCATGAATACTTTTTTGTTCATCACCTTCAACTGCATTATGCACAACATACCACTTCACACAACAACCACACCTATGTACATAAACAACATCCTAAGTAAGAGGAGGATGACGTACCCACACTGATGCTAAAAACAGCATTGAAATGCACTACGAAGGGTTGTCCTACTATCGCCTGGTAAGGACATGCATGTAGTCATTCATGACCATGTTACTGATTGTGTACAAAGTGGCTTTCTTACGATTTGCTAACCGAAACGGATGAACATTGAGCAATCCACTGAGACAATTGTACTAACTACCAGAACCTCGTTCCAACAATATTTCCTTCTCCCTACCACATATGTAGGCCAAACATTAACACACTTTCAGAATAAGACCACCATAACATAATGCAATCAAGGTGACTTACCATGAAGGCTACTTGAACAATTTTTTGCAGTTGGCTCTAGCTAAAGCCTTTTGCAACCTCCACTTCATAGGGTTTTCAATGTTGTAGTCAAGTAATGCCGAACTTCCTATACGGTGAATAATTTACCATTAAAACATCAGCAACAGTTTTTCTAGCTATAACAAAACCAATTCATACCTCCTCCTTCAGGTAATGCGACCATACCCGTTCAGATGAATGAGGACATTGTCTTCGTTGTGATAGTTCTTTTTCCTAACTAGATGAAGTGGAGCAGTATAAGGGGAAGAAACCTGTGTTGAAGGCACACAGAGACGAAGGTGCTTTTTCATCCAGGATAAAATGCAGCTACGACGCCGACATGTAAGTTGCTTCTTCTGGTTGGACGCAACCAACTCCCTATGTCCATCATTTGGTGTGGCTATGAGGCTCATCAGGGAACTGCTTACACCATTTTCATTGATGTTTATTTCCATCTTCATCCCTAGGACTATCTTTTCCCAACACATCCACTGCACTCGTCACCTTCTCCCTCCTTATCATACAATATGCCATTAGTGGTCCCCTCGATAGTCCTAGTTCCAATGCTGGATACTTCAATGCAATTTGGCACAACATTGTCACTATTGTTACCTAGCTCCTTTCCTGGTTGAAATTGCAGAGTGGATTTAGAGGTATGGCCAAACTTCCTCTCACTTTCTCGTCGTTGCATGATGTGCTCATCCCATTCTCTTTCTTCACTATTTATCCTAGTTGTATATATCCATTGACTGCTGGTTACCTGTATTTGGATGGATGCAGGGTCCACCATATGTATGTTGCAATTCAATGTCAACACGCTTTGAGGTTCCCCTCTTTTCCGCGCTAGAAGAATGTCCCCCAATCATGTTCCCCTCTCCGTATGTTTCGTCTTACACAACACTACTAGGTTCCTTGTCTTCATGTGCAGGGACCGCTTATGCAAGGCCCTTATTGCCATCTAATTCCTCTGCAGAATCAACATAGGCCTCATACTTAACCCACTGCATACCCCCACCCTTACTTCACCGTGTCATGACAACCACTACGACCTCCATCATCGTACCCTTCTCCTTCCAACTATTCCATATCATATCACAACATTCCCTCCTCACCAGTCCCGTCACTTCCAGGTACTCCGTGCACTTGAGATTGGGATCAACAGTACCTAGCACAGATGTCATTGTGTATGCTCCCCATGAACGGGGACAGAACCATTGTTGAGGTCCCAAAATCCACAACATCATTATGTGCACATGTAGATTGAGTTCCAATCCTATTTGTGTAATGATTGCGACGAATGTGTGCCTTCCTCTAACATTTTAGACAACCAAAATCATCACCCTGCATGTAGTCGTACACATCGTCAAGTATCTTATTAGACATAGAATCATTCCCTATCGTGGGTTTACAATCACTATCGCTGCACGAGTCCCGATCCTCCCTATCTAACTGCAACTCCTCGGGCTGAATAGGGGCCTCGTTTGAGGTCTCCCCATGTACATCTCCTGACTTCTGAGTATGGCTTAAGGTTGCATGCACAGTAACCATTAAACCTCCGACCCTAGTTCTAACAATTCGCCCTTCTGCCTCTGCCAACATCCTCTCAAGCTCATTAAAATACTCATCCTTCCTCTGGATGGTAATCATCCTTGGTTTTCACTATCCCTTATAATGGGCAAGTTAATCCTCTATTGGAAGTCGACCCTGCACATATCAATGCAAACACCTACCACTTCAATACATTCACACAAAACAATTATTTCTTTTTCAAAGTTTTAGTTATGATGTATTCAATGTTACCAACTTACTCACTAAACTATCTATGCCTACCATAACAGAACCACATATACATTCCACATTTCAAGATATTTATATCAGCCACATCTTCATCATAGACATACCTCTTCCTCATCCACATAGTGTATATATTCTAGCGTCGCATTCATCTTCTTGATTACCTTCTCCTTCTCCTCTTTCTTAGTTATCATCAGCATAGGAATCACCTACACCTAGTCAATGGCTAGGTTTGATGTGCATATACCTGAACACAGCTCTGTAATTCAAATGACACATACAAAGTCACCTAATCAGGGTTAATATTGAATTGGTCTCCTCCTCCTTCCCAGTAGCAAACCCGCACATTGTCGATTGGTTCCAATTTGCTATCCTTGGGAATGTCTGGTTTGGGGCAGGATCATACAAGTTGTTATACTCATAATACTAGGTCTCCATTGCACAAAACATTAGATTATACGTTAAGCAAATGCCACTAAATAATGTCACACATTTGCTACAATTTCACATACCTCCAAGAAAGGGACAGAACCATTAAGATTTACATTACCCTTCCTTGTATCCTTGTTCCACACTAAATAACTCTTTGCCTTCATTAGAGACATCACTAGCATGTCATGGATCGCCCTACTCCAAGCATATTTCCCCATCCCCAATACATCATGTGTGAGGCACAACACTTCTAGAACCATCACCCAAGAAGACTTTTAGAACAAGTATATAGTGAAAACCGACAAAATAAACAACCCCCTCCACACCTCTAACATCCCCACGCCATTGTACCAATTGCATAGCCTCAACAATTCTACCATATGGAATGTTTGCACTTGTTTTACCCTTCACTGAACGTACAGACCACCCCATAGCCTCCAACTCCTCCTTAATTAGCTTCTTCACCTCAAGTTCTTCCTCATGTTCCCTCGACACTAAGTTAACTTCCTTTCCATGCATTGGTAAGTTAGATATGAATACAACACCAAAAATAGTAAATGGTACCATCCTCTTCCCAAGCTTGAAGCCCTAGTTGCTTTCACTCCAATTCTCGACAAGGTAGTTCATCAGCTAGTAGTCAATACAAGTCCGGGGATTAGATAAAATTGGAGACCATATCATTTTCTTCATAAACTCTCGATGGTAATCTTTCAAGCAGTCCATATTCCTCAGTTTCTCTAGGGAACATCTAGTCACAATCTTTACGCCATCCACACCCATGTCTTCATCCCCTGATTCCCCTTCCACTCCTGCCTCTCCCTTCTCTTTTACTATTTTCTTCGTTGATGACATTTTCCCCCCTTTCCCTACTTCACTAACCCACCCTTCTTATATCGCTTGCCTACACTCTTACCCTTTGAGGAACGAGTCTTTCCTCTCTTCCCTTCTGCCACCTCCTCAAGCATATTAGGGTTATATGGTATATCACTTTCACCCATTCCACCCCATCTTCCTTTGCCCCTAGTTATAACTTCCATGTGTACCACAACTACACACATAGGATCCATATTCATGATCAACATGTATGATTATGAGTCTCAACTCGTTATCATTTCCACACCCGTTTTAATGTAGTTATTTACTTTATACTCCTTTAACACTAACTTCACACACTTGTATAAACTCAGCATTACGTGAATACAAAAAGACTGACCATACAACCAACATACATTAACTTACTAAACATAAACAAACACACATCAACACATGATCATTACTACACGCTTTTTTATTCACTTACTCATTTCACAATCCTTAAAATCTTAGTTCACACAATTTTATGAACTCAACTTTTATGATATATGCATAGACTAATCACACAACCATCAAACATAACATTACCGAACATAAATCAACACACACCATCAAAAACATCAAGAGGCATGCATTCGATTCAAACAACACATCAACAACTCCTATTGCTTCCAACACATTTACATGTATCTACCCCAACCTACAAATATATTACTACAGCATTCACAACACAAAACCCATTTACTCCCAAAAATATCACTACTATGCAACCACCATTGTCCGTTCACAACTTCCCCCTCCACAGAGTTCTTCCTTATGACTAAATGTTAGTCATGTGCAAAATCCGATCACAAGTTTGGATATAACACTTCCATTTCCTACTGGTGGTCATCCATGTCACTCATTTGTCCTAGCCCCACCCTCACCTCCCAATTTAGGCCAGCACAATGCCAACATGCCTACCATTATGACTCAATGTAAAGTCATCAACTTCTCCTACAAATGCTTTCTTTAGACATGTGAAGACTACATACACAAAGAGATCTCATATACCCCAATCCCATTCATTGCGCTACTATTCTCTAGCATTAATTGACATTCTGAACCCATGCCTGATTTCCCTTCCATTAGCAAATTACATTAAAATACACTCTCATCTTCCACTGCAAATTGTTCATTATTACATAACACCCCAACCAATACTTTACATTTACCAAAGTACAAACTATTAATATATTGCACAACCCCAACATCCTTCAACTGAATAAAACCCTAATGTCCACAGCCTACTGATTCCTTAATGTATCCATCGTATATTTCTACTTCATACATACAACAATACATAAACACATTTAAAAAAGTATCAATCATTTACCCACAATGGACATCTTGTCATTAACCACTTTCAGGAGTATGCTACCATTACCGACGCCTTCCACTGCTCTAGAAACTTTCCACTACCGCTACTAGGGAGCTCTTCCGCAGATATGTATCCGGCGTGGCCCAAAACTATCGCTATTGCCGATAACAACCACTTCTCACTGCAGCTTCCACCAGTCCCCCTCCCTTCACCTCTACGAGTGTCTCGCAAACTCTCTCTACAGTTTCCCCTTCCCGCTTTCTCACTCCCTCGCTCTATTCTTCTGCCAATCCAGTAAATAGTTTGACTTTTGCATAATTTTTCCAAATTCCCACCACGCCCTTTTTGGTAATTTTGCACCAACCATACAAATTAATAAGGGAATTTCAAACTTTTTATGTTTTTCTTGAACCACACTAACCTTCTACTATGCGCCAAAACCAACCCTATTGTGGCCCTGCTTTGGATGTAGCCTTGATGCTAATTTTCCCCTTTTTTTAGATATAAAGAGATTTATTGGAAATTTAGATCTCTGGAGTATATATGCAATTGAGTTGACAGTAGTTGTATCAAATTACTATTTATTAAGGATAAGATTGCAATTGTAGAGTTATGCACTTATCATTCTCATTATTAATCTTCTCAATTTTTGTTCAAATCCAAATTAAATCTGCATTTGCGGAAATTAACAAAACCCCTAAATGAAATACCAATGTAATATAGAGACGGCTCTTTTTCGAGATAAGATGTACCTGTAAACTGTAAGAAAATGTAAGGAATTGCAAGAAACTGTAAGAAACTGTAAGGAGTTGTAAGAAATGTAAAAAAAAATGGAAGAAAAGGTAAGTTGTACGAAGTTGTAATTAATTTAGAGCTGATAAAACTGACCCAACCTGAACCCGCTCGAAAATTTTGGATTTTGAATATGATTTTCTCGACCCAAAACTGAAATAAAACGAACCCGAAAAACCCGTAAAAATTTGGGTCAAACTTGACTCAAACCCGTCTGCTCAACCCAAATATTATATCATTTTTTTCTTGAATTTTTCACTTCAATGATAATAGTTTTTCGTTGTGATGACTCATTTAGAGATATGTTACATAATTATCGCATTCTAAATTCATTCCCATAACATAACATCCTATACAAACAAACTCCCAGTGTGAGTCCTGCTTATGCTGGGTCTTTGCACATAAAATAACCTCCTATACAACTTATAAATGGAACAATTTTAGAAAGTAGACATGAAGTATTTACCTAGTTATAGGAAAATGAATTTAAAATAAGACAAGTATTAAAAATGTGTAAATCATACTATTATATTCTTAGTGAAATGAACACATCTTATTGCACTTTAAATAATATTACTCTGTAATAATCTAAAATTTTGAAGTTATAATTAATAGATAATTGTAGTGTCTTGTGCATTTATAATATTTTTCATTTGTTTTCCGTCTAATTGGTTTCAAACTTGATGTTAGTATTAAGCAATTGACTAACTTGTGGTCATGTTATGATCGACCCACTAATAAGGCATCCCTCATTAGGTAATGGTAGGTTAATTAATAAAACATCGAATTATTTAATGAGTTATTAACGTGTCGAACCACTCTGACCCGTTAACACGCTTTAAATGGGTCGACTGTGAATGACCTAACCTACTATTAATATTTAATATACAGGTCAACCTACCTAAATGTGACTCATTGTCCACTTACACATGACATTCATGTATCATATTGAAAAGTTTGAATATTTTTTATATTCTTTTAAGAAATTACAATTATGATGCTTGCTCATCAAATACAGACAACTTTAACTAATAAATATGTAGAGAATTTGATTTTGACAAAAAGAGAAATAACTCACTAAAAAGGCACTCCAAAACCCGTTGGGTTGACCTGAAACCCATAAAACCGAAATACGTTAGCCCGTAATTTACCTGAACCCGAAATACACTCGGCCTGTGTTTTACCCGAACCCGAATACATCCAACCCGTATTTTATCCGAACCCGAATACACCCGATCCGTATTTAACCTGCTCACCCTAATTGATAGGCAATGATAGATTAAATAATTGTTGAATTATTAAAAAGTTATATAAATATAATTTTTAGATATATATGCATAGTTTTTGTCTTTAATGTATGATTTGTAATATAAATGATCTCATAAAAGTAAATTACAATTAATATGTCAGTGATATTTATGAAATTAATTTCACATCATCGCTAAATAAATTATTTTTTTAATATTATACAAATAAATTTTGTCTTTCTACAATTATCATTTTGGATTAGAAGAAATAATATTGAATTGACGTCATTAATGAAAAAAGGCTTTAAACAAGTCAATTGGATAACAATAAATTCAATTCAAGCCTACAAATTTATATATTCAAACATTGTCTACAGTTGAGCTTTTTTTTTTCAATAAACATTAGTTTCTCCTCCGTAAAAATAAATTAAAATAATTTTTCTTAACAAAATTGAATAGAACCCTTAAATAAAATCCTATTTAAATTGAATAATTTTAAGTTAATATTTTTAACATAATGTTTTAAATGAGACTAGAACAATCGCTTGGAATAATCGTTGATTATTGTACTATCCATAATTTTATTATTCTGCATAAACAGAGTTAAAAAAAGTCTAGGGACCCAAATGCAAATGGGTCACCCAATGTTCAATTATAAAATGATGGCAATCAAATTGACATGAATAAACTTATGGATGAAATAGCTGAAAAACTTTAATCACCCTATAGTTTGGCTATTTTCATTTACGATTCGTTGAAACTCAAACATGAATGCAATTTTTGCATTATAACTTTAAAAGCATATTAACAAGTTTTTTCTATAATAGCATGCATGATTCACGTTGAAATTCAAATATAATTCATGTCGTTAAAAGTTATTTTTATATTTATAGAAATATTATGTTCACAAAAATACATACAGATTTTTTATATTGGTAGTATATAAAAAAATATATACACATTTATATAAATGTGGGGAAAAATGATAAGTTGAATGTTGTAAAAAATATATAAGAATATGTAAGCAGATATAAAAAGATATAACAAACTTGAAAATTTTGGTCAAACATTTATAATGAGTTATAAAATGTTATAAGGAGGCGTAAGTCGTAACTTAAATACTCACTATTGTAAAAACAAAAAAGAGCCATAGTCAAGTCGAGAATGATGGTGGGAGGGGGGAATTGTTAACTTTTAGGTATTTTGATATTTGATTCATTAATTTTTATGACTCTGATATTTTTTAGTTTATTTTTAAGTACCACCACTTATAAATTTCTTACAATTCAGTCCTGAAATTATAAAAATATCATTACCATTGTCCTTTTGGGTTTTTTTTTAAAGAAAACTCCAACCCTTCTCTGTAAGTATCCACAACACGATCGATAGACTATTCAATAGTGGAAAGATAGGTTTTCAAATTTTTGCTTTAAAAGAAAAAAACAAACACAATAATAATAATGGTATTTTTGTAATTTTAGAATTAAATTATAAGAAACTCATAAATAAAATACTTAAAAATAAACTCAAAAATATAAAAACATAAAAATTAATATAATAAATCTTGAAGTATTTAAAGCATTTCCAACGGCCCTCCCGCGGGCCAAATTAATGACCTCGCACGTGAGCGGGCCTTCCAAAGGCCCACAGTAGATGGCCCGGGAGCCAAGGCGCTGCGAGAGACTCGCCACCGTGAGCGGCCCACTCCCTTTTTTTTTGTCATTTTGTGTTGCAAAATGGCAACATTTGGCTTGGTTTATTTCTTCTTTTTTTTTTACTATTGCTGAACCTTAAAAAAAAACAAATTGACTACTTTTTTAAATATAGAACCAAATGCTCTTATTTAAAAAAAAATTGAATTGTATTTTTTTAAATATTGAACTATTGTATTTTTTTAGTAGAATGTTAATCAATGTATCTTTTTTTATTTATTATCAAACTCGTGTAATTTTTATATTCAAACATGTGTGAATTTTTTTTAATTCAAACAGTTGTGTTGGTTTTTTTTTTTAAAATGAGCCTTTAATTAGTCGTATTATCAAATTATTATGTGCAAATTATTTTTTACAAAAATAATAAAGCTAAATAACTAAACCAAAATATAAAAATTAAACTAATTAAATATAATTAAATATTATAAATATTATTTTATTTGATGAACTTACATTAAAAATAGTAAGAATTATGAATTAAAAAATTAAAAAAAATAATATAGTAATAATAGATCTTCATTAATAAGTTAAAAAATTAACTCAACCATTGATTATGCTGCTCTTAACAGTGAATAGTTCTGAGTGAGAGACACATGGGGTGGGAATTGAATAAGGGCGGCTGCGGCGAAGTGCTGGAGCATGAAAGGCCCTCTGCGTAGGGTGACGTCAATAATGGCCACACGGGAAGGATAGATGAGCATTGAGTATGATGAGTCAGTAGACTCTTGTGAGCCTCAGCCTCAGCCTCAGCGTCAACCTAAGCCTCTGGCACCCTCGTCAAATCATGCGGCGGCTGTCCACACTTCCCAACGACCCTTTGGAATTAATCTGGCCCCACCTGCCCACCCACCCATCTCAATAATCCCCTCCTTTCTTCCATTTTTACCCCTCCCATTCTTATCACGTTTTAATTTTCTTAATGTTTGTAGGACTAGATAGGTAGCGGAATTTGAAATATAAGGTGTGGTGCAAAACGAAGATACGTAATTACATTTGAGAGAGTTTTTTTTTCTTAGCCTATATCATCTTCGATTTGTTTTAAGTTTAAATAAGTTTAATTTAAAATAAATTTAGTAAATAAGTTTAATTTAAAATAAATTTAGTAAATAAGTTCAGATAAATTCAGTAAATAATTTTAGAATAAAATTATGTTTTGTTCAACTTATTTTTTATAGTATAAGTTTAGAAAAGTTCCGTTCAAATAAGTACAATAAATAAGTACAGAATTAATTCGCCAAATAAGTTAAGAATGAGTTTAACAAATAAATTTCGATTAACTTCAGTTCATAATAAATTTACCAAATAAGTTTAGAAATTTGTTCTTAATAAGTTAAGAATAAGCTCAGTTCAGGCTCTGTTCTCTTTGATTTATTTGTTCTAAACCGAACTTTTCCGAACTTATTCTGAACTTCTTTAGTAAACTTATTCTGAATTTATCTATTGAACTTATTTTGAACTTATTTTGAACATCTTTGGTGAACTTATTCTAAAATCAATTTATTTTGAACTTATTAAGAATAATTTTCTAAACTTATCTTTTGAATTTATTCTAAATTAAACTTATTCTGAACTTACTTGTTGAACTTATTCTAAGCATATTATGAACGTATTTACGACACTTATTCTGAACTTATTCTGAGTTGAACTTATCTGAACTTATTTTTCAAAAAATAAGTTGAAGAGAACATGGACAAAATTGAGCAAATAAATTCAGAATAAGTTCAGCAAATAAGTTCAAAATAAGTTAAACAAATAAGTTCAGAATAAATTCAAATAAATTCAGTTTAGAATAAATTCAGACGAATAAGTCGAACAGAATATGGTCTAAGTTCAGTTCATATTAAGTTCAATAATAAGTCCAGAAATTTATTCTTAATAAGTTCAGAATAAGTTTAGTTTCAAAATAAATTCAGTGGATAAGTTCATAATACATTCAAAATAAGTTCAGTAAACAAGTTCAGAATACATTCAAAATAAGTTCAGTAAATAAGTTCAGAATAAGTTCAGCAAATAAATTCAAACTAAGTTTAGATAAGTTTAATTTAGAAAATTTAGATAAAATAAGTCGAAGATAACATAGCTAATTAAAGATTTCCATTTAGAAAAGCAGACAATAATTTGAAACATTTTAAAAACAATGATTTATATCCTTTTTAAAACAAACAGAAGTATTTCAATATATGTTGAATCAAATGGTTTGTCACTTATTCTCCTTAAATAAGGTCACATATTTGAGCCATATAAAGGGGGGGGGGGGGGGAAGTTGTGATAAGAGAGCTCCACCTCTTTATAATTGTAACTCGACTTTCATAACAGAGACCTAAGCACCCAAAAAGAAAAACAAAATGGAGCATTAAAGATCACATCTTGATTGTGTTCTATGGCCACGTTCTTTTAAAATTGTTATAGATAATTTATTATAGATTAGTTCTAATAAGTGGTAATTAATATTGATAAATACTAATTAGTGTTGATCAGTACTAATATTAATAATAAGTATTTATAATTAGGGCTGACAATGGGTTGAATTTTCCTAAACCCTCATTCCTATTTATTTTCAAAATTCATATTCATGTCTATACCCATACCTAGTAGGTGTGAAAATATCATACCTATATTTATATCTACCGAATTTTGTAAATATGTAAATTGTATTTAAGTAGGCATAGATCAAAAAATTTATAGCAATATTAAATACTAGTTAGTGTTTATCAGTACTAATATTAATAATAAGTATTCATAATTAGGGCTGACAATGGGTTGAATTTTTCTAAACCCTCATTTCTATTTATTTTCAAAATTCATATTCATGTCTATACCCATACCTAGTAGGTGTGAAAATATCATACCTATATTTACATCTACCGAATTTTGTAAATATGTAAATTGTATTTGAGTAGGCATAGATCAAAAAATTTATAGCTATATTACACGTATTCTTAATAAACATTTCATGTCACCCTTTTAATTTTATGGATGTAGATATGTATGTGTTTGATTACTTCACAACTTTATTATAATATCATACGTACACCAAAAATCATTTTAAAAGATCTTTCTTTTCTTTTTTGGCAGAGTAGAAGACTTTTTTTTGAAAAATTAAAGTAATGACTTTATTTATTTACTTTTTTGAGAGGGTGAATCGATTTGTGGGGCACCTGAATGAACAGTGCATAATAAAGACATGGGGGTGTGATCTAAATAGGACTAGCAAAAATTCGGGTTCGAGTTAATTCGAGTCCGGACAAATCGGACATTCGGACAAAAATTTCATATCCGGACCCTGTTCGGATTATAAATCGGATACTTTGACCAGACCCGGACCCGGACCCGAACATCTGATGTCTAGACCCGGTTGTTCGAATGTCCGGATTTGTTATATGATTTTAGGACATTCTGACCGAAATTTTGTGTGATCAAACCCTAACCCGATTTTTTAATGTTCGAACCCCGTTGTCCGAATTTGTTTTTATAAAATTTTCTAAAGAATTTGGACTAAAATTACATATAAACATAGTTGTCTGATGCCTGAACTCGATTGTCCGAATTTGCCCGAATCCAAAATTGTTCAAAAATTCGGACAACCCGAACCCGAATGTCCAAACCCGAACACGATCTGAATTTAAATTTGGATATGACTGATTGTCTGAATTTTAAATTCGGATATAAATTTGGTAACCGTACCCGGTTTTTTTCAGGTTGGACAGATTTTTGCCAGCCCTAGATCTAAACCTATACCTATACAGATTTTAAACAGAGCAAATTTTACTGATTGAAAAGAGTAGGGCCTAAGTTCAACTTAGCAAAAATTCCTTTTATTACCGTAAGTGGCAATATGTCTAACATAATCATTTAGGCCCTATTCTTTTCGTAGTTAAATCAACCCACCTACTCCTTCCCATTATTTTCCAATCTTTTTCACTCATTCCCACTTCTTTCTATTCCTACCTGCTCTTTCCCACACCTTAAAATAAATATCACTTCTTCCAACTCATACGTGTTTCTACTTATTTTTATTATGATTTTTGTTGTTAATATTCAATAACTAATATCACTGGAAGATACACAATCATTACCTTATTATTAATTAATCATTATTGTCAATTAATTATTATGATTAATAATTGTCATTATGATTACATATTTTATTATTAATTAATTATTAAACAATACTTATTAATATTAATAATTATTTTTATTAATTATTAATAATAATAAATTAAAAAATATTATATTCTTAACATTATTAATTATTATTTTTATAATATTTATTATTAATAATTGTAAATTTTTTAATTGTTAATATTAATTATTATTATTATTATTTGCAGTAATAATAATAATAATTATTATTACTATAAATACTAATTATTATTGTAATTATTATAGTTTTCACTAATAATGACAATTATTATAATAATAATTATTAATTATGATTGATTATTGATATATTTACTAATATTGATAATTATCATTAATATTGATAATTATTATGATAAAAATATTAATATTAATACTAATTGTTACTTCAATTATTATTGTTAATTATTATTATTATTAATAATTTTTTATTACTTGTTATTATTT
>JACYFF010003369.1:22778447-22790702 GCA_017589665.1 Selenicereus undatus
TAATTTATATGTTTTCGGGTTCATATTATTTTGGGTTCGGGTCAAGAAAATCATGTTCAAAACCCAAGATTTTGGAGCGAGTTCGGGTCGGGTCAATTTTTGTCAGGTCTAATCACTACTTAAACAAAAGTCAAAGGAATGACTAAAAGCATGCTACCTATGATTTGCAACCTGAATCCTAGATCTCCATAAACTTCTATCGTAAGTCATATCCTCCTTTAGTCTTATAAACTTCAAATCATATTTAATTACTTCGTTCCAACTTTGCTTTGGTCGTCTTCTACCTCCTCTACATTCCGGAAGGTAATTATGTCGCACGTCCTCATTGGCGCATTCTCACTCCTCATCCTAACATGACCAATTCATCTTAATTTAGTCTCCCTCATCTTATCCTCTATTGGTGCAACTCGCACTTTCTTTCAAATCACTTCCTTCCTAATTCTATCCAATCTCGTATAGCCACACATCCATCGAATTATTCTTATCTCTGCTACCATCAACCTCTAGACTTGAGTCTCCTTGATTAGTGAGCACTTTGAACCATATAACAAAGCTGGTCTGACTGCCATACAATAAACTTTCCCTTTCATCCTATAGGAATTTTACTATCACTCAACACTCTGGAGGAATTTTTCCATTTTTGCCATTCCATTGTAACACGTTGGTTAATATCTTCGTTATTATCTCCTTTCTCGTCAATGATTGAGCTTAAATACTTGAACTTCTCGGCCTTTAGTATTCCCACACCACTTATGATGACTTCTTCATCACCCGCTTCCTCACCACTAAACCCACATTTTAAGTATTCCGTCTTTGATCTGCTCAATCTAGATCCCCTATATTCTAAGGTATGTCTCCATTGCTCTAACTTACTGCTAAGATAATCCATAATCTCATCAATAAGAACAATATCATAAGCAAATATCATACATCATGGTACCTCGTCCTGAATTCCTTTTGTGAGTTCATCCATAACAATAGAAATGGGCTTAAAGTTAGCCCTTGATGGAGCCCAATATCAATGGAAAAGTCTTCTGCGTCTCTTCCTGAGATCCTAACATTTGTTTTACTCTCTCATACATATCTTTGATAGCTCGAATATAATTCACCGACACCTCTTTTTTCTCCGAACACTCCCATAACACCTTATACAGTACTCTCTCGCACACTTTCTCTAGATTAATAAATACCATGTAGAGATCTTTTTTCCTATCCTATACAATTCCATGAGCCTTCTTATAAGATAGATTGCCTTTTTGGTTGATCTACCTGGCATAAAACCAAACGGGTTTTTTCTGAAATTGAAATATTCTTCCTCAACCTTCTCTCAGTCACACTTTTTCCCAACTTCATAGTGTAACTAAGCAGTTTAATACCCCTATAATTATTACAATCTTAAATATCACCCTTGTTCTTGTAAAACTGGATGATTGTACTGATTCTCTATTCTCAGGGCATTTTTGCAGTCCTGAAAATGACATTAAAAAGCGTCATTAATCACTTTATTCCTTCTTCACCCAAACACTTCTAGATTTCCACTAGTACATGGTTCGAACCCACAGTCTTTTCAGCCTTCATCTTTCTTAATGCATCTCTAACCTAATCTTTACTGATACGACTGCAAAGCCTATGGTTTTGCTACCCCTGCTGATCCCATCTCTCATTGCTATGAGAATACTCACTCATCTCGCCATTAAAGAGCTTACAAAAGTAACTCTACCATCTCTCCCTTATTTTAACTTCCTGTACCAATACCTTACCATCATCACTTTTGATGCACCTTACATTTTCGAAGTCTTTTGTTTTCTGTTCCTAACCCTTGCTGAGTTGAAGACATCCTTGTGATCTTTCTTTGTCTCCAGTTTCTGATATAACCTTTCATATACATTGTTCTTTGCTATAGTGATGGATTTTTTTGCTATGATTTTAGCAACCTTGTATGGAACTAAATTAACTTCTTTTTTTCCATCTGTTCGACTATCGGTTAGTGCAGCATATGCATCTTGCTTCTCCTTAACTTTCTCTTGCATCTCTTCATCCCACCACCAAGCTTCTTTTATCCTGCCCACCTTCTATAGAGATTCCTAAGACCTCCTCAGCTGACCTCTGAATGCGCTCAATTATTGCTTCCCACATTATGTCTGCATCATCTACTTGCTTCCAACTTTCTTCTGCTTTAATATTCTCTGATAATGTAGCTTCATTCTTCGTAGTATGACTTCACCATCCAACTCTAGGATCTCCGACCCTTCTCTTCTTCATCTTTAAACTCTTAGGGTGTGTTTGGACCTAAGAAAATAACATGGAAAGAAAAAAAAGATGGAAAATTAAAAATTTTCTCATGTTTGGAGTAAGGAAAAATGAATGGAAAAAAAATGAGGAGGAAAAGTTGGAGGAAAATTATGATTAGATAGTATGATATATTTTCCTCCAAAATATGTGAGGAAAAGGGGCAGAAAATTCGGATCTGAGAAGCCCGATAGGCGTCCCCACTCCCCAGCTCTCATCTCTCCCTCCTCACGCTCATCTGTCTCTCGAGCCCGATAGCACCCCCCCAAACCCTCATCTCTGCTCGCACCTCTGCTTTCTCTCTTCACGCTCATTGCAGTCTGCTTGCACCTCTGCTCTCTTCCGTGACGCTCTCTATCTGGTAAATCTCTCTCTCTCTCGCTCTCTTTCTTGTTCTCTCGATCTAGGGTTTGAGGGTTGAAGATTGGGTTTTGGTGAAATTTGTCCTCTGTCAGGAGAGTTCTTTGTGTTTTTTTTGTTGGGGGTATATGGGTTTTGGAGAAGTTTGTCCTCTGCCTCTGGTTCATCTTCTCCCTTGTCACGAAGGGGGCTACTGTTGCTGTTCTTGCTGTTCATTTGCAATCGGGAAGGGTAGGTTCTTCCTTGTGTTGCTTGTAATTCTTGTGTTGCTTGTAATTCTTGTGTTGCTTGTTTGTATTTCTTGTTTGTTGCCTGTACGAAGCATAATAGGTAGAGGGGAATATGCTTGCTACCTCTAATATTCAGTTTTGCGGTATACGAATGACTTCGTTTTGCTTCCCAGGGAAAGAAGTTAATGGAAAGGTTGACTGGTTTAATGTGTGTATATTCAGGAGTCTGTAACTGATCTTATAATATTGCATTTCAAACAAGTCGATTCTTTATGTGAGAAGTTCTTTATGCTTAGTCAGTGGTTATACAGGCTGATGGCCTGATGCTATCTTTGCGGCGTATTTATGTGAAAAGTTCTATGTGCCTGCAATTCAAAATGTCCTTGCTCCTTTGGCTGCAATTTTTTGTTTAAATTTAGTTGGGTGGACAGACATGGAATTCCTAGCCGTTTTATTTTCTTAGCTTGCTGATGGCACATATTAAAGTAGGACATGAGTAGACCCTAAAATGACTTTAACCCAAGCTTGGCTCCCTATTGAATTGAAGTTTACTACATTCGAAATTTTGCAGTCCATGGTTGTGGTTGTGGTTGTGGTTGTGCTTTGGTTAAGATAATGCCTTGGTTAAATTTTGCAGTCCATGGCATCGAACAAGCCAAGGAACACTTCACTACCTCATGCCCATCGCCCCAAAGTGCCCACTGGCTCCTCTCTCAAGCGTTCAGGCTCCGATGAATCATCTATAAGAAGAAATTTGAAGCGTCCATCTATTGAATCATCTCAGATTGGGGATGACATCGATAATCAAGATGTGATTTTCAGACCTTGGCGAAGTTTATCTAATCCGCCAGATAATGTTGATGAAGAATCTGAGGTAATTAGTTAACTATCTAGTGAAGCTATTTGCTTACTAATTGTCATGTTGATGGGTACAACTAGTAGTGGCAATTTATGTGAAGTTTATCTATTTCCTCTTTTTAGTTAACTATCTATTGAGGTAATTAGTTAGCTGTCCAGTGAAGTTTATCTATTCCCTCTTTTTAGAAAGTATATCGCGAATGTGGGTACAATTAGTAGTGGCAGTACTTCTGTTGATAAATGTCTAACCCTTATGTTCTATTCTATAGATAGATGAGTGGGAGAAGTTTAGAAAATGGGCAGCGGCTAGCATTGTTGTTTATGGTGCATGTGCAGCTACTCTAGTCGCCTCTCTTACATGTCTTAAGAGTCTTGTTGATAGGCCACTTTCCAAAAATGGTGAAGGAGATATTCGTCGTCAATTTCACTTGAGTAGGCTTACACAAAAAGGGGAGCAAGATTGTCGCAATGAGCTTCGCATGGGAAAGGATGCCTTTGCTAGATTAGTTTGCATTTTACGCGATTCAGGGAGATTGAGAGATACTTGTTTTAGCACAGTTGAGGAACAGGTTGCCAAGTTTCTCAATATTATTGGACATAATAGGAGAAATTATTCTGTAAAGTTAGATTATTGGCGCTCGAAGGAAACAGTGAGTAGACACTTCCACAATGTCTTGAAGGTCATCATTTCCTTGGAATCAATATTTTTAAAGCAAGCAGATGGTTCTGAATGCCCTCCCGAGATTGCAAACAGCTCGAGGTTCTTTCCTTATTTCAAGGTAAATGTCCAAAAATGAGTAATGCTTGTTCTATTATTTATATTATTCTAAAATAAGTTTCTAATAAATTTAGTAATTTTTTTTTTGTGGCTAGGATTGTGTTGGTGCAATTGATGGTTCACATTTTCGTGTCAAAGCCCCAAGCAACGTGGTTCAGAGATATCGAGGACGAAAGCAGTACCCTACCATCAATGTTCTCGCAGCTTGTGGGTTTGATTTGAAGTTCACTTATGTGTTATCGGGCTGGGAAGGTTCCGCTTCTGATTCGAGAGTTCTAAATAGTGCTCTAGAAAATAGAATTGATAGGCTAGAAGTTCCTAATGGAAAGTACTATCTTGTTGATTCGGGGTATCAATTCAGACGTGGGTTCTTGACTCCCTATAGAAAAACTCGTTACCATTTGAAAGAATATGGCGTACTTGCTCCCCAAAATGCTAGAGAAATATTCAACCATAGGCATTCTTCTCTTCGAAATGCAATAGAAAGGGCTTTTGGTGTTTTAAAGAAGAGGTTTGCAATGTTAGGTAGTGGGAATGAGCCATTCTACTCAGTACGCACACAAGCTGATATTGTGCTTGCTGCATGCATATTGCATAATTATTTGATGGGTGTTGATCCAGATAGGGAGCTTCTAGAAGAGGTTGATCGTGAATTACTTAGTTCTAATGAATCATATGGCGGTTATCTTTCAAACTCAACAAGTGAGAGTAGAGAAATGGAAGAATTCAGAGATAACTTAGCCAATGCTATGTGGATGGACTATGTTAATGGCCGGAATAGTAGGTATGTTGCTACTTGTGTAGTGTTTGATTTTTTAGGCTGTGTGTTGCATTTGCACTGGATTCCAGCCAGTCAATTGGAGTGTTCTTGTTCTTTTACACATTTTAGTCCAATTTGCTTTTGTGTTTTTTTTTTGTGTTTATATAAAAATTAGGCAGCTTTTCAGACCTGAGGTACTGAGGTAGTGAATTAAAAACTTTTTTTGTTTCTAGTTTAAAGACCTGCATTGGCTAATTGTTGTTCATATATTTTGTAGGATGAATGTGAGCTCAAGGAGGATGGAAGCATCGCAACCGGAAAGAAGAACTTGACTTGGTCTGACGAGATGGATCAAGTCTTGGTTGATGGTTTGTTAGAACAGATGGAGAAAGGTCAAAAAATGGGTAGCACATTTACGAGCACTGCTTTTACAAGTGTTGCTGAGTTGGTGGGCTCCAAATTTGGGAAGTTAGGTTTTTCAATTTCAAATGTGAAAAATAGGCTAAAAACATTGAAAAAGAGACACACCGATGCTCAAAAGGTTCTATCCCAAAGTGGTTTTGGTTACAATGAGTCCACTCATATGATAGAGGCACCTCCAGAAGTGTGGCAAACCTATCTTACGGTATGAAAATATCAGGATTCATTTCAAGTTTTACACTCTTGATGAAATTGTAATTTTTAATTTCATTGTCCTTCTGTAGGCAACTCCAGATGCTAAAACTTTTCGCTACAAACGCGTGCCAAATTTCTACAAGTTGGACCTTCTCTTTGGGAAAGATAGAGCAACCGGAAGCAATGCAGCTGGGCCAAAAGAAAGGCAGCGTCAGTGGTCAAGAGAAGCGGCAAGCTCAAGTGAGGATGCTCCACCGATTCTTACTAATGAAGAATCTTCATGTGCGCTTCCCGCGAAAGTCCAAATGGAGAGCAAGAAATCAAAGAATAAGGCAATAGAGTTCGTGTGTGAGGAGTTGAGATCCCTTAGATCGGGTATGGATGCAGTAGCAATGGCTCTTGAAAAAGGCAACGCAAGAAATTACAGTGAGGAGCAACTTTATGATGAAATTACACAGGTAATAGTTCATGATTCTCTGTACTGCGCTTCACCGTTGGTCAATAGCCTTCTGTTTATGCTATTTCCTTGAAAAGTCACCTAATTTATGGCCCCCCATATGGTGCATTACTGCACTGAACACTGCATATCTAATACGCTTCTTCATCTTTTCTGTTTTTACACCCAGTAAGTAGTTCCCCATTCCTGCTCATTTTGCTTTGTGGCTATATTTAGCCACTGGATTATTTCAATCCATATTCCTTTTATCACTGCACACTGAAAAAATAGGTATGCCTGGGTCTCTTCATGCTCCTTGCGATTCTGACATTGTGCTATGATACCATAGAACCTTGCCAGTCTGCTCCCTACTGGGATTCTTTGCTTCATCATTACCTAGGAAGTGAAGTTCCATGACATTGTACTATGACATCCTTTTCCTTCTTTCCCTCTCTTGTGATATTAACTCCTCATCCATAGGTTTGCTTTAAAGCTGCTCTTGAACTAGTTCCATCTATTTCTTTGCTAATCATGCACATCTGCATATTTATCTCTGCTTAGGTTCCTTAATGGGCCTCTTATCTACTTTAGTAGCTCATTGACTTGTTGCATTTTTTATCCCTTGAACGGTTTTTTACATTGAGTTGTCGCTATTTCTATGAACTGTGGGTCTAAGCACCACATTTCGCAGAACTTAAACTGCTCTTTCTTCTTTGGACATGTAGGGAAAGTGATCTTCAGGGGGGTATGATCTGAGAGTCCTTCTGTTATAGAAGAAACATGAGTGTACTCCATCTCTGAAGCTCAAAACCTCTGCTTTTCTGAGCTTCTTGATGATGATATTTGGATGAATGTATGTTGGTCAATAGCCTACAGTTGAAGTCCATTTTTGCTTGGCATTTTTGCATTTGCTTGGCATTTTTGCTCAGTTAGAATATGGGTCAGAAGGTCCTTCACCATAACCTTAATTTTTTCTGCCCTTCAAATGTGATGGACTCGGTTATCCCTAGCTTTGTCAAGATGTCAGTCTCTCTGTACAAGCCTAATCTCTCTCTGTCACACATACATTCACGCATGCTCTTTGCACAGTCATGAAGTCCTGTCCTTAAGCACTGTCCTCTTCATGTGTCTGCACAAGTTTCTTGCCTGCTGTTACTCTGTTTGTGGCTTATTTGGCTGTTTTTTTCTTAGCCTAATGTAAACTTCTTATCTATTTGCCTGCTGGTCTATTGGGTACACCTTCATCTACTTAACCTTCCCATGATCTCCCTCCCATTCATCCAGAAACATCCCATGAACTGCCCATAGAAGACGAGTTCGGAAATCTAATATCCTTTGATGTTATGTTTATAGGTTGAAGGTTTGAGTGAGATATCACAAATGAAGGTCTATCAAGCTCTTTCAGCGAACACTAATTCAGCTAGAGCGTTTCTTGCTTGCCCAGTTCCTCGTCGTGAGTTGTGGTTAAAAGTCAAATTCGACAATGAGTTCTTGGAGTAGCTTGGGATTTCGCAAATTTGGAACTCTTATTCCTCTCAACTCAGTGGTGTTATTGGTTCTGCTTATGTTATGGATAATTTGATTTGAAGTTGTAAACTTTTGAATTGTAACAAAACCAGGGAATTTGAAGTAGAAATTTGTGTTGGAATGAGAAAGTTTGAAACGTTATCGAATTGTATGTCTTCTCTATTTTTGGTATTATTTTGAGGAGTTTCATTGGCATTGGCTAGCAAAGGGCAACTTTGGGATCACATTTTAATCTTACAAGATATGTTTTTCTTTGCTTTATTCATTTTCTCAAGTCCAAACAAAGGAAAAAAAGTTTGGTAGAAAGTAATTTTTTTTCCTTGTAGGTTTTCTCAAACCAAACAAGAGAAAGAAAATGACTTTCCCTCTCATTTTTTTTCCTCCTCATTTTTTTTCCTTTCAACTTTCTTTCCACCTTATTTTCCAAGGTCCAAACAGGGCCTTAATGTTTGAACTCTTCTTCATCCTCTACAAATAAATTGAATTGATTGTGCTAATTAAGATTTTAAAATAATTGAATATTGTAATATATTATAAATTTTTTTGAAACATTTGAAGGTATCTTTAAATTATTTAATGCATCCATCAAATATTGGTTTCTAAAAATTGTCATGAGGGCAAACATTGGAACATGATATTTAAACATTTCCTTCAAAAAAAGGAGAAAGCGTACATATAATATATGTTTTTGCTTAACATCTAAACAACGTCAAACGAACAAAAGAAAAATATCCCCAACGGAAAAAATATATATTAGAATTAACAAAAATATATCTTTTTGAAATGGAAACAATATAAGAAGCCCGTCAAATTTAGCGAATCTATTAAAAAATTAGAAGAAAAAGGAAGCAAAAGAAAAATCATGTGCAAAGCTCATAAGTAGACCTGTCAATTCGGACGTGCGGGTTAGATATAGGTCGGGTGTATTCGAACTCGGGTAAAATACGAGTTTGGTATATTTCGGGTTCAGATAAAATACGGGCGGGTATATTTCGATTTTACGGGTTTTGGATCAACCCAACAGGTTTGAAGCGCCTTTTTAGTGAATTATTTCTTTTTTTGTAAAAATCAAAAATTCGGCATAATTATTACATAAAATTGTCTGTATTTAATAAACAAGCATTGTAATTGTAATTTTTTCAAAAAATATCAAAAATATCCAAACTTTTCAACATGATATATGAAATTCATGTGCAGGTAGACAATGACTCGTGTTTGGATAGGTTGACCCGTATATTAAAATATTAATAATTAGTCGGGTCATTCATGGATCGGCCCATCTAAAGCATGTTAACAAGTTGGAACTGTTGGACCTGGTAATAGCTCGTTTAATAATTTGATGTTTCGTTAATTAACCTAGCATTACCTAATTAGGCATGGGCGGATCCACCTTATGGGTAGGGATGTCCATGGACACCCCTAGCCCCACAAAAAAAAAAAATCTATTTAAAAAGTGGTTAATTTAGTAATAATATTGATTAATGGACACCCCTAAAAAAAGTATATATTAGTAACGATGTTAATTTATGGACACCCCTATTCCAAATGTCTGGATCCGCCACTGTAATTAGGCATGCTTTATTAGTACGTCGATCCTAACACGAACATAAGTTGGTCCATTGCCCAACATTGCATCAGATTCGAGACCAATAGAAGGAATCCAAATGAAAGAATATTATATGCGTGCAAGATATTATAATTATCTATTAATTATAAAATCAAAATTTTAGATTATTATAGAATAATCTTATTTAAAATGAGATGAGACGTATTTATTTTACCAAGATTATAATTGTATGACTCGCACATTTTAAATACTTATCTAACTCTAAATTATTTTTCTTAATATTAAAGTTGTTTCATGGCCATTTTCTAAAATTGTACAATTTATAAGTTGTATATAACGTTGTTTTATGTAAAAAAAAAGGGAACCATTGTCTAATTTGTGAAGGAATGTGATATTGTACAACGTCTCTCTAAACGATTCATTATAATGAAAAACTATTATTGTTAAGAGGAAAAAATTAAAGAAAACAAAAAGTAAGTATATAATATTCAGGCCGAGCGAGCAGGTTTGGGTTCGGTAGGGTTTGACTCAAAAATGTGCGGGTTTTTCGAATTCGGCTTATTTCGGGTTCGGGTTAAGAAAATTGTATTCAAACCCCAAAAGCTTCGGGCAGGTTCAGGTAGGATTTTCGGGTTGGGTCAATTTTTGCCAGGTCAACTCATAAGTAATAGTAAGGATTGATATGGAAAAAAATGCACTTCTAGGAGAAAAAAATATAAAAATAATGCACAATAATCCGCTTCAAATCCGAGAAAAAATATTCCAGTTCGAGTCCAGTAAAAATAATCCGAGTCTGAGTCGGATTCAGATCAAATTCGGATGGAAGGTAACAACTGATCTGATATTCAAATCCGATCCGACTATTTATCAATAATTGAAACTCAGATCTAAAACTTTACAAATCCAAAGTCCATCCTTCAAGTTCAACCTCCAAGCCCAACCCCCAATTTTTGATTTTAAATTTTTTATTTTACAAATATAAAGTCTACCATCAAAACTCAATTGTAAGTTCCTAACATGTACTCGTGTTAGTTACTTAGCCTCTCTTTGTCCCCCCTCTCTCAGTCTGACTTCGTTGTCGGCTAGCCCGAAGTCGCCCAACTCCCTATCACTTAACATTGTCGTCATTTGCCTCATTGTCAGTCTCCCCTAGCTTAGTATTAAATGTCAAAATATTTGGTTGGCATGATAGATAAGCGCTTGTTATCATATTGATAGGTAGACAAAATGAGTTTGGATAGAAAAACATAATACACAATTGTTGCAGGGAAAAGAAATCAATTCGGATCGGATTAATTTCGACTCCAATCCAATACGACTCGGATCGAATTCGGACGTTCCCTCCGATCCACCAGAACGGACTCGGTTCAAAATTTTGGATTCAAAACGTGATCAGATTCGGATTCGAATTCGGATGTTCCAACAGACGATCTGAATCCGATCCGTTGACATCCCTAATAAGAAGGCTAACGTAAATTATGAAACACATTCCATTATAAACCATAAGAAATCTTTTTATACGCTTCTTCATATTTTGGCACTCAAAGCCATGGAGAATGGAGGTAATATGAATGCTACCACTGTGAATTTGTCAGTTACATGGCAATAAAAATTTATTATATAAACAAAAGTTTATTACATCTGTTAATTGTATACTAATGAAATCCAAATTATTGTTATAATAATGGCAAAAGTCAATTACAAATTCAAATTATGAGTTCTTAATATGCAGTGGACGGTTACAACTTACAAATAAAAAATAGTGCGGTTGTTCTTTGTGTGTTTTTTTTTTCTCTCTTGAATCCTCTATTTCATTAGAGTCGAGTTATTATTGACCTAACAAGGGATATAATTCTCTCATCATAGATTTTCTCCATTCACAATACTCAAATATGAGATTTTTACTTAAAAGAAACAAATGTCAAACCACTTGAACCGACTTATATTAGTAACGTGGTTGTTCCTTAACAATTGTGTGGATTACCCAATTTAAATTAATTTGTTAAATGTAAGCTAATGTACCGAGCCGCAAATAACCGTTTGTTTGCTTGATTACCAACATAATGTGAATTAATACGTAGCTAATAAATTGATACATAGCTACAAAGATGTGTCCTATTACGCATATTATAAATTAAATTGTCTATTGCTACTGAATTCGACCAATTGATTATAATTGCATTTGTTTTTTTTTTTCTTTTAAAAAAAAAAGGTTTCTGCCATTACGCACCATACAGGTCACCGAGACAGTGAAATGATTCTTCCCATACCCCACGTAAGATGATTACCTTGGATATTACACTTTGCTATGTCTGATTTTGCGCATTTAGATTGTTATTTGACAAGTTTTCGTCATTGCAAAGTATATTAAAGTTTTGTATTCTCATTTCTTACGCTGAAAACAAGTGGTACTAAATTTTTCTTACAAAATTTTGCCCTTGAACTGAGTAAACTCAAGTACTAGAAGCCTGGTTATAGGCAGAGAAAACCTCAGAAAGCTTATTTTGTTTGTCCCTTCTGTTGTTTTATAATAAAATTTCAAGGGATAAGGATTTATGTACTTATCTTATGTTTTGTTTGGTGAGCAAAAATAAAATAGAATAGAATCAAGGAATGATCCTTGAGAGATGAAGGGTGAAATTTGAATTCTAAACTCATATGTTTGGAAAGAAAAAAAGGAATGGAATCAAGTTCTAATCCTTATTGTTTGACTGTGAATTATGGAATAAAATAGAATCTGTTTTGTTTTAAAAATAATAATAATGATCAATAACAACAATAATAGTGCTAATAATAATAATAATAATAATAATAATAATAATAATAATAATAATA
>JACYFF010003369.1:22801214-22811796 GCA_017589665.1 Selenicereus undatus
ATATATATGGAAGGGTTCAAGTGTGAACCCTCCTTTAGGTGTGCACTTGCACTTTGGAATGAAATTTAACCCTCAACCATTTAATTCTAGATAGATGGCTTAGATTAAAAGAGCATTTAAAAAAAAAAACATTGCAAAGGACTTTGAACTCAACATCTAGATTTTCACAGTTCTCACTAACTATTTTCTCACTCTTGAACTCACGTTGGTTGCGCTCATCTCTTCCCCTTTCATAGTGTACAACACCGTTCTCTCATCTTCTGGCTTTGCCACACACCCCTGCCGGAAACCACCACTAATGGCACCTTCAACAGTTCCACCCGCCTTGCCCCTCGAAAACCGCTAGTAAACCAAATCTCTCTTTCTTTCCCCTGTTGAAAGTGTTGTTTAAAATATGTCGCTTTTTCTCTTCGCCTGTCAAGCCATGGCTGCCTCTCACAGGAATGCCGCCCTCCCCTCGTTGGAGATGCCTCCACTGGAAACCGTAGGTAAGGGTTTCGTTTTATTCTAAAACTAAATGTAGGGTTTTAGTTTTTTAGTGTCAATTGTCAAGTTTAGCTTATTTTTGGTTTGAGTTTTGGCTTAAACAGAAAGTCAGTAGCTTGATATATGAAGTTATTAAGTTTTTTGATCAAATTCAATGCTCAAAGTGGAAACTTTTACATTCTAAGCATATTCATCTCATTTGAGGTTGAATGATAAATAGTATATCTATTTTGGCATCTTCTCTAGTGATTACAATTTGTTTGTTTAATGATAGTTTTGTGTTTTATTTTTCTAAGCTGGTGCTATTCATTAATTCTTAATTTCATTATTGGTGTAGGTGATAATAAGGAATCAACCTATGAAGAATGAAAAAGTATCATGAATGTTATCAAAGAGTGGATACCATCTTACGAGGAGTTGCAACCAAAACAAATATTAGAGTTTGCTAACTTGAAAGAATGTGAGAAATCCTATAAATCTTATGCTCATCATGTAGGCTTTAGTGTTCGTAAATCATTTTTCAAGAAGGGTAAAGGTGTACAAAAGTATAGGTATTTTGTTTGCTCTAAACAAGGATTCAAATTAACTCAAACCAATGTGAACTTTAATCAAAAAGTAAAGTTGACTAGAGAGGGTTGTAATGCAGTGGTTGGTTTTAAGAGGACCAAAGATGAAAAATATGAACTTTTCAAGTTTCATAAAGGGAATACACACGTGCTTAGCACCCCTAGGAAGCATCATGCGGTCAATTCTAAGGGGCATAAATAGTGTGCATCGAACTTTGTTTAAATCACTTACACATGCTAATATCAATCCTTCCAAGGCTCATCTCATCGTTAAGGAGCAAATGATTGGTTTTCAAAATGTTGGGTGTAATTCGCACAAAAAAAGGGGTGTAGCAAAAAAGATTTGAAAAATTTTCAAAGACATTTGAAGGCAGTCATCAAGGACTCCAATGCACAAATCTTTATCGAGAATTTTACTAGAAAAAAGGAGGTTCATCCATCTATTTATTTCGTATACGAGTTAAAAACTGATGGTACACTAAAACATGTGTTTTCGGTAGTGATAGAGATCCCCTCACTATAGACCAATCTTAATCAGGTACCCTAGCTCATAATATTCAAGCACTAGTTGAGGAGACCATAAATTAAGATTTCAATCCTATTGATCATTCATGCATGCCAATGAAGCCACTGTGGTGTCACTTGATCTTGTGTGCACTGGAGTTATTTTAGGGAGAAACTTAGCTTATTTTCTAGATCACATGAAAGCTAGTAGATGATAGAAGTTACCCCACCTTTTGATGCCAACACAACAGCTCTTTCAGCTAGTTTAGATTGCTCAGTCAGCATCCTACTCTGTTCACTCCGGAAGGTCTAGATTTGGGAGTAAACTTTGACTCTATTTTGTAACAATTTTTTGAATTGTTTAAGGAGGTGGAAAGGTGTCTTAAATATTATCACAAGTGACCTCAAACTTGTAGCATGATAGCAGACAACATCAACTTTTATCCAGCTTAAGTTCACAAGAAACTCCCTTTGATCCATTGGTTGCTTTGTTGCTGCCCTTGCTGACTGCCCAGGGAGTTCTCAAGGTTTGAAGCTACAACTTGCACTCAATGGTCATCATTAGGAGGGCTAAGATGCTGCATTAGCTTGACACCTCATGCTCAAGCTAAACCTGCTGTTAAAGGGTTGTCTTTGTTTACACTTATGCTACTATTTAAAGTATCTCTTGTACTTTGATTAGCAGTTGAGAGAGGGAATGAGGCTTGGTCTAAAAGCCTAATTTTCACTTGTATGAACTCAGTTGTTGCTATATGAAAGTTGAGCATAGCTCCTTCTCCCAAAAATTCTCTCTAGCTTATCTTACAATCCGACCATTGTAGATGGTGATCGAGTGAGTCTTAGTTTGCTAATTAGTGTTGTGTCTAATTTAATTTGCAGCCAAGAGCCCTGATTCTAGCTTGGTGGTGTGTCTTGTCTAAGTTTGGATCAGTTTATGTTGTTTTCTTTGTATTTCAATCCACTAATTTAGTTCTATTTGTAAGTGTTTGGTTGAAGAGTTCCTTGTTTTTGCTATTCTTACTATTCTTGTCTCATTGTGCATCCTATTTGGTATTAGAGCTTAGGCTACTGTCCTAGGCCTAAGCCTTAGCCACAAGCACAACCCTTTGACCCAAACACATAGCCATAAAGAACCAGTTACTACCTAGGCAAGATGAGTCGTAGCATGACCTTGAATGAAAAATTTGAGGCCTTGATGAAAAATTATGAACATCTAGATAAGCAAAATGAATATCTTAGGAAGCATCTTGGGGAGTCCCTCAAGAACAAAAGGAGAACCTTGCACTCTGATGTAGCTAGCTCTTTTAGATCACTCTTATGGAGAGTCTGAAAGCCAAGAGAACCCTTTTGGCACTTTTAGTGAGGATGATTCTGAGCCAAGGACAAGAAGAAGTAGGAAGCGTCATCAGCAATCTAGCGATGACATCAAAATAGAAGTACACGAGTTTGAGGGGAGACCGGACCCTGATGAGTTTCTTGACTGGCTACATACAGTTGAGAAAGTCTTTCATTACAAAGACATTTCAGAAGATAAGAAAGTCAAGCTAGCGGCCTTGAGATTGAGGAAGTATGCATCACACTAGTGGACTAGGGGTGGCAATGGGGCAGGTTTAGCTATACCCTCACTCATACCCATTTTAATACTTATGCCCATACCCATACCCATACCTATACCTATCAGGTGTTGTACAGTTATACCCATACCCATACACGCTGGCTATATCAGGTATGCAAGTTTTATTCGAGTATATACAAACAAAAAAGAATTAAACGTATTTTATACCAATATTTGACATCAAATAGCCAATTTGTCACATTAACATCAGACTTCCAACAACATATTGTACCATGTCAAATACAACTAAATGTTTGCCAATCAAAACAATAAATTAGCAGTTGATAGTTATAGTTTCTAAGAAAATATCTTACCAAAGTCTTGAATACCATACAACTCAAAGCAACTAACAAAATGTCCTACATATAATAAATTAGAACTTTAAATAAATGAGTGCTTTTATATGGGGCAGATATAGTGCAGGTATGGGGTGGGCATTAATAAATAGGTATGGGACGAGTATGGGGCGAGTAGGACATATGCCCATACCCATACCCATTTTAACAATACCGCCCCATACCCTTTTTTTTTCCATTTTCACCACCAATACCCATACCCACTGGAGCGGGTTTTGCGGGTTCTAGATGAATACGCTTTTTTTTCCAGCCCTATGGAGGACAAACCTTTGTGCCAAAAGAGCGAAAAGAGGAAAGAGTAAGATCAGAACTTGGGCTAAGATGAAGTCTAAGCTCAAAGCTAGGTTTTTACCCCCATCTTATCTTTAAGATAACTTTGCTCAATTACATAGCTTGACTCAAGGGAATATGCCAATAGAGGAATATACTTGAGAGTTTGAGAAACTCTTAATTAATTGTGACTTATAAGAACCAGAAGATCAAACCATAGTAAGATACCTGAGGGGCCTTGATCTTAGGTACTCTTATATTGTTGAACTACAACAGTATACTACTTTTGAGAATATATGTGTGTTGGCTCATAGAGTTAAGTAACAAAATAAATCCAAAGGCAGTAAGAAAGACCCCCCAAACCTTTTCCTATAGCATAACCTTTCAATAAGGGGAGCACCTAGTTAACTGCTAAAACCCATTGGCAACTCATCCCATGTTGCTCCTAAAACTCCAACTCCACAAAACAAACCCTCACTAAGTTACACTGCCAACAAGAAGTGTTACTAATGCTATGGCTTGGGACATATAGCCTCTAATTGTTCCAACAGAAGGTTGATTACCTTGGTATAATATTAAGCTGCCTAGAAGGAAGAAATGCAGGATGGAAGGGTGGTTTGCTTGATGAAAGAGCAAGAAAGAGAAGAGGTGGTTGTTGAACCAGATAAGGGAGAGATGTTGGCGATCAGAAAAGCCCTCAATGTCTAGAGAAGTGCCAAGGATTAGCAAAGAGAGAATATTTTCATTAGTAGGTGTACCATCCAAGACGAGGTCTGTTCTTTGATCATGGATAGTGGAAGCTGCTCTAATGTAGCTTCTGCCAATCTAATTGAGAAGCATGGGCTGCAAACTTTAGTGAACCCCTACCCTTACTACATCCAATGGCTCAATCAAGGCAAGGGATTGCAAGTTAGTTCTAGATGCTTAATTGCTTTCTCAATTAGCAAGAGTTATTTTGATAAAGTGTGGTGTCACATCATTCCCATGGATGAATGTCATGTGCTATTCAGATGGCCCGGGCTATTTGACAGAAGAGTAACTCATGATGGTTACTTGAATACCTATTCATTTACCAAGGAAGATAAGAAAATAATCCTTTCCCCACTAGCCCCACATCAACTGCCCAAAGACAAGCCCTCCAAAACCCAAGACCAGCCTGAAATGCTGCTCACTTTAGTGGAGTCTACCCTCAAGGGTTCACAACATGAATTTTGACCTTTCAAGAGCTGGATTCTTTAAACCAGTTCTAACCCAGAGGAAACCCAACCCTTACCACTACAAGCCAAAGCCATCCTTAACCAGTATGCCCATGTTTTCCCTAAGGAGATTCCTCATAGCCTACCTCTTAAAAGAACTATCCAGCACCATATTGCTTGATTCCAGGGGTTGTTCTACCTAATAAACCACCCAACATAGTGAACCTAAAGACACTTAGGAGGAACAAAGACAAATAGAGGAATTGGTGGCCAAGGGACTGGTGAGAGGGAGCCTGAGCCCATGTGCTATACCAGCATTGCTTGTTGTTAAGAAAGATAGGAGCATGAGGATGTGTGTAGATAGTATAGACATCAACGAGATAACTATCAAATATAGACATCATATTCCAAGTCTAGAAGACATGTTGGGATGAGCCCCATGGGTCAAGAGTTTTCTCTAAGGTGGAATTGAGGAGTGGCTACTACCAGATCAGGATCAGAGAGGGTGATAAGTGGAAGACTTCCTTCAAAACCAAAGGACAACTGTATGAGTGGTTGGTTATGCCTTTTGGCCTACCTAATGTACTCCCAGTAACTTCATGAGATTGATGAACCATCCTTTATAAGCAGATTTATTGTTGTGTATTTTGATGATATCTTGATCGATATCAAAATAGAAGAGGAGTATGCCAGTCATCTCAAGCAAGTGATTCAGGTCCCAGAAAAGGAGAAGCTCTATAGTAATCTGAAGAAGTGCACCTTTTTTACTCATGAGGTCACATTCTTAGGATACATAGTTACTGCCAATGAGATTCAGGTGGATGAGAGTAAGGTGGAGGCTATTAGGAATTGGTCAGTTCCTAATAGCATCCATGATGTGAGGACTTTTCATGGGTTAGCTTCATTTTATAAGAGGTTTAGCAAGAGCTTCAGCACTATCGTGGAACCCATGACTGAAGTGTTTAAGGGATGCTCATTCTAGTGAAACTCTAAGGCCCAAAAGGCCTTTGAGGAAATCAAGAACAAAATAACTCCAGCACCAATTCTGGCATTACTATGCTCTGAGAAGGTATTTGAGGTAAAGTGTAATGCCTAAGGAGTAGGAATTGTAGGAGTGCTAACCCAAGAAGGTAGGCCCTTAGCCTTCTTCAGTGAGAAGATGTGTGACTCCAATAGAAAATACCCCATCTATGGTAAGGAATTCTATACAATCATCAGGTGCTTGGAGCATTGGAGCCGCTACCTCATTGCTTAAGAGTTATTCTTTATTCAAACCATGAAGCCTTGAAGTATATCCAAGGACAACACAAGTTCAATGCTAGGCAAGCCAAGTGGGTAGAGTATCTTTATGCTTTTCATTTCATAATCAAGCACAAATCAGGCAAACTCAATTAAGGAGCTGATGCACTATCTAGGGGACAATTTCTCCTATTTGAACTCGAAACTTGTATTTTGGGTTTTGAGGATCTCAAGATCTTATATGAACATGATGAGGGATTCAAAGAGCTATATAAGTGCTGTAACCAAAAGCCCAAGGGAGATTATCTAATTCATAATGGGTATTTATTGAGAGGAACAAGACCGTGTGTTCCCAAGTATAGAACAAGGGAGTTGATGACTAAAGGCCTATCTAACTAGCCAGTATGGAGAAAAAAAGCCGACATCCATGCTCAAGGAGCACCATTACTGGTGAGGTATGACTAAAGATGTATAGGATATCCTCAAGAGGTGTGCCACTTATCAAGCAGCCAAGAGCCACTCCCTACCCCAAGGGCTATATACACCACTTCCTGTCCCTCTTGGCTCTTGGATAGATGTGAGCATGGACTTTGTATTGGAATTTCCTAGGATACCATGAGGCAATTATTAGTCTTTGTGGTGGTGGATAGGTTCTCAAAGATGGCACACTTTATAGCCTGTTCAAAGACTAATGATGCTACACATATTAATGAGCTCTATTTCAAGGAAGCTATGAGGCTTCATGAGGTCCCAAGGTCTATTGTCTCGGGTAGTGATACCAAATTTCTCAACCATTTTTGGATCACACTCTAGAAAATGCTAGGGACAAAGCTTAATTTTAACATCACTTGTCATCCTTATACTAATAGCCAGACTAAAGGTGACAATAGGACTCTTGGAGTCCTCCTGAGAGCCTTGATCAGAACTCTTAACAAGGCTTGGGATCTTTTACTGCCCCATGTGAAGTTTGCTTACAACAAAGCTCCACATAAGTTCACTGGCATGGCACCATTCAAGACAGTGTATAGAGTTGAACCTCTAACTCCAAGGGATATAGCACTAAGAGCATTGGAAGGCAAGCCTAGTGTGGAGGCTGTAAGAAAGTTAAGGAGATTCAATAGTTACATGACAAGGTCAGGGAGAAGATTGAGAAGACAAATGCCAGTTGTCAAGCCAGTGCCAACAAGCATAGAAGGAAGGTTATCTTTGAGCCTGGAGACCTAGTGTGGGTTTATATGAGGAATGAGAGATTTTCATAGAAGAGAAGGTCCGAACCTAGCCTAAAAGCAAATGGTCCATTTGAGATCTTAGAGACAATTAATGACAATGCATATAGAATTGAACTATGAGGAGAATATTGGGATTCAACCACTTTTAATGTGGCATATTTGAGACCTCATTTAGTTGATGTGCCCCTTGAGAATTTGAGCTCAATTTCTCTTCAACAACGGAAGGGATGATGGAGATCACCCCACTCTAGACCGAGCTCAATTAGGTGCCCCAGCTCATAATATTCAAGCACTAGTTCAGGAGACTATAAATCAAGATTTCAGTCCCATTGATCATTTATGTATGTCAATGAAGCCACTGTTGTGTCACTTGATCTAGTAAGCACTAAAGTTATTTTGGGAAGCAACTTAGCTCATTTTCTAGATCACACGAAAGCTAGTAGATGATAGAAGTTGCTCCACCTTTTGATACCAACACAGCAACTCCTTCAGCCAGCTCAGATTGCTCAGTTGGCATCCTACCTAGTTCACTCCAGTAGGTCCAGTTTGGGGAGTCAACTTTCACTGTATTTTGCAACAATCTTTTGACTCGTTTAAGGAGGTGGAAAGGTGTCTAAAATATTATCACAAGTGACCTCAAACTTGTAGCATGATAACAAACAGTATCAGCTTTTATCTAGCTTAAGTTCACAAGAAATTCCCTTTCATCCATGGTTGCTTTGCTGCTACCCTTGTTGACTGCCCAGGGAGTTCTCAAGGTTTGAAGCTGCAACTTGCACTCAATGGACATCATTAAGAGGGCTGAGATGTTGTATTGGCTTGACACTTCTTTAATGGAGATTAGTGAGTAAAATAGGTGTCAAAGATAAACCTACTGTTTAGGGGCTGTTTTTATTTAAAGTTATGCTACTGTTTTTAATATCTCTTGTACTTTGATTAGATGTTGAGATAGGGAATAAGGCTTGATTTAAAAGCCTAATTTTCAATTGTGTGAACTCAGTAGTTGTTGTATAAAATTTGAGCATAACTCATTCTCCTAAAAAAATCTCTCTAGCTTATCCTACAATCCGGCCATTGTAGGTGGTGGTATAGTTAGTCTTGGTTTGCTAATTGGTGGTGTGTTTAATACAATTTGTAGCCAAGGGCCCTGGTTCCAGCTTAGTGGTGTGTCTTATCCAAGTTTAGATCAGTTTATGTTGTTTTCTTTGTATTCCAATCCACTAATTTAGTTATGTTTGTAAGTGTTTGGTTGAAGAGTTCCTTGTATCTGCTATTCTTACTTGTTCTTACCTGATTCTCCATTAGGTAGATGGTCTTGCAAGATTGAACAATGCAATATATGGTGATGTGTCTCTTATGATAAGACATATGATACTAATAGATACAAAATGATTTGCCCCATTCACTAGGTTGGACAATCATAGATTATGTTACATTTGGTGCTACATTTTAGGGGATGAAAAAATGGAATCATTTATATGGTTGTTTGATAAGTTTTTAGATGCGATGGGGGATGAGATGCATATATGTCTTATTACTGATCAAGATCATGCAATGAAAGTAGCAATAGAAGCAAAATTTCATTCTACTACTCATAGGTATTGCATTTCAAGAGAAAAGTTTCGATGAAGGCTGGTTGCTCTCTGAATAGTAACACTTACTTGATCACTCGATTCAAATCATGTGTTTATAACTCAAAGGCTCCAACTAAACTTGAACAAGGTTGGCAATATGTTATCCAAGATTTTGGGTTGGAAAAGAAAGAATGGTTGTCAAAATTGTTTGATATTCAAAATACGTGGATACTTGCCAATTTCAGGGATTTATTTTTTGGAAATTTTTTGCGGACAACTTCAGGACTCAAAAGTGAGAATGCTTCTTTGCAATTTTACAAATCACCATTTCAGCTTAGTTGAGTTTTGGATGCGATTTGAGAGTGCAGTAGAGTTTTAGAGGCATGGCCAATTGTAGTCAAACAATAAAACATCTTCTTCCAAGCCTCAATTAAAGATAACCAAAGACTTGGAGAGGCATGTAAGTGAAATCTATACTTATGTTAATTTTTATAAATTCCAAGATGAGTTTTGGATTGCTTTTATGGATTCTGAAGTTGATGAGAAGCAAGTAATAAAAGAGGGGAATGTGATAAGTATTCTAGATAATAGCCAAAATAGCAGTATGGAAAGGTAAGTTGTGTCTCCCTCTAATCATATGGCACACTGCTCATGTAAGATGTCTGAATGTGAAGGTATCTCATGTCATCATATATTGTGTGTTTTGGAGAGGAATGGTTTGCGTGAATTTTTAAGCTATTAAATTCTAAATAGTGGACCAAAATTCCATCAAGTAAGCCTATCTTTTATGTGAATGGTATTCTTTTAGAAGAGTGTTCTCAAATGGTGCATGAGGACAAGTTGATTTCAAATAATTGGTTGGATCTTTAGGATTGTATGCAAATTGCTGGAAGAGATATGGAAAAACTAACTCTTGTTAGGAAAAGAATTCAAAATGTTCTTAAAGAATTAAAGGAGTTGGACGGTGGTACAAGCAAAAGCAAAATAAGTGAGTTGGAATCATTTATTTAATCAAATGCTCCCTAGCGAATTGATGTTCTCCCACCAAAACACCGTCATACCAAAGGACCAGTGAACGTCTTAAAGAAGGGAAAAACAAGTCAATGGAGAGATAACAAAAAGATAAAGACTTTGTAAAACACGTCAACAACAAGGCTGCCATGATAGTCGTAATTGTCCTTCAAAACTTTCTTCTTAATGTAAGATAAAAATCATATTTTCTTTTTCTATATACTAAATGTTATTTTATTTTTCCATGCTCTAACAGGAATTAATATTTGTTTTAGGTTGGTGAGTTTGGTTAAGGAAGAGCTATCAAATTTGCAAAATCTTAGCTTTGGATAATAGTTTCTGGCTGTTTAGTTTGTACTTTGAACTATGCCAAGTTGCAGTGAATTGGAGTCGAACAATACTTTCTTAATGTTGTACTTGTAGTTGGAGTATTTTTTTGTGAATGAATTGGAGTACTTGAGTTGTAGTGAAATCGAATTGTTTTTGTTCAAATTGCCAATGTTAAATTGTAGAGGATTGAAGTTGTATTATCTACA
>JACYFF010003369.1:22815727-22828088 GCA_017589665.1 Selenicereus undatus
ACAATCTGGGCAAGCGATTCTCGAAAGCTATGCTGGCTGCTTGGGGAGATTCCTCTGAAGATGAAGGAGAATCTGAAGCTGAAGAAGAGGCTGTAGCACTAATGGCACAAAGTGATTCAGATTCAAGTGATGAATCAACAATCAGCCTCTCAGATCTCAAGAACAAGGTACATGGTCTTAACAAAGCTACTTTAGAAGAACTTCTATATAATGTGCTAGACACCTGTGCTAATCTAAAAAGAGAAGTTCGTGACCTAGAGCTTGAAAATGAAATTCTTAAAAATGAAAAACTTGGTTTACATGAAAATATTAACATGCTTAAAGAAAATCTCTTTATAAAAGAAGGAGATTATACTCGAGTGGAAGAAAAACTCTTTGAGGTGGAAGGAATGGTTGAAGACTTGCTCAAAGAGAACAAGAACTTGCATGTTAATATAGAAAAACTGGAAACCGAACTTGCCACGACCAAGCGTTGGAACAAGTCCTCACAAGCCCTTGATTGGTTAAACACTCACCACAGTCGAAACAAAAAGGGACTTGGATACAAGCCTAAACGGACCGTTTACCCAACACATAGGAAGTATGTGGGATTGCCTGAAAATATTATTTGCTTTCATTGTGGTAAAACGGGTCATTATAGATATACTTGTCCTGTAAGAAAACATGCCAATGAAAAGAATGAAAAGTATGTGAAACAAATCTGGATTAGAAAGGATGAGCTTTACATGTCTAAAGGAATGGGACCCAAGTGGATCTGGGTTCCCAGAACTAACCCGTGATTTGTTTTGCAGGCTGAAGTGAGAGAAAACAACCTTACGAGCAACCCCACAAACACCCTTGAAAACAGGCAGTTGTGGTATATCGATAGTGGGTGTTCGCGGCATATGACCGGAAAAGAATCAAACTTTCTCTCACTTACAACTTTGAATGGTGGGAGCGTGGCATTTGGAAACGGCAAGTCTGGGACAATTGTTGGTATAGGTAATATTGGTAAAACTCTCTCCCACTCAATTGATAATGTGCACTTAGTTGATGGGTTAAAGCACAATTTGCTAAGTGTGTCCCAATTGTGTGACAAGAACAACCTAGTACTGTTTTTAAAAACACGTTGCTTGGTTGTGAATGACGACACAGGAGATGTTGTGTTGAGGGGGAAGCGATGTCAAAATGTTTATAAAGTTAGTATTTCCACTCTTCCCCAAAATAGTCTGACTTGTTTAAATGCATTAAATGATGATATAATGCTATGGCACAAGAGACTAGGTCATGCAAGCCTGTCCTTGCTAAACAAACTTGTTTCCAAGGATTTGGTTGTTGGACTACCTTCCATCAAGTACAATGATGACAAGGTATGTGAAGCTTGTGCAAAAGGAAAACAAGTCAGATCTTCCTTAAAATCTAAAAATTGTGTAAGCACCACCCGACCTCTTGAGTTATTGCATATTGATCTATGTGGTCCAATGAGGATAGCTAGTAGAGGTGGGAAAAGGTATGTGCTTGTAATAGTGGATGATTACTCTCGATTTACTTGGACATTGTTCTTAGCCTCCAAGGATGAAACTTTTGAGAAATTTATTGCCCTTCTCAAAAAGATTGAAAAGAGAGTAGGACACTCATTCGTTAGCTTGAGGTTTGATCATGGCACTGAATTTGAAAATGCAAGTTTCACAAAATTTTGTAATGAACATGGTGTTGATCAAAACTTCTCAGCCCCAAGAACACCCCAGCAGAATGGGGTGGTTGAACGAAAAAATCGTACCTTAGAAGACATGACTAGAACAATGCTTATTGCTAGTAGTCTTCCTAAGAACTTTTGGGCAGAAGCCTTGAACACATCATGTTACATTATAAACAGATGCATGATTAGACCCATTTTGAACAAAACTCCTTATGAACTTCTTAAAGGCAGGAAACCCAACATTATGCATCTAAGAACATTTGGTTGTAGATGTTTCATGCATAATAACGGGAAGAATGCCTTAGGAAAGTTTGACCCTAGGAGTGATGAGGCAATATTTCTTGGTTATTCCTCTCACAGTAAGGCATATAAAGTCTTTAACAAAAGAACCTTGTGTGTTGAGGAAAGTGTGCATGTGTTTTTTGATGAATCTAACTCCTTGAATGAGAGTATTGCACAGGATGAAGAGTTTGAATTAGGTATTGTCCAAAAGGAGCTGTTAAATCAAGAAAAACAAGGTGAGAACACCCTGAAGGAAACAGGTACAGAAGCTGTTCCTCAAAGCGATAGTCAAGGTGAGCTCCAAACAGGGGGAAACACCGTTGAACCCTGTTCGGAACCATGTTCCTCAGGAACCAGCTTGCAAACAGGTGCAGAAACAGGATCAGGAGGTGTTCTTAAGCATGATCCTACACACACTTCAGTTAGAACAAAACATGTGGCTGTGGATCCAATTAATCCAAGATCATGGAAGCACCATAGTTCGCACCCTCTTGATCAAATCTTGTCAGATATTAATACTGGAGTGCAAACTGGATCTAAACTTAAGAATTTTTGTGCTTTCTATGCTTTTCTTTCTAACATTGAGCCAAAAAGTGTGAATGAAGCTCTTGCAGATTCAGATTGGATTGCGGCTATGCAAGAAGAGCTTCATCAATTTGAAAGAAACAAAGTGTGGCACCTTGTACCTAAACCTACAGACAGAACAATCATTGGAACCAAGTGGGTGTTCCGAAATAAGCTGGATGAGTCGGGAACAGTCACTAGGAACAAGGCAAGGCTGGTGGTTCAAGGGTACAATCAAGAAGAAGGGATTGATTACGAAGAAACCTTTGCACCAATTGCTAGAATTGAGGCTATTCGAATCTTAATAGCATTTGCAGCTCATATAGAGATCAAGCTATATCAAATGGATGTTAAAAGTGCATTCCTCAATGGATACCTTAAAGAAGAGGTGTATGTCAAACAACCCCCTGGTTTTGAAAATGGTGATTTCCCAAATCATGTTTTTAAACTTGACAAAGCACTTTATGGTTTAAAACAAGCTCCAAGAGCTTGGTATGAACGGTTGTCAAGCTTTTTACTTGAAAATGATTTTAGAAGAGGCAAGGTAGACAATACCTTGTTTCTGAAATCTAAGGGGGAACATCTATTGATTGTCCAAATATATGTAGATGATATTATATTTGGTGCAACTCATCATGATTTATGCCATGAATTTTCAAATATGATGAGGAGTGAGTTTGAGATGAGCATGATGGGTGAGCTTAACTTTTTCTTAGGCTTACAAATCAAGCAAACTCCAAACGGCACCATGATCCATAAACAAAAGTATATCAAGGAGCTACTTAAGCGTTTTGGGATGGAGTCGGCCAAACTCATAGACACTCCTATTTCTCCTTCAACCAAATTGGTTATGGATGATGGGAGTTCCTTAGTTGAGGAAAAACTCTATAGGGGCATGATTGGGTCACTCTTATACCTAACCGCTAGTAGACCAGATATCGTTTTTAGTGTTGGTTTATGTGCCCGTTTTCAGTCTAGTCCTAAAGAGACTCATCTTAAGGCTATTAAACGGATACTAAGATATTTAAAGCATACACCTGACTTATCTCTATGGTATCCTAAAGGTTGCAATCTTGATCTTGTTGGATATGCTGACGCTGATTATGCAGGTTTCCTAGTTGATAGAAAGAGTACCTCAGGTATGGCTCACTTTCTTGGACCTTGTTTGGTATCTTGGGCTACCAAGAAGCAACACTCAGTTGCCATGTCCACAGCTAAAGCAAAATATGTGGCGGCAGCCTCATGTTGCGCTCAGTTGCTGTGGATACGACAACAACTCAAGGATTTTTGTGTTGACACTGGATGTATTCCTATTTTTTATGATAACACAAGTGCTATTAATATTGCCAAAAATCCTTGTCAACACAAAAGAACAAAACATATTGACATTCGACATCATTTCCTAAGAGATAATGTGGAAAAAGGCTTAATTTCTATGAATTTTTGCTCAACGGAAAAACAGATTGCTGATATATTCACTAAGGCACTAGCTAGAGATCAGTTTGAGAGAAATAGACTGGAACTGGGGTTGGTGAAAACACCCTGAGAACACCTGTTCTCAGAGGTAGATCAAGCGGTCGAAAAACACCCTATAATACCTGTTCTTCTCTCTTGTTTCTAATGTTTGCGGTCTGTGCTTAGCGAAATATGTGTAGTATGTGTACTCTCATGTTTATGTACTGCTGCCTTGGGAGATGGAGAAAGAGTAATCATGACAAACCTTGGGATGAGAAAAGCTGCTCAAGAACAGGCGGCTCGAACAGGTATGCCTTAATTGCTTTCATTGATTGCTGCCTACTCAAATTCCAGGTGTTCCCTAGGTAGTCCTTCGTGTCAAGTGAGGAGTTTAAAAACTGCCTTGCGTGCGTCTGTCCTCTTCATCTTGCTCTGTTCTTGCTTTCAAACCCTAGCAAAAACCTCCCAAAACCCGAAAATCCTCCTTGCGATAATGGCTCTCACACCTGTTTCTTGCAACTTGAGTTTACCCTCAATTCCGTCTCCTCCTCGCCCAACTATCCACAAAACCTTTGGGTATCTCACTCAGCTTAACCTCACGAGTGTTGGGCTTGGGTTGAATGATATTCCCTACCCCTTTGGTTGGGAATTAATGGTGTATGTGGGAACAATCCCCTGTCCTATTCCTTCTGCAGCAAGTGTCGATTCTTCGGGTTTCCAAGACCAATTCTTGGAGAACCCAGAAACCACTGTTGGGGATGACTCTGTTCCTCTCGACTCTCAAACTGGAGAGAAAAGGAAAAGGGTGAAGATGGTTGCTAGGCGCACTCGAACGCCAAGAACAAGACCACAACCAAGGTCTCGCCCCTCTCTAACTCCCTCTTCACCTCCTTCTCAACCTCCTCGCAAGTCTGCGAGAATTATCTTCAAATCAACCCCATAACCTCTAAACCCTCCGTTCCTATTATCGAAGAGATCTCCTCTTCTACTGAAGGGTTCTTGAGTTCTGATTCTGAGGACAACACCTTCAAACAGGGGACACCGGTGTTTTCTGAGTCCTCTGAAGATCAAGCCCTTCCAAAAACCACCACTAAACCTGCTGCGAAGTCCTCTCCAGCAAAACCACCCCTTAAAAGAAAACCAAGAACAGCCCCCCTACCAAAAGCGACTACCTCTGTTCCTGCCTTCAAACGCCCAAGGCAGTCCACTCCCTCTCCTATGTCTGACAAACATGCCAAGTTGCTTAAGCGCAATGTTGTCAGGGGGAAGGTAGTATCTGTCAGTTTCTTTGAGGAACAGGGTCTCGGGGTGTTCTTGACCAAGCTTCGAGCCCAAGGCTGGCTTGAGTTGTTTGCAAACACCCAGTTGGGGTGTTCTGTGCCTGAGTTGGCTGAATTCTACGCCAACTGCAGAGTCACCGAAGGGATGGTGACAAGTTCTGTAAATGGGCAAAGCATCAGGGTCGATGCGCCCACACTTGGGAAAATTCTGGGAGTACCCTCACAAGGTTTTGCTGTATATGTGAGGGAAGACAAAACAGCCATGGAACAAGCCAGGCTCCTGGAGGTGTCCAAACGCCTAAGTCACAAACAGGGTCTAAGAACACCCTGCTCTGTCAAAAAGGGTGATCTGATTCCTCCCCACCAACTCCTTTTCATGTTCGTCATTAAGAACGTGATTCCAAGGGGTCAAGGGAGAAACTCAGCCGACCTTTTCGATCAGTGCCTGGTCGACTTATTGGACAGGGAGGAACCCATCAACCTTCCAGCACTCATGATTCGCCACATTGGGTGAATTGCGAACACCACCCGGGCTCATGATCTCGGCTATGGGTTTCTGCTGACAAGGGTGTTTGAGCACTTTGGCATAGTGCTCACAAGGCGAGTGGAGGCCCAAGTAATCGATGCAATTGGGATTGACACTCTGCTTGGATGTGGCTTTGAGTTTGGGGAAGGGTCCGGTTCCAAACAGGGTCGTCGAACACCTCGACCACCTGTTTCTGAGCAACCATCCACCAAGGTAGAGGCTGTTCTTGAGGACAATGCGCGCCTCAAGGATGAGCTCTCCGCTGTCAAGGCTGCTCTTGCTGAAGAACAAGCCCTCTCTGCTAAACGTCATGCAGACTTGCTTGCTCTTCTATCCTCCCTTGCTCCTAGTATTCCTCCTCTGCAGACGAAACCACCCCCTGCTCCCTGATTGTATAGGCTGTTTTTGGTTTTGTTTGTGTTGCTGTTTCTGTCTCTGTTTTTTCCTCTTTCTCAGTGTACTGCTGTGCTCTTTAATGAAATATCCTTTTGCAGTTTCTCTTGCTTGTTATGCCTTCTCCTTTATACTTGTTATTATTGCTTTTTAATGATGCCAAAAGGGGGAAGAAAAAGAGGAGAAAAAGAGGTGATACTTATTGACATTGACAAACAACATGTGAGAATCTGACCTGACTAACCTGTTCTTGACTTGCTCTTGACTTATGCGAATCCCTATCAGCAGTCTTTTTCTGGTTGTTTTGTCAATATGGTCACTTGGTTTGTCATCATCAAAAAGGGGGAATTTGTTGAGTTTTTATATTCAAGTTTTGATGATAACAAATCCAAGTGTAAAAGATTGTCCAAGTAGTGTTACTCCAAACATGATCTGCAAACAGGCCTAACTGGAGTTTGTAATCTTTAGTGTATTAACCGTTTGCTACATGTGAGAACAAGCCTCTAAAACAGGTTCTTTGGGTGATTCTACATTTAGTCAAGAACGCCATCACACAGTTGGGTGTAAGGCATGTTCCCAGCAGCTCTTCTAGCAATGCGAAGAACAACTCCAACAAACAAGGTAGCCTTGATGTTCGCAGCAGCTTCTCTAGTGATGCAAAGAACAACCCCAGCAAACAAGGTAGCCTTGATGTTCACAGCAGCTCTACGGATCTTGGACAAGATTCAAACAAGAAGTCTTGGGTATATAGGCTTTATTTATTTAGACTCTTGTTAATATGCCAATATTGAAAAAGCTTTTTAAACATCTCTTGAATCGGTATTTGCACTAAGTGCTTCAGAACACCAGACTGCGAACAACCCTGCAAACAGGGTGCCTAGGGTGTTTCTGACCTGAAGTGGCCATACCCGATTACCCTTGAAATAATTATTTCGGTTGGCCAAAATCTCCAGAATATTTTCAAATGTTATTCTTCTGGAAAATATATTTCTTGAATATATTATGGGAGATTTGGGAAAATAGATTTTGGGAGATTTGCCAAAATTGAAAGATTTTCTCTGCCCATATCTTCGGATGTGATAAAGTTTTTAAGTTGCTAAAAATTTCTGATTGCCTTGCTTAAAGCTTACCCACGGCTATAAGGAGATAAAGGTTATCTCTTAAGATAACAAATCCCTTAGTTTTTGGAAAATGTTTTATCACTAGCCGTTGGGAGTTTTGTTTTGAAAAATCACCTTCCAAACTTAGGTGATTTCCTTTCCTCTCCTTGGTTTTTGACCGTTGGAATTTATGGTTAAAAACAACTGCGTTTTCACTGAAACATAGATAAACATATACTGAGCCATAGAGGGAAGAAAAAAAAAAGAAATCTTGAAACACAACATTCCCAAAAGGCAAATTTCAAAAAGGGTTTTTCTAGTGAAAAGAATTTCTGAGCTTCACTTGAGAAAAGAAAAACCAGTTCAAGTTGTGTTTAAAGCAAGCTTTCAATATATTGGCATAATAGGAACTTCATTGTACCTTACATCTGCTTAGTCAGAAGCACCCCCTGTAAGGTGTTTGTAACCCTGATCTTGAATCAGAAAAGTGAGTGAGTGGTCCTAAGACGTGTGGACTTTGGACGTGTCCAATCTGGTGAGATTTGGACGTGGTGTAATCTGCCTTGAGAAGGAGATTACGTGGTTGCAAGGTTGTAACAAGGTGTGTTGCAATTGCAACGTGTTAAGCCCGGTTTAGTGAAGTGGTTAAATCCTACACGAGGTAGGTCGTGGTTTTTCACACCTCAGTCGGGCTAGAGGTGTTTTCCACGTAAAAATTGTGTGTGCTTTAATTCCGCATTTATCTTGGTGATTTTCGTATTTGCAATATCTGAAAACACCCCCTGCAAACAAGTCAACAGGGTGTTCGTCATCTGAGAACAACCTCAGTCAGGGTGTTTGTCATATATAACGCGAAAATCAGACACCACAATTCACCCCCCCCCTCTTGTGGAAGTATACTCTAAGATCTAACACCTAGTCGATTCCAGCATCACTTGGTTGACTTAGGATTAACGATTTTGGTTTCCATTTTTTCTTATGTTATTGTCGTTCTGTTTCATGTATTGGATACATTTTATTTATAAGCATGCTTGAATTATCCCTTTTGGAATCCTTACTGCAAGCCAATGAATATAGTTAATTGATTTCGTGTTTCAAACATTCGATCACCTGGCATTTATTCCTATGTTGTGGACTACTTTCAAGATTTGAGTGTTGTGTCTGAGTTGCTTCTGAGTCATTTGCCTGCTTCAATTTTGAAATTGGTGTTGAGTGGCTTTACTTGTATTGCTAATGTAAAATTTAGCTGGTGGTGAAAGCAGGAAAAGTAGAAGGAGCTATATCAGGAAGGCTATACCCATGTTATAGTTATTGCTTTGTTCTTCCTACTGCCCTATATATCCGAGCAAATCACATTAGGAGACCTGACAATAGTAAATAAGAAGGCCTTTTGAACATATACCCAGGGTTTGATATACATATCCCAGTTTTCAACTATCATGGACCTAGTTTAATTCCTGACACTCATATAGCCTTGCTTCTCTTCTCTTACTGGGTAGAGAGAAACCCGTTTTTGATTATATACTAGTCTGGACCCGTGCTTTGCACGGAGTATGTTTAAATAAATATTTTGTAGATATATTATTGAAATACTAAACGAATAGTTATGGTAGACATGATTAATATTATAATTTAGAGAAGATAACGGAAAAACTCAATGAAAAAGTTAAGTATACAAACACTTCATGCATAATTAATGGGATTAATATTTGAAAACTATATAATTGTGAAAAAAGTCTATATAAGCATGATGGAGACAATAGATAGTGAATTTGTTACAAAGCATGGTAAATAGGATGATGATAAGCCAATTTATGACGTCAATAACAAAAAGTTCACATCCTTTTCTTGTTGGTGAGTAAAAATTTATGAAGGCGTTAATTCTCTAGTGAAATTAGGTACAAACTATTTTAAAGTCGGTTTAGTTTTAGTTTCGCATGTAACACAAATAAAATTTGTCTTTCAACGAAAATAATTTGAACATTATATTTATGCTATTATATAACTCTTTTGGCTATTTAAAGTGGTTCATCAGGGGGTGCTAATATAATTATATATTCATAGTTTGTACATTTGGCTTTTAGGTCAACGTAATAGTTTCATGGGTTTTGATATAAACTTCAAATGCCCTTATATTGTCTTGTAAGAGATGGGTTGAGTTCAGATTTGTGAGTTGAGATATTTCTTAATTTGAAGTATTATGACGATTTGGGGCATTTTACTTTAAACGGTAAAAGATTAATTATAATTTTGGGTGTTTTACGAAGAGAATTTGATTATTGGATTTGTATGGTTTAAAAGAAGACAAAAATTATTTCATTTTTTCTTATGCGTTAAATAGATTAGATTTTGGTCAATTTGTTTGAAACGTTAAAGGAATACCGGTAGAGGTAAGGTTGCCTACAGTTGGATCTCCCCAGACCCCGCAAAAGCGGGACCCACATTGGGAGTTTGTTGTTGTTGTTGTTGTTTGAAACGTTAAAACATTAATTATACTCTTAAGATTTATATGAATTAAATATAATTATAAGATATGTATGTTTTGAAAGAAAAAGAAAAATATTTCATTTATTTTCTTCTGTTAAGTAGATTATATTAAATGTGAAAGAAATTCAACTCCACGGGCCTAATATGATGATCGTGTTTTATTTTTAATTTTTTTTATATTTCGTGTTCAACCCTTGCAGTGTGCTATATTATGCTTACAATATGTAATTTTTTAGCACAATCCTTAAATATATATGATCATAACTAATATTGACTATGTTATCAAATTCAAAGAGAAAGATAACAACGACGATAATGACAATGACGGCAACAACAACAATAGTGATAATGGAAATAATTATGAAAATCATATTTATATTTATATTATCTGTAGTAATAGATGCTCTATGTATATTTGTATCAAAAAAAGACAAAATAATAATAATAATCATGGAAATCAAAAATATTTATTATTTTTATATAAATGTATATATTATATTATGTGTTAATAATAAGGTGCCACATAAGGTTTTACGGCTTGTTCAGTAATTATAATTCAGTTTTCTTAAGTTAAAACTTCTAAAATATGAACTTATTCTATAATAATGAAATAATAAAATAATTTATATCCATTTAATCTCCTAATCTCTCTTTGATAATTAGATGATCATAATTAATATCGACTATGTTATCAAATTCAAAGAGGAAGATAACATTGCCGATATCGACAATGACGACAACAACAACAATAGTAATAATGAAAATAATCATGAAAACTGTATCTATTATTCTATTATCTCTAATAATACATGCTAAAATTTATATTTTTATTGAAAAATACAAAATATTAATAATAATGATGGAAATAAAAAACGTTTTGATCCGTATGAGCCACAAAGGGCAATACAATATAATGAGGGATGGGCGAATAGAACTTGAGACCTAATATGTCTAGTAAAGAGTACAATACAATGAGGGATGGGGAAATCGAACCTGAGACCTAATGTATCCAGTAAAAAAGGGAGAGATTGACGATTATCAAGATAAATCTAGGGGCTGAGATTGCCTAAGATTTTGATGAACGGTTGTAAAACTTAGATTAATGAGAAGCTTGGTTCGAAGGAGGGAAATATTTTTAGGCATCCACCCATTCTAGCATTTGTAAGATAAAGATTATGACGATTCGGGACATTTTACTTTAAACGGTAAAAGATTAATTATAATTTTAGGTGTTTTACGAAGAGAATTTGATTATTGGATTTGTATGGTTTAAAAGAAGACAAAAATTATTTCATTTTTTCTTATGCGTTAAATAGATTAGATTTTGGTCAATTTGTTTGAAACGTTAAAACATTAATTATACTCTTAAGATTTATATGAATTAAATATAATTATAAGATATGTATGCTTTGAAAGAAAAAGAAAAATATTTCGTTTATTTTCTTCTGTTAAGTAGATTATATTAAATATGAAAGAAATTCAGCTCCACGGACCTAATATGATGATCGTGTTTTATTTTTAATTTTTTTTATATTTTGCGTTCAACCCTTGCAGTGTGCTATATTTTGCTTACAATATGTAATTTTTTAGCACAATCCTTACATATATATGATCATAATTAATATTGACTATGTTATCAAATTCAAAGAGAAAGATAACAACGACGATAATGACAATGACGGCAACAACAACAATAGTGATAATGGAAATAATTATGAAAATCATATTTTCATTTCTATTATTTGTATCAAAAAAAGACAAAATAATAATAATAATCATGGAAATAAAAAATGTTTATTATTTCTATATAAATGTGTATATTATATTATGTGTTAATAATAAGGTGTCACATAAGGTTTTACGGCTTGTTCAGTAATTATAATTCAGTTTCCTTAAGTTAAAACTTCTAAAATATGAACTTATTCTATAATAATGAAATAATGAAAAAATTTATATCCATTATAATCTCCTAATCTCTCTTTGATAATTAGATGATCATAATTAATATCGACTATGTTATCAAATTCAAAGAGGAAGATAATATTGCCGATATCGACAATGACAACAACAACAATAATAGTAATAATGAAAATAATCATGAAAATTGTATCTATTATTCTATTATCTCTAATAATACATGCTAAAATTTATATTTGTATTGAAAAATACAAAATATTAATAATAATGATGGAAATCAAAAACGTTTTGATCCGTAGGAGCCACAAAGAGCAATACAATATAATGAGGGAGGGGCGAATAGAACTTGAGACCTAATATGTCCAGTAAATAGTACAATACAATGAGGGAGGGGGGAATCGAACCTGAGACCTAATGTACCCAGTAAAAAAGGGAGAGATTGGCGGTTATTAAGATAAATCTAGGGGCTGAGATTGCCTAAGATTTTGATCAACGGTTGTAAAGCTTGGATTAATGAGAAGCTTGGTTCGAGGGAGGGAAGCATTTTTAGGCATCCACCCATTCTAACATTTGTAAGATAAAGATTGCATGAAGCATTAACTGCATGACAAAAGGAAAAAAAATGAGTTTAATCATCATATCTTAAACTTTGTGACAGTGAACTCAGAACTATGATTAA
>JACYFF010003369.1:22836548-22852667 GCA_017589665.1 Selenicereus undatus
GGAATCTGTGGAGAGGAGTAGATAGAGAGAGAGAGAGAGAGAGAGAGAGCGAGAGCGTGCGACAAAGATGCTGAATAGATTAAAGTAGTTATTGTTAAAGATATACTCCCTATTTTGTAATTTGTTTGCTTAGTTTGTTGAATTTCGCATATTGAGGTTTGGTAAAAAAAATAAATAAATCATCACTTGTTAAAAGTTAAGAGTTAATGTACCTAGTTCATAGGTAGTAATAATTATACTAGTTAAAAATTCATCAGTTTTTAAAGAGAAAACTCTTTGCGCCATACAAATTCTCTAATACCCACACAAATGATTAGATAATTCGCTTTTTTGTCAAGAATCAATTGTCTCTTCTTGTTTATTAGCAAGGGTATAAAAGGAAATAAAGTTAATTAATTTTAAAAAAATCAAAAGTATGTAAATAATTTGAGATATTTCAAAAAAGAAATAACAAGTAAATAAAATATGATGGATAAAGTACTAAGTAAAATTATCTTGTTTGAAAAGAAAACTAGAAGATACAAAGTAACTGCACTTAGGTTCTGTTCTTTTCGTTGGTAAATAGGGATTAGTAAATGTGTGAAGTTGGTTGAGATTTGTTGAAATAGATTAAAGTTGATATATTTTTGTTGAAAAGGATAAAAACGGATTGAAGTTGATTTAAGTGGGTTGAAGATGGAAGAAGTTAGTATTTCTTTTTGGTATGATATATGGAAGTTGGTTAACGTAAAAAAGTAGAAATAATTTAATAATTGTTGTTGTAAATGCTAATATATTAACAAATTTTAAATTATTTATCACTTTTTGCATCAACAAATTATTTATAATATTTTTTAATGCATCCATTGAGGGAGTTTTTATACATATAATTTTTACATAATAATTTATAAATTACTACTTCAATACACCAATACAAAAAAATTACCGTAGGATATTGTTTTGGTTAAAAATAAAATTAATTTTCATATGATAATTTATAAATTATGAAAATTTAAAGAATATATGTTGAAGTTAATTGAAGTTGAAGTTTTTTTTATTAAAACTAGTTTGGGCCCGTGATTTGCACGGAGTATATTCAAATAGATATTTTGTAGATATGTTATCGAAATAATAAACAAATAGTTATGGTAGACATAATTAATATTATAATTTAGAGGAGATAATGGAAAAATTTAATGAAAAAGTTAAATATGCAACTTCGTGCATAACTAATTGGATTAATAATTAAAAAAGTATATGACTGTGACAAAAGTCTATATAAGTATGATGGAGACAGTAGATAGTGAATTTGTCACAAACCATGCTAACACCCTGTTCTGTTCGTTGGGAAATCAACCCAACCCACACTCACTCACTTTTTCCCTCATCTTCCCACTCCTTCCCATACTTTAAAAAAAATATCACTCCTTCCCACACTCACCCACTCCTTCCCACACCTACATAAAATAACAATTTCTCATATTTTGAAAATTTTTACAATTTATGTAATTATGTGTATGAATAATCTAATAGCAATTATAAGCAGTTTTAATTTTTCAGATGTCATGAAACAGTTTTATTTTTTTTGTTTTTCATTATTTTTATAATTTTTCATTATTTTTTACTTTTTATCTCTATTTTTTATTTTTTATTTTTTATTTCTATTTTCTACTATTTTTATTTTTTTAGTTTTTCCTATTTATTTTTATTTTTGTTTTCATTTTTTATTTTTTTATTTTTTTATTTTTTATTTTATTTTATTATTTTATTTTTTTAGTTTTTATTTTTTATCTTTAAAATTTTAAATATTTTGCATTTATTTTTATTTTTTATTTATTTATTTTTAAATTTTTAAATTTTTAAATTTTTGTACTTATTTTTTTATTTTTTATTTTGCTGTATCTATTTATTTTTTATTTCTTATTTTCTTATTCCATAAAAACAACCAACGAAAAATTTCCAAAAAAACAAAAATAAATACAAAAAAGTAAAAAATAAGAAAATAAAAAATAAATACAAAAAATTAAAAAATTAAAACTGAAAAAATTAAAAAAATATAATAAAAATTAAAATTACAAAAATTACAAATTACACATTAAAAAATAAAAATAAAAAAATTTAAAAAATATGAAACATTAACAATTAACAATTAAAAAATTTAAATTTTAAATTTTAAAATTTAAAAGTTAAAAATTAAAAATATAAAATGAAATAATAGAAATACAAAAATAAAAAATAAAAAATAAAAAAAATAAAAAAGAATGAACAAAAATAAAAAAATTTCATCATCATTAATTACTATCACAATAAAATTATTACATTAGAAAACAAAAAATTATTAATAATAAATATTTCAACTTTATTCAACTACATTCAGCTGTCACCCACACTCAGTTACTCATTCACTCCTTCCCACACTTAAAAAAAATACCACACCCACCCACTCTTTCCTCCCTTTTCCCACACCCACTCACCTCACACCCCTCATTTTCCACTGAAAAGAATAGGGCCTAAATTGGGTGATGAGAAGTCAATCTGTGATGCCAATGATGAAAAATCTACCTTCTCTTCTTGTTGTTGAGCAAAAATTTATGAAATAGCTAATTGTCTAGTGAATTTAGGTATAAACTATTTTGAAGTCAGTTTAGTTTCAGTTTTACATGTAACAGAAATAAAATTTGTCTTTCAACGAAAATAATTTGAACATTGTATATATGCTAATACATAACTTTTTTGGCTATTTAAAATGGCCAATTAGGGGATGCTAATATAACTAAGTGTTCATACTTTGTACATTTGGCTTTCAAGTCAACTGAATAGTTTCATGGATTTTGATATAAACTTCTCATGCCCTTATGTTGTCTTGCAAGAGATGGGTTGAGTTTAGATTTGTGGGTTGAGATATTTCTTAATTTGAAGTGTTATGGCAATTTGCGGTATTTTATTTTAAACGGTAAAATATTAATTATAATTTTAGGTGTTTTATGAAGAGAATTTGATTATTGGATTTGTATGGTTTAAAAGAAAACGAAAGTGATTTCAATTTTTCTTGTGCGTTAAATAGATTAGATTTTGGTCAATTTATTTGAAATTTTAAAAAATTAATTATACGTTTAAGATTTAAATGAATTAAATTTAATTGTAAGATATATATGCTTTGAAACAAAAAGAAAAATAGTTCATTTATTTCCTTATGTTAAATAGATCATATTAAATGTGAAAGAAATTCAGTTTCATGGGCCTAATATGATGATTGTGTTTTATTTTAAACTTTTTTTATATTTCACATTCAACACTTGCAATATGTTATATCATGCTTACAATATGTAATTTTTCAGCACAACCCTTACATTTATATGATCATAATTAATATTGATTATGTTATCAAATTCAAAAAGAAAGATAACAGTGACGATAACTACAATGACAACAACAACAATAGTAAGAATGAAAATAATCATGGAAATCATATTTATATTTATATTATCTCTAATAATACATGCTCAAATGTACATTTGTAACGAAAAATACAAAATAATAATAATAATTATGAAAATAAATTTTTTTTATTATTTCTATATAAATTTGTATATTATATTATGTGATAATAATAAGGTGTCACCTAAGATTTTACGGCTTGTTCAGTAATTACAATTCGGTTTCCTTAAGTTAAAACTTCTAAAACATGAACTTATTCCATAATAATGAAATAATAAAAACTTTTATATCCATTATACTCCCTTAATCTCTCTTTGATAATTAGATGATCATAATTAATATTGACCATGTTATCAAATTCAAGGAGAAAGATAAAATCGCCGACAACGACAATGATGACAATAACAACAATAATAATAATGAAAATAATCATGAAAATCATAGTTATTTTTCTATTATCTCTAATAATACATGCTCAAATTTATATTTGTATCGAAAAATACAAAATATTAATAATAATAATAATAATAATAATAATAATAATAATAATAATGGAAATAAAAAATAGTTATTGTTCCTTTATAATTGTGTATATTATATTATGTGTTAATAATAAGGTGTCATATAAGGTTTTATGACTTGTTCAGTAATTATAATTTCGTTTCATTAAGTTAAAACTTCTAAATTATTAATGTATTTTATAATAATGAACTAATAAAATTTTTTATATCTATTATAATCTTGTAATCTCTCTTTGATAATTTGATGATCATTATTAATATTGACTATGTTATCAAATTCAAACGGAAAGATAACAACGACGACAACGATAATGACGACGACAACAACAATAGTAATAATAGAAATAATCATGGAAATCCTATTTATTATTCTGTTATCTCTAATAACACATGCTCAAATTTATATTTGTATTGAAAAATACAAAATATTAATAATAATAATGACGAAAATTAAAAACGTTTTGGTCCATAAAAGCCACAATGGGCAATACAATATAATGGGGGATGAGGAAATTGAACCTGAGACTTAATGTGTCTAGTAAATAGTACAATACAATGAGAGAGGGGGGAATCGAATCTGAGACCTAATGTGGCTAGTAAAGGTAAATCCAATGGCTAAGATTGTTTAAGATTTTGATCCAACAGCTGTGAAGCAACATATAGCCTAAATTTACTCCCATGTTAGCATTTTCCATTTCCTCAACACTCAACCCCTTACACATTCTAACATTTATAATATAAAGATTAGTAGAAGTGAATTAAAGTATATTAAAATAATTTAAAATTAATTAATATTGATAAAATAAAATTTAACAACCAAAAGAATAGACTCTTAAATATGACATAGACAACCTATACAAAATTATGATAGGGTGACGTTACACAACGGCGCATCCTGTGGAGTCGCCCATATGGTTCTAGGAAACACAAAAACAGTACGGAGAGTATCAGAATTTAGAATTGATGAATTAGACAAGGCTGGCAGCATTCCCAAAATTGAGCCGTTAAACGACACAGAGAGTAAGGCTTAAGCAACAGCAGGGTAAACAAATTTTGCCGAAATAAAGTCTCCCAAACCCAACACGTGAGCATTGTAGATAGTACTGACAGAATGTACACAAAAATTTCTTGTTTGCTTGTCCAATCAGATTCACTCCTCCGTAATAAACTTTGACATATAAGGGATGTATGATAAACAGTGTTTTGAAGAATTTTTGATAAAAAAAATTTTTTGGATCAAAATTAGTTATTTGACATAATTAAAAAGCTAATTTCGGTACTTGGTAGAAAATCTTTTTAGAAGAGCTTTGTAAGTCTCAAAAGTTAATTTCAAAAAGCTAATTTTATAAATTTTTTAAAAGAGTCTTTTTTAGAATTAGCTTTTTGTGTGACAACTTCATAAAAAACAGTTAATTTCACGAAACAGTTTTCCTACAAACAGCTAATTCAAATAGCTAATACAAATAGCTAACTTAAATAGTTGATAATTAATAAATAATACAAACAGCTAACAGCTGTTTGCCAAATAGAGTCATAAACACCAATAGATAAACCCCCTATTTTATTGCTAATTTGAGCGATTAATTACTAGTAATTAATTTAATCCTTAAGCCTCGCATCAAAATTAGAGTCAAAGAACGGGTCCTGATAGTTGTCCCGCCGACGACTGCAGTAGTGAGAAAAGAGAGAATACTTCTTTTAGTAGGGGTGACAATTCAAGTCGAGAGAGTGACATTCGTTTTTGTTTTATTAGTCAATTTTACTTAAATGCCCTTTTTCTCTTTTTCCTTTTCTCTTTATTTAATTTCTTTTTTCCAATTTTTTAAAATTTACATTGCTCTTCTTCATCCGTGTAATAGGTTATTTGAGATTCATTTATATTTTTGTTAGGTTGATACCGTACAGTATACTGGAAACTTAATTTTAATAAAGCAATACTATCTTTTATTAAATTTATATTTATACGGTGAACACTTCCAGGTAGAGTTGAAAAGTAAGTTAATATGGTCATATAATGATTTAGCAAATTTTGTCATATACTTTTAGGTGTAAGATCGAAAGACCTTAAAAAATCTCATGCAAATCTTGTGATAATGTTTTAAGTTAGGTACGTTAAAACTTTGTCCTGCTAAATAATTTCCTTCTCGATTTAATTTTGAGTTTGATTGTAATTTATTTTTTGGATAACTCATATTTAAGTTAAAGATAATTTTGAGTTAAAAGTGAAAGACTCATACAAATTAAAACTTTTAGGTTTGCTCTCATATCTGGGTAGGCTCTGATACCAAAATAGAGGCGAGATTTATGAGTGGTTTTTTAGAGGAAAAGTGGTAAAACGATTTTTTGAATTTTAAAAGTAATTCACGACTATGCTGCTGACGACAGAGATGTAAATGTAATATACGACTTAATAACTATGAAAACAACTTGATTCTCACCACTACTAAAGGACCTGAGCATGTCTCTATCGATAATAATCTTTTCGTCTTTAGCTATGAGCTGGAATCCAAAAACTTTCGTGGAAGTCCAACTGTACGGGCAAAAGTTGTTGAACTCTATCAATCAGAAAAAGAAAAGGTAATGACACAAATCATGCCAGACAAATGAATGATGCAGAGCTTGCCGACGCAAGAAGACAAAGAACATAAGCAACTCTTTTAAGAACAATAAACTCTATCATGTAATCTTATCTTTTCTTATTTCTATGATGTAAGCACTGAGGTTGAAGCACACTACCTCCCCCTATAAATAAGTACTCAGCAATCTGAGGAAGACAGAGTTTGTCAATCTTACGATTACCTTTGTAAAAAATCCTTGTAAGAAAGTGTTTTAATATCATCTTTTCGGTAAAGGAGAATAATTAGCAATGGAATAAAGGAATACTTCTCCAAACTTGCGTCAACAATTTTTCTTACAACATTGATTAGATAGAATATTAGCAAGGGAGAAAAACATCTGAAAAGTAGGTAATTCGCGCAGCAGAGGAAGAGTAAGATGTGGTCAAAAACATAAGAAGGATACAACTCTTGAAGGTATAATTTCTTAATTTGATTTTATTTTGAAAGATTGTATAGTATATTATTTGAAATTTCATTTTGCTAGTTTGGTGTCCAAGCACCACAAAATTCTTGCCTATCAGTGTGAATTACTTTAAAAATTCAAAAAATATTTTATTGCTTTTTCCTCTAAAAAACCACTCGTAAATCTCACCTCTATTTTGGTATCAGAGCCTACCCAGACTTGAGAGAAAACCTGAAAGTTTGAATTTTTATGAGTCTTTCACTTTTAGCTCATCTTTAACTTAAACATGAGTTATCCAAAAAACAAACTACAATCAAACACAAAATTAAATAGCGCAGGAAATTATTTAGTCGGACAGAGTTTTAATCTACCTAACTTAAAATATTATACATAAGATCTGCATGGGATTTTTTAAGGTCTTTCGATCTTACACCTAGAACTATAAGACAAAATTTGTTAAATTATTATAAGACCAGATTAACTTATCTTTCAATTCGACCTGAAAGTATTCACTCTATAACTATAAGTTTAATAACAGATAATATTACTTTATTAGAATTAACTTTCGAGTATACTGTATGGTATCAACCTAACAGGAATATAAATGAATCTCAAATAACTTATTGCACAGATGAAGATGAGCAATAGAAATTTTGAAAAATAAGAAAAAAGAAATTAAATAAAGAGAAAAGGAAAAAGAGGAAAAGGACTTTTACGTAAAATTGACTAATAAAACAAAAATAGATATTGTTGTCTCGACCCGAATTGCCACCCCTACTTTTAGCCAACACTATGTTCATTATTCTCCGTTTTAGAATTTGAGAACGGTATTTTTAAAATATTTAAGTGTGCGTATTATTGGGCAAAAGTGGATAAAGCGATCTCAATTGGAAATTATTGAGTACGGTTGGATGGATATTGGCCCTATTTGGTAATAATTGTTATTTATTTGTATTAACTGCTAGTTATTAGTTATTTGTATTAGTTGTTTGAATTAAATATTTGTTGAAAAATTGCTTGTTGCAATTAACTATTTCTGATAAAATTATGTGATAAAAAAACTAATTCTGTAAAAAATTCTTAGAAAAAACTTATATAATTAGATTTCGACCTGATCAAACAACTGATTTTAATTCAAAAAGTTCTTTTAAGTGAAAAGCTCTTTAAAAAAACTCTTTACTAAACACACTCATTAGCCATATCCACTCGGTCTTACATTTATTATAAATAATTTGCTCTAAACTTGCGGAGCAAATGCGGATGATTTAGTGGCAGAAGTTCACTTTGACATAAGAGTGGTTGGACGTTTAGATTTGACTAAACATAAGGTTTATGTTTTATATTCTTTGCCTTATCTTTTTTTTTTCCCTAAAAATATTTAGGCTATTTAATTAATTAATTTATTTAGGCGTTATCTACTCAGATATTCTTAATTTAATTTTTCTATTCAATTAAGTCTTATTTATTTTACTAGTGATTTTTTAATTAAGATTAATTTTAATTTTTGTTATCTCCATTTATTTCAATACATAGGGTCATATATAACAACAACAACAATAGTAATGATAATAGTAGTAGTAGTAGTAGTAGTAGTAGTAGTAGTAGTAGTAGTAGTAGTAGTAGTAGTAGTAGCAGTAGTAATAATGACAATACATTAGAAGATGAATATAAAATTTTCCTCACCAAACATATACTATAGCTCACTAAAAGTTATGACGCAACTCACCAAGAAAAAAATATCATACCTCATAATATGAACAAGAATGTGTATGTAGTCACTAAAATAGGTATTATGTTGGTTGCCCACTTATTTTTTATTACATGTTAAATCATATTGATCACCAAATATATATTTCATAGCTCGCTAGATAAATAACATAGCTCACTAAAAGAAACAATACACATCATTGAAAAGCAATTTTTACAAAATTTTGAGTTTTGTCATAGCTCACTCATTTTTTTTATTACGATATAAGAGCATTCGTATTTTTTATTATAAATATAGTCTAACTTACCAAACATAGTCCAATTCACTAAAATTATATGATAGCTCTCTAACTAAATATCTTAGCTCAATGAAAGGACTAGTAGAAATCAATGAAATACAAACTTTTTAAGCATTTGTTCACTAAATGTGTATTTTAGTTGAACAAAACATAATACAAATGGTTCACTAAAAAGTTAGAGTAAAAGCTGTTAAAATTTTTCAAGAATATCATTCTTGTATATTTAAGAAACCTTATATTTGAGTTAACCAAAAGACACATCATAAGACAATAGAAGAGGAATATAAAGTATTGATCACTAAACATAGACCATAGCTTATCAAAAGTTATAGTGAACTCACCAAGAAAACATCATATCTTAAAATATGAAGAAGAGTGTGCCTATGTTTGTAAAATTGTGTATTATTTTGTTTACTCACACATTTTTTTAGTATGAATGGTTAGTATTACTCATTAAATCATATTGATCGCCAAATATATTTCATAACTCACCAGAAGTTATCACAATTCATTACAAACAGACAATTTTTCAACATTGAAATTATCCATTACAAACAACATGTTCAACATAATAATGGTTAAACGTTAATATATAAAGAGTAATCATTTGATTAAACAATAGGTATGCCAATTTTTATAAATTCATATCAGAACATGATTACACCAACTCATGTCTAAGACAACACATGACAAATAAAAGTTACATAGTAAGATCTTACAACCTAAGATGGCTATGTAATTCTTGTAATCTATATAATGAGGGGGAGGGAAGACATATGTCTGAGTTGATAATGAATGCCCTTATTTCCTTTGCATAATTTCTGCTCTCTTTTGCTCATAATAAACGGCTTGTTCAAGAGTCATCATTGAGGTGTCCATCATCATTATTCTATCCTCATGGATTCTTAGCTTTTGTTCCCTCAACATCATCTTTTGAGCTTTTTCTTCTTTAGCATTGCGATGAAATCCTTGAATATCTTACTCATATCACTATTACTACTATTCAACTCCTTCAACTGACTAGTGACTAAATCAACGACGGCGTTGTTAGCCTTTTCTTTGAGTATTCTCTTCGTAGCTTTCCTCCCCTCGAGGCTTTTGCTCCCACCCACATCGTCATCTCTTGCATTTTCGGTGTCGGGATTAGACCTTTTTGACGATCCCAAACTTGACTTAGGTGGGTCACATACCGTCTTCCATTTGGGTTAATCCTTGAGCATCTCATACTAATGCTCCAAGTTAAACTTCTTCCCCATACACAGTTTGTACAGCCTGTGGGTCTTCTCCAGAATCTTAGCATTATTCCACCTGCTGTGATTATTATGTTTCACTTTTAACATAATAAATGTCCATTTATTGAGTAATGGGGAGCACCGAAGCCATCGACTATTACATGTCTTTGAAGTATGTGTTGATGCTCATTAAAGTTCGAGCCCACCCTAGCCTAGAATTTAGACTTCCTTTGATCAGCCCCGACAATGGCATCCGTGCTTACATTAGTCCAAGCCCGTATTAGCCGTTGGTCGTTGTCAACAGTCCAAATTTTGGCACCAACAACTACACCTCCACTATTTCCTCTACATCCCCCTCATCAGTATTGGGTTCAATATCTGTTTCAAAGTGCCCTACCCTGGCCACCGATCCCGTTAGTGTAGATGAGGGTATGGAGTTGCCCCCGTCGAAAAGTAATTTGGGTTAGGAGGTGGTGGAGGATAGTATGGAGGCTAATACTGGTTCTCAGTATTACGCACGTTTTGAGACTCATTACATGATGAGGGGTAATATGGTGGAGGATAGTTTTGTGGATTTTGATTTGAGGCATCACTTGGAATCCTCAAGTTAGGTTGTGATGGGCAATATGAATGGTACGAATAGTGGTCGTAGTTTTGTGGTGGATATGAGGGGTAAGACATGTGGAGATTATGCGGGGAACTCAGGGCTAGTACTATTCCCCCCAATTTAGGGTGAATCGTCTCTCTCAAGTAAACTTATAAAAGATGGGGAAGTGTTAGGATCCATATTTCACATGCAATTACCAGCTACAAGTTTATAATTCATTGTATTAATCTATTAATTAGTTATATTAATTAAAGGAATGACATTAGAAATTACACAAACATATTCAAATCCCTAAAGTTACATACAATCATATAATATTAAACCATGTCAAAATTTGTAATCATGCCAAGAGTTAATCTAATATTGTCTAACTTCTTCACATTATTAAACATGGCATGTGTGCATCTAATCATGTCACATATAATCATATTAGCATATTAGCATATAATTTTATTCAAATTAAATTTCATGAATAAAATCATATTCATTTTAGTTAGAAAAATCACATTAACATATAACCATGTCATACTGTTCAATCTTAATTACCATAGTCATTAACATATTCATTTCAGTAACATATTCATTTTAATAAATAACATTTTAATAAGCCTAATTTCATTAACATGCCTAAAAATATTTACATAATCGTATAATCATGTCATATTTGGAAACATATTATCGTCATGTTTCTCGAAACATATAATCATATTTACAATTTAATAACATATAATGACAACATATAGTCAAATTTTAATCATATCGCATTTAAACATATAACATATAATTATTTCAAATTATTCTAGCTACTATACTTATCATCGCATAGCTACTATATTAATAACATATAATCATTATAAATTTAACATATCAACAAACACATAACAACATTTTCCAACAAAATTTAAAATAATTGATACTCACAATTTTCTTTACTTCTTCCTTGATAATAGAGCACCAATAACTTCCCTACAAATACAAAAAGTTAAAAATTTCAATATCAAGTCTAATATTCAAAATTAAGATTTGAAGTGAATTGAAATAGAAATTCTTACTATTTTCTTCACTTCTTTCTTCATGAAATAACTCACTAATTAATAGAGAGAAAAATACAAAGATTTTTTAAAGAGGATGAGAGATTGAGATGTATTTGTGTGACTCATGAAGAGAAGTAGGGTATTTATAGAGAAAAGTTGAGCAAAAATAAAAAAAATTAAATGAAGCCAAGAGAGACGTTGGGCTACGTCTCTCTGCTAGCTAACGGTCACATTTTGAGTTTCTAACTTTTTCCTTTTTGTTCGCCGAAAACAAGCAGTAAAAAAAAAAGGCAGTCAATGCCCCGAAATGACGTCGTTTTAGGGCACTATCCGATAGAAAAAATTATGCGGGGCGCCTCGTGGCCCGCAACAGTTCGGCGAGCCATGAGGCTTTAGCTGAACACTGCGAGGCAACAAGTGGCCCACAACCTCTTTTGGACCAATTTTTAGCCCACAAGGCTACCACTGCTAATGCTCTTAGGATTTGAAGAAGTTGATATGCTTAGTCTAACACCGCGACCTCCCTTCTTCTTTACACACTATTTGGAGATAAGAGGCGAAGGGAAGTGAATGAAGGGGAAGGACAAGGAGGGCAGGGGAAGGAAGGAGGAGGTAGATAAGTTTTTACCTTATTTAGATTTAAAGTAGAGGAGAGTGGAGATTAGTTAAAATTATAATGTTTGGATTAAAATGAAGAGGGAATAGGATGGGAAGGGAATGATGTTTTATTATTACTATTATTACTACTACTACTACTACTACTACTACTACTACTACTACTACTACGAATTCCCTTCCCCTCTGCTCCATAGCTCCAATATTTGAAGAGGAATAAAAATTGAGTTAATGGGAAGAAAGGTTTCCCCTCTCTTTCCCCCCTTTTTTTTTCCAAATGAGGGGAAGAGGGGCTAATTACCCTCTTTTCCCTCTCCTTCCCTCTCCTTCCCCTACTTTAACCCCAATTTAGACATACTGTTAAAATTTCATTTAGCTTTTGCATTGGATTGAGAAATCCAACTCTAATAGAGTCATGGATATAATTGGAAGCTAATATGTAACTGTCTTAGAGTTAAATTTTGTAATTTGATGAGAAAATAGGATGCTATTAGTTTCAAACTTATAATTCGAACCAAATACCATTGATTTCTTAATCTAACATAAACATGGTCGCTATTAGCAGCTTTTTGTTTTCCATGTTTCCTCTGAAATTAGATACTGGCAGCCAATTTCTAGTAGTGTTTGGTAGTGCTTCGTAAATGCTAATAGTTGACAAATTAGTATCTTGAGATTTAGTGGATTAGTTTTTCAAACCTTGACTTTTTTGCATGAAGTTTTTAGTACCTTGAGGTCTTACGCTTTAATTTCTTGCTACTTGCCAAAAATTTTCATCTTCGTACGTTCGACCCATAACTTTTTGAAAAGTATGAAAAGATCTCAAATTTGGGGTAAGATTTTCAATAAGAATATTTTTAGTTTTTTGCCCCCTATAAATGGGCTTGTTCTAAATGGTTAAACTTCTTATGACGACTTTATGGGTTCTAGTTATCAAACTCTACTACTTATATCATAAATATTATATTTTTTTTAATTATAGACTTAGCATGCTTAGCAACATAAGAAAACTTAATTACAGATTTTTGATGGTGACCTAAATTTAGTCGACGTTGGACCCCAGTGTTCCTCCAACTTCCAGTTTACAGAGATTGCTAATCTCAACCGCACCTACCTTAAATTAGGTATAACACGGATCCATTTCATTTTCTACCTTGGACCATAGTCACTAATCAAATTTTTATATTTATAAGGATGGTGAACTTATAATGTTTAAGACATAAGGTTCGATTGAATAATGTGCCCTACTAGAAAACTTATTTTATTGAAAGCTTGAAATTGAAAATATTATAATGGAAAGATTTAAAGAGGGACTTAAACAACTGAGATTATCATAACTGCTTGCTCATAGAGAAATGGAGAACCCAACTTGTCTTTTGGTTGAGTATGTACAAATGACCGCGTCGCTTCACAACACTCAACCTCTCTTTTGATAGAAGAGATAGAATACATAGGATGCCCCAATGGCTATAGTACACATACTGTTGCAAGATACTTTCATATGGTCACAATAGACTGCATTATTTTGCCGACTTGACACTTGACAAGATAATACACAATGCTGTAACAACTTTTCAAAGCACTTACTGCTGATAAGACTAGTCATCCATATTAAGATTCTCTGCATGTTTTCATCTTTAATAACGTCTTCAAGTCCATCATTGTCCTTATAATCATCAAAATCTTTATTAAGTTCAAGATGCTCTGAATTCCATTTTTTTAAATAAATCATATAGATATCTCTTTTCTTTTTCTCATAGAAATTTTCCAACTCCAACATCAAAGAGATAATCAAAGACATCTTCACAAGTACCTCCTTCTATCTTCATATACTTGTTAAAATCACTATGATATCGAAAGTAGTGTTTCCGCAATGCATTAACATCTTTCCTTGTTCAAGCATTGCCTACATTTGATGATAAATATTGTAAAAGCCAATGGCTCTTACTAAAGCAAGATCAATAACTACTTCTTGTTGCTTTGGAAACCATTTTGTCATTGCTCATTAGAATCATTTAGATTAATTAATTGAATAAGATAGTGAGCAGGTTTGGCTTTTTCACTTTCATACTCAATCAATGCACAATGTACCTCGATATGCAAACCTCTATTATATGGGGCTCTTGTCGGACCATCAGGAGATGTGAGAATCAAGTGGATCCTTTTAAACATATACTTTTGAAACTTAGTTAGACTTGAAAAGAATGAGTACTTCAGATAAGGGATTTCTAGAAGGTAAGCTACCATCCTAGATTCCGAGCATTTATGATAGGGTCATCTAAAGGGTTTAAATTTGTTGGAAATCTGGCACCACCAATTCTAGATCTATCAAGGAAGAAGATCGTAATACTTTGTGATTCCCAAATATCATAGAAATGACTATGGCAGTAGTCGGTGCAGGCTGCATACCAGTCTTTGAACCATTTTTCTTGAGCATAGGAACTTAATTTTGCTCGAAGATCATAAGGGCAACTTAAGTAATTCATTTGTAACTCTAAATGTTGAATCTCTATACTATTAGATAGGCAGAATACAACAAACCAAAATGTGATCTACTTTTTGTATGAAATTTCAAAATATCCATAGTGATTCTACTAGAAGGAGAAACCTATTCTAGCAGTAAAAGCATTTTATTTTGGCTTTCCTCCTTTTTCGGTAGGAGTTCTACTTTGATGATCACCCTTGGTGAGTTCACGAGTTAAACTATTTGCCATAGAATTCTTAACTCTCTGTATATGTTCAATAGAGAAAGAAAATTGGTTAAGTCATAATTGGCAATGCATGAATCATCCTTGTACTTGCTTATTTAATGAATTCTTTTTTACAAAACGAAGTATTCGTCTGCAATCAGTTTTTATCAGAAAAGGCTTTATGGCTAAAAAGATTAAGAATTTTTCGATTCTGCTTATTAGTAGAAGAATCTATTTTTCCATCGTAGGATAGTTGCATTCTACTCTATTAAAACTTCCATTGCAGTATTTACAGAGTTTTTCTCTTTTTTTTTCTTTTAAATTTTGAGTACTACACTCTACTGCTCATTACTAGCATCTATTGAAAGAATTAAGTCCTTTTCTTCACTAGGTAAGTTAGGAACATCAAGATTTTTACAGTTCTTTTTGAAGTTTTAAACAATCTTTCAATCACTCGGAGTCCATATCCAATTTACTTCTTTGTTGAACTTTTGTTATAATGGTTTTCTCAATTTAGTCAAATCTTTAATAAATCTTGTATCATAGGTAAGGTATCTAAGAAACTTTTCTAATTGATTTTTATCTTCAATCTTCTCAGAAAAATTTTCTATTTTTTCTAAAATGTGCTTTTGTAAAATGATTTATCTTGCTTTTATTTCTAGACCTAAAAACTCTATTTCTTGCTCTGCATAAATGTACTCATTTTTACCAAGGATAATAACATGATCAATGCATCTTTGGGTGATAGCTAGAGCTCCATCTTTATGCTATTCTATGGTATTAGAAAAGATAAGAATATTATCGATGTAACTAGACAACAGTGGTTACAATCTTTGAAGATGTTACCCATTCTCTTTGGAATGTTTGGGATGCATTTTTAAGACCAAATAACATTACTATCCACTCCTAAGAATATAATAACCATTGAAGACAATATTATCACTACGATTTTTGTAATTGATTACCATTCTAACTTTTC
>JACYFF010003369.1:22868014-22895316 GCA_017589665.1 Selenicereus undatus
TTTAAAAAGGGAGAAATTATAGCTTATGAAAAATAAACAACTTAATGAATGCATGTGTGTGTGTGTGTGTGTGTGTGGTACGCGCGTGCACACACACACACACACACACACATGCATTCATTAAGTTGTTTATTTTTCATAAGCTATAATTTCTCCCTTTTTAAATTTTCTTTTTGTTGGATGTCTTTTTGAGCCTACAATTGTTGAATTTAGAAAAGTACTTCAACCCAAATGTCAATTCTGCATGAAAGTGATCCAATAGTCTTTAACTCTCTTGCTTTCTGGTGCAGATCTACATGCCTATGAGTACTTATGTGTATTGTTTATTGGCCTGAATTCCTAATGCATATTCATCTATGGTACTGATATTTAGAAATTGAGTCTATTTGTTGGCCTAAATTCCTAACGTATATTCAACTAAAAAAATTATATTGCACATTATAAATTATTACAAGGATGCAACTTTGGTTTCACTTTGATTCAGAAAACTATGAATGAAGAGTGCAATCAAAACAAGGAATCGTTCTATCTGTAATGTTATGTGGGTCCTGATACTAATTGAAACAATTAATTTCTTACTAATTGAAACGACTACTTTCTCTCTTACTGCTAATGACAGAAATGGACAAAAGTTGAATTGATAAGGATAGAAAAATTGTGGAATATATAAGTGGAATTGAAATGTTTCTAGATTTTGCTTTTGCCAATGCCGAGGGTAGTAACATGATAATTTGCCCATCTAATCGATGCAAGCTTGGACGGAAATGTTGTTTAGTAGAGATGTTTTGACACATCATCTTATGTTCAATGGATTCCTGTCAAGCTATGAAGAATGGGTGCATCACGCAGAATCAATTTTTATGTCATCTGCTTTAGAACCCTGTTGTGAAAGCCATATTGACACCAATGCTGAGCCTATTTTGTTGGCTCATATTGATACTATAGGATTGTTGAATGATATTTTTGGGATAGATAAGCAAGGATTAAGTCAAATGATAGCAATGATGATGCAATTGACATTAGAGATCCTATGATTGGGGAGTATGCTGAATTTGATGATGAACCTGATTCTAATAATGTACTGAATAAAGGAGAACGCATTGAAGATGTTAGACATAGAAGATTAGTTGAGCAAGCTGAACACGAATAATTTCTAGGGCTAAAAATTTCGAAATTGTCCTTCCTTTTGCATTTATTTCATTTGAAATCCATGTATGGGTGGTCAATTAAGTCTTTTGATATGTTGGTTGAACTTTTGTCTATTGTGTTCCCTTAAATTAATCAATTTTCATAATCTTAGAATGAATATAAGCAGTCAAAAAAGAATTTGGGACTTTACTATGAAAAAAACCATGCTTGTCTTAATGATTGCATTTCGTATTGGGCTGGGAGGGAAAACCAAGAAGAGTGCAATAAGTGTCACACTTCTCGATGGAGAGACAAGGAAAATAAATTGCCGCATAAGGTTTTACGTTATTTTCCGTTGTTCCGAGGCTATTTAGGATGTATAAGTCCCCTAAAATCGCTGAAGATATGGTTTGGCATCATAAATGTAGGAGAAAGGATGGCATGCTACAGATGGTAAGACAAGGAAAGATTTTGAAGAGAAAAATCCTACTTCTGCAGCAGATCTGCATAATGTTATATTGGGGCTTGCAAGTGATGGATTTAATCCTTTTCGTGTTATGAGTAGTACTCACAACACTTGGCTAGTCTTGTTAATTCCTAATAATTTTCCACCATGGCTTTGCGTGAAGCAACGCTTTATCATCCTTTCCATGATCATTCCGGCGAAAAAGGCACCAGGCATGGATATTGATGTTTTTCTTCAACCACTAATAACAAAGTTGTTATAATTACGGAAAGGTATAAATGCATTTGATGCATACGCTAGGATGCATTTTAAATTGCGGGGAGCTCTTCATTGGACTATTAATAACTTTTTTGCATATGCTAATTTATCTGGATGGAGTACAAAGGGTCGTTTTTCTTATCCATCTTATGCAAAAGGTATACACACTATTTGGTTAGAAAATGGACATAAGTTTTGTTACTTGGGTCACAGAGGATGGATGGTTAAAGACCATCCATTTCGACATGATGCTGGTGGATTTGATGGGAATGTAAAGCATGGTTGCGCTCCAGAGCCTCTTAGTGGAAGTGTTGTGTTAGCTTGGTTAGAGGGAACCACATATACATATGGTAAGCATGAAAATCAACATATGGACACCGATGAAAAGGACGATCAACAAATATGGAAAAAAAAGAAGCATATTTTTCGATTTGCCATATTGGGAGTTCATCACTCTTTGCCATAACTTAGACATGATGCATATCGAGAAACATTTATGTGATAATTTGTTGCGGACATTACTGAACCTTGAGGGAAAATCTAAAGATAACTTAAAGGCGTGAAAAGATCTTCCAGTTGTGAAAATAAGGGCAGAACTTCATCCTATTATAGTACCAAATGGCAAATACAAACTCCTGGTGGAGGGACTCCTACTTGTAAGCAACCTATTAATGGTGATGGTAGACCTACTCCAAGTGGAGGGACTCCTACTTTAGCTAGCACTTCAATTCAAGGTGACACTTCAAATCAAAAGGTATTGTTTAAATATGACGTTTGTCATTCTAAACGATATGTTAGTTGCATATATGATTATCAAGTCTTTATTTATTTATTTTCTTTGCTAGAGAACCATCATGGGAGCGAACAAGTTCACTTCACTGAGTATAGGAAATTCCAAATGAACAAAGTCAAATGTGGTGTATCCAGTTTGTCTTTTTTTAATAAACTTTCTTTCTTGCCCCTGTTTTTGTACGAATTAAGTGATATAACAGTTTCAACACATTCGTTTAACTACACCATTTATGTTCTGTGCAAATCCTTATAAACATATACACATTTTGCTAGTTGACTTACGAGGAAGTGATAAAGATAATAGAAAAGGTGCTGAAAAAGAATCCTAATTCAATTAGAAAGTACGCTTGTGGTGAAAAGAAGGTTTTGACGCGATTTATTATCTTGCGGTTATGGTAAATATGGTCTTATGTTGCAGGTCTTCTCAATTTTAATATGATAGATTCAAGTCACATGTTTACAAGTTGAACATAATTGCAATAGGTATTGAACGCATGCAATTACAAAGTTGATCCACAGATGGTTGACAAGATGTCACTTGAGATATTGCAAAATGTGAACATTGTGAGTTCAACCATTTAGTTTAAAAATTTTGAGTTACATGTTTTTATGGTAATGACTTGTTTGATTTGTGTTGTGCATTGAAATCCCCTATCGTGGCTTGTTTAATTTCTTGGATTTGTTCATGGTAATGGGTTGGATTTGTGTTGGATACCCCAGGTATATGGCCTGTTGAGTTTATTTGCTCCGTCATGTGGTCGTTGAGATTGTGAAGAGTTTCTTTTATTTCTTATTGCATTTATGACATGTTGTAAAAGGAAATTAGCTAAGTTTTAGGCAGAACTCTGTCGAATGTTTTTCAAAATTAGGGAATTTATTAAAAAGACTAACCTAAGGATAATGATGTTACATAATGTTTGTAGAGCGAGAGTAGCTAGTTATGAAGGCTAATAGATAGTACATTTTGCAATTTTTTGGAAGTTTTTTTCCCCTCCTCTTAGTAGTGTTTGTTGTACTTAACTTTAATGTATGAATTTGGTAATTTTAGGTTGAAAATAAGGGCAGCATGTGACAAAATTGGATTTAAGGTTCGCGATGTATTCACTTAGAACTATGGAGTTCTACACCATCCCATTCATTTTGTTTATCTTCAATCTTATATATGTGTCTTGCACACAAACTCAAGTTTTAGGTAGTGGGTGCATACTTTATAAGCATATTGAATTCAGTTCTGTACTTTTCATTATGTAGTTGAACACTAGCTATTTTTGAACTTAATTAAGGACAATTTGTTCATGGTTATAAAGTTGTTGTACTTTCTGCATTATTTGAATTATGATCAAATATATACTTTCTCTCTCTCTCTATCTCCCTCTCTCTCTCTCTCTATATATATATATATATATGATTACAATACGTTAGCAAATATAAATTATTTGCATTTTTTAATACAATGATTTTTTGTTTCTTTTATGTAAAAATTTTTCCGCCAAAATTAGTTATCCACCTAAAGCATTTGAAAGTTAATAATCAAATGCATAATGCCACACTTATAAGCGAGGGAATGGTGAGAATGAATTTTTTCACAAAAGTTACTCTGGCCACAGATACAAGCGAGGGGATTCTACATACGCCTATAAGCATGGTAGATAGTGCAATCTTCCACATATATAAGCGTGGGTACTGTATTATCGGCTACGCTTATTAAGTGTGGCGAATTTTTCCCTATTAGTGCCCTATGCACACTTACTTTAATCGTGAAGAATATACCCTGCCACAAATATAAGTGTGGAAGAAGGAAAATTTAAGCATTGGTAGAGCAACATTTCTTATAGTGATTATGAGTGCTATTTCACGTTATGCATGGATTACCTTTTCACCATACTGGCTATGCTTTATTTGATTTATCAATAGGAACTGAGTGGCCATTTATTGTGAATATGATTTGATTTTATGCTATGTGTGCATGGAGAATATAGCATTTGAAAATTATTTTGAATAATCATATCTTGGGAAGGTAGATCAGTAGCCTATAGAACTGGTATAATGCATTGGACACCTCTTATTTGTATGGATAAGATTTCTATGGTTTCATTATGGCTCATTAGGCTATTATTAGCTATTTTTACTTGTAAATGATTCTTTTCTTTTTTCCATATGAATTTTGAAAATAGAGATCTTTTTCCAAAATAGACAGAACATCCACTATGTAAGTACACAATTAATATTTATTATATTGCTCTAAGCATATATTTATTAGGATATAAATGTTATTAGGATTAGTGTTAATGGCACAACATATACCCATAGCCATATTTTTGAGAAATTCATCCTTATAAATTGGCTCAATAACTTTCCTTGTTTTGTACCTAATGATTTTTCTATCTAAACTCATACTTCGATATACATTGTGTTTTGCTGGATCAAAAACTTATTCTATTAATTTCACGGGTCATGCTAATTGTATCATTTTCTTTAAGCTCTTCTTTAGCTGGCGAAAGCCCTTATTCCCATTCTGATCTTGTACTTATACTTCATAATAATTTGGGTTTAGTTTGTAATTTTTTCGTTCTTATCAATTTTTATTATATTTTTCTTATTGATTTTTGTGGGATTGGCGAATCTAGATATCCAAGACATATCAATTTTAATCTCCCATGGATTGGATTTTATCCTTTCTAATCTTTCACGTTGGAGTAGGACTTTTAAAATTTTCTGCTTCTGTCATTGTTACCTTACTCTTTGGGTCTATAGTATTATTTAATTTGTAGATTATTTTCTAAAATATCCTTAATGCGTAACCTCCTCTGTTCATATCCATCATATCTGTTTTTATCTTAAGGGATATGAAGTTTTTGGTAAATCATCTTTTAGGCTCACATGATATCCAGGTCAGCAATTGAATCCTATTGCACCACTATACAAAATGGTCTTGATCCATGTAATAATTTGATTATAAAATTTGGTATGTCTGACGTCACAAAGCAAAGAATAAAGATCGATATCTTTGCCACAATACTATAATAAGGAAATTTGAACTTGGTCATATCCAACATTGATATAGCTTAAAGGATGTTTTCCCAATTAATGACATGTACTTCTCTCACATCAAATTCACAATATTTTATCTCTAAATCCCCTTCCATCATTTTGCATACATACTTGCTCTTTAATTGAAAGATGAATTTTTATAGATCATATCTTTCTGTATTATAGGAAGGACCCACTAGTAGAAAAAGGGCTTTTAATGACAAAAAAATAAAATAAAATTGTTGGCAACAGTGTACTTTCTCGTCATCAAAGCTTTTAACGACCAAAAAATTGTTGGTCGTCTTTCGTTGTTGTTGGTGCCGTCGTTAATACTTTTAATGTTAATCTGAAAAATTTCATCATTATTATCTATAACAATGATATCAATTAATGTCGTTATTATATAGTTATTAACAACGAACTCTTTAATAAGAATGACCAAATTAGTTGTTGTAAATTATATATAATGACTAGTCTACTGTTAAATTTGTGATCACAACAATGAATTTGTCCTATTGTTAATGTTGAAAGTTAGTTGTTACAATGAGCATGTCCATCATTAAAAGTTATAATTGCAATGGAGGTACCTATTGATTTATTGTCGTCAACAATATGAAAGAATCCTGCTAATTCTACTATTAGCATCCATTTTGAAATTCTGCCACAATTGATAGTACAAGGCACTTAAAAAAAACACTAAACAATCAAAGTTAAACCAAATATAATAGATCACCTTGAACTGAATGTAGTCATGCATGTACAACATATGTAGGTTAAAATTGATAGCATATCCCTAGAAGGCTGTCCAATGGGTCGTTAGTATCCACCCTCCCCCAAACAAAAAAAAGAAAAAAAAGAAGATGAAGTTATTAAGTGGAAATTTAAAGTCCTCAAACACCTACAAAACAAAAACAAAAATACACAGAGGTTAGGATTCTCTATATTAGAAACAAAAATTAGCCTTTTTTTTTTTCTAGGAGAACACCAAGGTAACAAGCAAAAAGTATACAACCTAACCAAGTTATGCTTTCCAAATATAGAGTACTAAGATCCTACAAAAGTACTCAATAGCTCAAAACAATCAAAAGAATAGATATCATTATGATTTTCAGAGCTGAATTCAGCTAAATAAAGTGAAATCTAAGAAGAAATCCCAGGGGAAGGATAAACCCTCTCACGTTATACACAAAGTCTTACCAAGAGCCATGAGCAGATACTAATTAAGTCCAAACAACAACACATGAACAAGGCAATAAATGAAAATCACATTTGAGTATAATTTAAAGTTAATAAAACATAGCTTTGGTCCTTCGGTGCTGCTAAGGGCTAAGAGTTCTATATAATTATGGTAAGAAACAGAGGAAGTCAGACACGAAAGTACAAATAAGAGATTGGGGAGGAAGGACAATTAAGTCCAAAGGAGTAAGGAAGATAAAAACATGATGTAAAACTATTAGGAAAGCAAAACAAACAAACAATGTAAGAGACAGTGCAAAAAGGTTCTAATATATGATTTTTACCCTAGAAAAGAATGCTTACCAGGATAGGCATGATATGAAACTTGTTTCGAGTGTTTTACTCCATTAAAGTCTTAGTTTTGAGGCCAATCCTTATGACATGACAATACATGATCTAAAATTGATCTCTTGGTAATGCTAATTAGGAGCCGAGTAACAAAAAATGGGCAATCATCATTTAAATTGAAGAGAATACAACAATAAAAAAACATGCAACTAGCTAGATTGACTAAATCTTGAGCTTTAAAGTACATATTGCACGTAAGATGAACACCTAAGGGCCTTTAAAAAACTGAACTACATAACTAGATTGAACATCAATGCTCCCAGCCTATGTCAGGCTGTGTGTGGAGGTCATTGCTTGGTTTGTTGGTGCCATATTACTCTTGACACTACAAGCAACCTTATGTTTATTTGCATAAGATCACAAACCAAGCTATCAACTATTTAAGCGCTTATTAAAAAACAAAAAGTCTACCAATGTATACAAGGTTGGTATATGGCTAGCACTTTAACTGAAAAGTTAGCCAAATTGAAATGAGAATGCATGTCTCTCTAGATATCACTGTAGTAATCCATAAATCTAAAACTCAACATGGCACAAATCAGTAGCTTAGTTAGACATTAAATCATTGTTTTGGACCCCCATACAATTATGAAACAACTTAGAGGCACAAAAAATACAATGATTATGACATTTGTTCACAATAATGGTGAAGGTTTTTAAATCAACCTTCAAGCTATATGACAAGATTCTTGGGGTGAAAAAGAGATATGAGAGGGAGAGATACCTCTATTGTACTGAGTTAAATCATTCAACTAGATTGAAGAGAGAAGATTAAGTATGGGATGACAACATGAGAAGAAACCCAAAAATATTTCTCATCTAACCTGTCAAAGCAAGAAAAAATATTTTGAACTTAAGAAAAATAGAGAAGAAAAGTGCAAAAGAGTGAGATATTACTTCTTAATGAGTATGATGAAGGCCGTGAGCATGAATGTCAGGCAACTATTGCCACTACTGAGCCAAATTTATTGTTTTCTACTTGCTAATAACGCCAAAATACACACGTATCCTTCTTATTAGTTCTTCCTAGATTCTAGAATCATTTCTCAAATCTGAATTGACACTATATGCAAAATCTGATTAAAATCCCTAATCTCTCACTAGTATAATGACGACATTCCTACTGGATTCCTTATTCATAAGGAAGTATACAAGATATAATATCTCGGTAGAAAGAAATTCACCAAAGTAAATTATAGAATTCCCAGTAACAGTTTAACTAACGAGATGAGATATATCATCAATATTCAATTAATATCTTAACCTTTGATTTCAATTTTTTCCTCTCAATTTCAAGCTCCATTTCTACAACGCGAGCCCAGAAACGGGGGAAAATATTTGGGAAAATAAAGAAAAGATGAAATTTTAAGTGAATCCTACACTGATTATCGATGCACTTGAAGTTAGAAGAAACAACATTGCTGGAGAACCAATCTTCGATAAGTTGATGCTGGTTTCTCAATGGAGAATTCACCTTCAGAACTAAGTGGTGAAATGAGAAGGATCTACAAGTTGGGCAGTTCCCATCTTCCTAAGTAAACTTTCGACTCAAATCTTGGTATTCCTTCAAGAATTGTGAAGGAAGAACATTAGGGGGAAGAGGTCAGATAAGAGAACCTAGGGTTGTATTTAGGTATTATGCATTCCGCTGTTCCCCTAAATTTTCCTCTTAAGCATCTTTGTCAAATTTTCAATTTTTAACATTTCCCTCTTAATTTTCATTTAAAGTGTCCTTTGTCAAATTTGATACTCATCATTAACGATGGAACAGACGGAGAAACAACGAGAATGTTAAAATTCATTGTCAAATAATTTTGAGATGATAATATTTAATAACGAAATAAAATTTTTTGTTGTTATTGGTACTAATTAACTACAACTTTCACATGTGGTTGTTATTCATTTGTCGTTAAAAATTTATAGTATAGTGACGTAATCTCCTTCAACATCTTCATTCTCATTATCTATTGTAAATTCTTGTCCTTCAAGGTTGCCAAGACTAATTGAGCTGCTTTCCATCACGAAACTAATTTCCTTATAATCGCTTTGCTCATATTCATCTTCCATTAGGACCATTACTATCTCAACAATTCACTTCTTGTTTTTTTAATGCTGGGTTTAGTGCTTCTTACTTGCTAAGATCAAAATAGTCTAAACTACCCAATGCTTCAATAAGCTTGTTGTTCTTCCTATTTTTGCATTCGCTTGCGTAATGACCTACTTCTTCGCATGCCTAACACTTATAGTTATTATTCCCTACTGGATAATAAGCAGCTTTCTAAAAAATCTTCGCGTTTTGGGGCTTGTCTTGTTGTAGTACTTTCTTTGTATTTTTCTCTCTTTTGCTTGTTAAAACTCTTTTTCTTATAAAATTTTCTTTTTCTCCTCTTCTCACATTCATTTTCCATTGATGAGGAGTATTTCAATAGATTAGAAATTGTTTCTTCATTTTCTTTTATTTTTGGAGATCAAGACATTGATCACTAACCTATTTTCTAAAATAAGAGACTCTCATACCAAGGGTATCAATGACATCCGTTTTTTCAAGCCATGAATTCTATTTTTCATTAATTATGGAATTTATTGGGTTAGGTGATTAATTCGTCATAAAATATGCCAAGATTGGTTTCATTACGCCTAATTTTTTAATAATATTGTCTGAATTCAAAAATATAATTTTTCAGACACCTCACGTCTAAAAGCTCTATGTTATTAATCTTTCTTTGCTATTCTCTAGTTTTTTTTTCCTTGAAATCAAGTTTAGATCCAATAAATTTAGCTTTTATTTTATTACATAATTTTTTAAACATAGAAACTACTATTTCTATCATTCTTAATAGATTTTTGCATTCTTCATCTAATGAGTCGTACAAGTCAGCTGTAATGATATAAAAACCATGTTCGATATAGTTTAGGAAATTTTCAATAGTCCATGTCGTATTCAAGTTTAGGACACTATTAATGCTCTTCCAATATTCAAATATCTCTTCTATATTACGAGCTCCATTTAGGATGTAATCTATTTGGCTAATTCGGGTAAGGTTAATTTTTTCAAAGAAAGTAGCTTTTCTTGGGGGGGGGGGGGAATCCAAAACAAAAATTGGTCATTCGTCCTGTTGGAGCATATCTAAGTTTCATAAAATGGGTATTTCTTTTAGACAATTTTCCAAACTCTTTAGGTTTCACAATTATACTATTAACTAAATTGGATTCAAATTCATCGATGTTGAATTCTTTGTAAATTTTGTTGATTTCACTTTCACTTTCAACTGCCAATTTTCCATATTTTTTATCTAGGCTTTTCCTAATTTTATCTAAAGAAACAACGCCTAGATCTTTTAGTCTAATTATGTTCAATTGTTGATATAATTATTTTCTAAGTTGGCATTATTTGTCTTTTTATTGTCATCAGATAGTACTTCTTGTTTAGTCACTGTTACTCTCATGATCTTGTTTAAATCTTCTGGATTTTACACTTTATCAAACATAGTTTATAACTCCTCTAGATTGTGCAGCTTGTATCCCATATCTTTCTCTTCTTCTTTCTCTTCCTTTTCTGATTATTTTTAGTTAATTTTCCTACTTCTTTTTCAATTTGTACATGTTGCAAAGGAATTGAATTTTTGCTTTTGAGGTTTTGGGATTGGTATTTGTGCTAAAATGGAATAATGCTACCTAAATCATATTTTCTACTATGTTTAACTTCGTTGATTAAAGAAAGATGGATTATAGACCACTGATTCTTTACTTACTTAACTTGAGCCTTAATTTTTTCTAATTTTATTTTAAATTTTAAAATTGTTCCAATTATATAGTCTAACTATGGTGCTACTGATGTGCATCCCTTTGCTGTGTGCATAATATGCGAATAATTTGGAACATGACAAATAGATGATGATTTAGACATTAAATGCAATTAATTAGCTTAATTAACTATTAATTTACTTAATTAATTTACTTAATTATATTAATTATTTCATTTGCTTATGTGGTTTTGATATCGATAAAGGTAGACTTCAAGTAGTACATATGAAAATGACATGATTCCACAAGTTCAAAATTTTTTAAAAGTAAGCTTTTTAAGAATTGGAGTAAAATACGCAAATTTGAAAAGTTCAAGGGCATATAAAATAATATGAAGGGTACCTAGAAATTCGATTACTAAACTTCGGGGTACTAAAATATTTCCTCCGAAATGCGGGATTAGAATTATTAATGACTCATACCTCGTGGTACCTGAAAATTAATTACCCTAGTAAACGATGAACACTCCTAAACACTGCTAATTGCTAACATCTAATTCTAGTTGCCACTAAACGCTGCTAACTGCTAACTACTAACTATATAGCCATTGCTAAGCACTGGTGTCAGCCCTGCACCTGTTGTTCATTAGCAATAATGTTGAAAATTATGATCAAAGTGCATGTATAATTAAACCACCAGAGGTTAATTATCAACAATTAGACTACTTTAAGTATTTACACTGTATGTCACCTTTATAATTGATGTTGCCAAGTTTTACAATTTGCATTTCCATTTTAAATTTGTTATCATCAACTATAACATAATTCATTTATGAAAATAAATAAATAAAAAATGACAGCATGTATTTCACTCAAGCACAATTTAGTCATCCAATTGTAAAAAGAATAAGACGTTAAAAGAAATGTTGCCAACTAGATAGAGGTATCAAGCTACTTAGCCACACTTAAAGTTATTGTCTACCATGATAAGTTCGGACACTAGCCGAACGAGCTGATCTTTGCATTAGTGTATTGTTTAGCCATATTGTCGCGTTTGGTTTGACCCCTCCTTTGAGTGGTAGGGCAAAGTTTGGTTGCAAGGGTGACATCCTATCGTTCCTATTTCCTACCATGACATTTATGGGGTAAGTTCGAACACCAACCGAATAAGCTGATCCTTGCATCAGCGTATCATTTAACCTAACCGTCATGCTTGGCTAAGTCCTTCCCTGAGGGGGTAGGACAAGTTCGGTTGCAAGACCGACGTCCTATTATTCCCATTGCCTTGCACGACATCCATGGGCAAAGCTCAAACACCAACCGAATGAGTTGCCTCTTGCATCAACGTACCTCCCAATTTAGATTTGTCGTTAAGTTTTTATTGTTTCATTGGATCTATTATCTCACCTTAAGTCGTTATGCCCCCAAACTTGACGACAATTAAATAAAAACACGTTCGAGGATACATGGCTGATGAAATCAGGGGCTAACCGAACATATAGCCAACACAGAAAAATGAAATAGGCCTTTCTTTTATGCAAACAACATGACCATCTACAACCTACATTATATGTATTACCTCCTAAGGTTTTCGGAAAGCCATGTTCTTGGTATCCTTTCTCTTCAGAGCATTACAAGTTGAAATGTTCCAGAGCACACTTCCTCAATGACTGTGTATGGGCCTTCCTACTTGGGGGTAAGCTTCCCTTGGGTTGCCTCTTTCCAATAGCATACGTCTTCTTTAGGACCAAATCTCCTTCCCTTAGGGTCTCTCCTTAACTTTTTATGATTGTAGAATCAAGCCATCCTGATTTTATGATCTCTTCATAGAGATATGCGTCTCCCCTCACTATGGGATACAAGTCAAGCGCTTCCCCTATGACCTTGTTGTTAAAGTCCTCTTAGAAGGTGGTGATGTGATGGGTGTGCATAGCAACCTCCACTAGAAGGAGAACTTTGGAGCTGTAAACGAGTAAGAAGGGGGTCTCTCCAGTTGCACTCTTCTCAGTTGTTTGAATAGGCCATAGTATGGCCAGGAGCTCATCACCCCACAATCCCTTTGCATCATCCAATCTCTTCTTGAGTGTAATAGTCGGGGCTTTTAATTTCGAATTGTTTATTGGGTTATTAATTTTATTAACCATACTTCTATATATTAGCTATATTCGAGTAATATTTGCGTGTTAATTAAGCGTATGATTTTATGTGAATTAGTTTAAAAATTTTCTTGATTTATTATGTAATTGTTTGAATCTATTATCGAGTTGGGAATTAAGTCGATGCGAGATTAGCAAGATTCCGTACTTGGTTTATTTGGGCCCTAAAACCCATCAATCCACGTTTAAAAAACAGATAACAAATAAAAGGGGCTAGAGCCCTTGCCTTTCTTAAGGACACAAGCAACAGGGGGGAGGCTCTGATTCCCCTTCCTTGCGTCCCTACAAAACCAAGTAGACACAGAGAGAGATTGAGTGAGAGTAAGCCAATATAGAAAGGAGACGACGATGGACGATGGCAACACATGGGTGGTTGGTGGTGTTGGTTCTGCCTTGCTGCCCGTTTCGCGTAGAAGCCTTCAAGTTGAAGAGAGAGGAACTTCGTGGATAAGCCGAGTGGCGGTAGCCATGGCTAGAGATGGTGATGAACTACTTGGCAGTGGTCGACCCTCAGGAGGCCAAAACCATCCCCTCTGTACCAACCCCACTCCACCAATCTAGAGAGAGGATGAGAGAAGGGTAGAGATCGAGAAAGAGACCGTGAGCAGAGGGGAACCCAACTAGAAGGAGGAGACTCGAACTCAACCAAAATCACCCATTAAGCCCACTAATCGGGCCCTTTAGCTTGGAATCAAGGTGGGTGTTTCCTGATTCCTTAGCCTACTAATAATTTTACAAGGTTTTACCATTCGTTTATTGAGTTGATTTGATTATGTTTGGTTCATTGAGTTGATTCGCTTATTGAATGACTTGAATGAGTTAGTTCGATTATTGACTATGTTGATTTGATTTTGAATCATTGAATGAGTTGGTTCGATTGTGGGGAGGAATCTGAATATGTGAATAGGATGTAATAAGCAATATGTATGGTTACTTGGGATGCTTTGGAGATGAATTGAGTTGATTTTTAAGGACTCTTGTGGGCAGTGCCATGAGGAGGGAGCTTGGGTATGAGTGTTGAACTAATTGTTATTATGAACTGCTAATTGTTGTGTTAATGTCATTGATTCCATCAATCAAGCTATGGTCTGATTGTGGTAGTGTTGTAATATTCAAGTTAGGTTGATGTGCTGTCATTTTGATGCATGTTTAGTGTCTATTTCACTTGAGATTTAATCTGGGAATGAGGAAGTCAGCAGAATGATTTAGCGGGACGGTTCAATAGTGAACCAAGTGTACGAACTGGGTTACGACTTGCCCTAACCCAGTTTAATCATTGTCGAACCTGAATCAAACTAAACCTAGACGAAAATTGAAATGGACCTGTATTGAAATGAGTTTGAACTTGAGCTTTAGCCTGCTTAGTTTATAAAAGTACCGTTTAGTTGGTGATTAGTTGTGCATATGCTAAACATTGCGTTTTTATTAACTAATAGTGTCGATTAAGTATTGCAAGCGTGTTTCAAAGGCTTCATTTCTTGCAAACTGGAATGCGTTTAACAATCAGACTGAATTCCTTTAGGTGAAACTGATTGTGAGTAAGTTAAAAATTAGTAGCTTCCAAAAATGAGTTTTAATGTCCCTCCTCTTAAAAGTGAATGGTTACTTGGTCATTAACTCGTTATCAGCGTGCTTTACAAAATGAGTGCTTATATGGTCTTTACGGGTCGACATGGCATTATTAAGGCATTTTAGCCTTCTTGAGAATAAAAATACCATTGTAATGGTCTAATGGGAAATTTGATGCAAAATGTGTTTAAAGTGAGAACCATTTGAAATGTTTTGAGCTGAGAGGATAGTGCTAGTGAGCTCCTAGGGAACATACTTAGAAGTGGGAACCCTAGAGGGCCATGGCAAGGGTAGAACACAAGTTGAGGGAGCAAACTCAATATGTGGGATCCCTAATTTCTAGGGAATGGACGCAGAAATGGGAACCCTAGAACACTCCGATGAGGGTAGAACACAAGTTTAGGGAGTAGACCCAGTATATGGGAATCCTAATTCGCAGGGAATAGACTCAGAAGTGGGAACCCTAGAAGATCCTGATGAGGATAAACACTCATTGAGTAAGAAATGAGTTGACGCCTAGAAAATGTTTTCTTACTCATCATAAGTTGATAATTCCTCATTTGAGGATTATGCTAGCACAATGTTTGAAAGTGCGTGTGTGTCCTTTAAAAAGGCTTTTATGGAATTGCAAATGACCTTCCCATAAAAGGGATTGGTTCTCTTATAAATGCTTTATGTGGTTTAAGTAAAGGTCCTTTCTTGTTCGTGTATCTATTCCACTTTCTTACGAAAAGAACCCCAGTTGATAACTTTAACTGAACTCTTGGGTGCTATGTATTTATATGAGAACTGAAAGGTCTACTATTCTCAATGTTTGGACTTTAGCATGAATCAGTTTGCTATTGTGTCCTGTATGCCTATTATGTGATGCTAAGTGAGTGCAATATGTGGTTGTCATTGTTATGTTGCAAGAGTCATAGGTCAGACAAGTGGGAGGCTTTTGTGCGTGGATTAGAGGAAGAGAAGGGATGCCATATGAATTCTAGAGGTCATTGAGGTGTTGATGGATATGGGTGACCTTGCATGTCTATTATGTGATATTAAATATCAATGTGAATACTACTTAAAAGTATTACGTGCAACTATCTTGTTTTCTTGGGGTTCAGAATCACTCACTAAACACGTGGTAGCTCATCCCCCCTCTATTCCTCCCTTTCCCTAGGTTCTTGAAAATATAGGTAGAAGTCAGTTCACATACGTTGAGTCGAGACCTCCCTTTTGCATTGGTACAAAGTCTTATATGTATATACACATCGATTCACAAGTTGAATAATGTAATGCCATGGATTTTTAAGTTCCTGAGCATATGTAAGTTAAGTATTATAGTTCATGTAATGTATGTTGACTAAAAGTCACTTTGAAGGTCGTGTGAGCCAACCATCTAAATAGTAAGTCCTTTAGTCGATTAAAGTTGAGTTTGTTTTTGGGATGTAAACCCCAATGCCCTGGATGTGTGATCCATTAAGCTGTATCTTTGGTTCTTTCTTTTACTTAGCTTTATGGCTTATGTATTGCGGGGTGTGTGTCTCATAGAGTTATGGTCTCTAGTATGTAGCCTTCGAGTTTGTGGAATACATTCTTTGTGTTTATGGTTATTGGTACCATGTAAAGCTTCAAGCTTGGGTTGTGGTCAGTTTTTAGGCAGAACTCTATCTGTTTCGCTCCAAAATTTAAGAAACAGCTAACACTTCTAACCTTAGGGGGTAGGGGTGTTACATTGAGACCATTCAAGATTTTCTTATTAGTGGATTTGGCTTGCCCATTTGTTTGGGGCCTAGTAATGGTTGTGAACCTTGTTTGGGTGCCATACTTGGCACAGTAGTCTCGTACCTTGTCGGTATCAAACTATTGGCCACTGTCGAATACCATTGCCTTTGGGACCCCAAATCTTGTTATAATATTCTCTCATATAAGCTTACAAACTTCCCTCTTGGTAATGGATGCCACCGTCTCCAGTTCTATCCACTTGGTAAAATAGTCCACCGCGATAAAGAGAAATTTTCGTTGTCCCATTGCCTTTGGGAAAGGACCTCAATTGTCCATGCCCCACTTCACGAAAGACAATGGGGAATGCACTATAGTTAAAGGGGTGGAAGGCTAGCGGTGTAGGGGGTAAATTGTTGACTTTTGTTGCACTTTGTAACCATCTCTATCATATCCAACCAAAGTGTGGGCCAGTAGTAGCCCATCCTTAATGCCTTTACTGCCAAGTTTCATCCTCTAAGCTTTGGCCAAGATCCTTCTTCGTTCTTCCAGTGTGGTGCTGCAACACCCCCAGCCCCTAGGGTCAGAAACGTTACGTTTTCTTGCTTCTTACTTAATTTCTGGGGCGAAACGGACAGAGTTTTCTCTAAAAACTGAGCATTTTCAGGCTAAAAGCCATACAACAAATCCCTGCATTAAAAAGAAACATTTAAAACTTCCAAAACAAGCTCAACGACTACACGCTGGAGTCCACATCTCTACGGGTCGCTCGCCTGGAGTACACCAACCATATAATTAATTAATAAAGAAGGAATCAAACATACAACTCAACGGATCACACATCTGGAGTGTTGGGGTTCACATCCCAAAATACAGCTAACTTTGACTAAGAAGACATCTAACTATTCAGATGGTTGGCTCACACGGCCATACAGAGCGACTCATAAACAATATGAATTATATGAGCTAGAAAACTTAGTTTACAACATTTACAAACTAGGGATAAGTCATATTACATCATTAATCACATGAACTACTTCTATATGGCACACATGACTCTTTTTCAAGCAGGGGTAAACTCTAGCTCACGTAGGTAGCTTGACTTCCACCTGTCATAACAAAAGCCTCGGGGAAAAAGGGGAAAGAGTAATGGGATGAGCAACCACACGCTCAGTGAGAATTCCCCTACTCCTTAAAACCCAAAACAGTTGCAGGCAATAATACTAATAATAGCCACATATCACGCATTCATACTTTACTATCATATTAGGCAATCATAGATCCCAAGGAAAGATTACCCTCCTTAAACTTCATTCCAACCATTCAACTCAATTCTAGGCCCTCAATGACCAAACTTCCCTACTAGCAGGCATTCTGGCACACAAACAAGTATGTAACCAAGACTAAATACAAAGGCTTTCAAACTCACTTTTGAAAACATAGTAACTCTCGATAATTGCCAAGAAGGGTTTATAATCCCCACCAACTCCTTTAAAGCTTATGTTTCTTTCTAAAAGTTCTCAAAACATCTAAACCGGTTAGAAAGACTTGTCAAGAAACATACTTTCATAGAATATGCACATTGAAATGAATAATGCAACATTTGAGACTTCATTTGACTATACTTGGAAATCCTTTCATAAAAGATGAACAGGAGGTGCACATTTAAAAGCTTTCTTTATTTTCTTAAAAACACTTTACTTGGCCTCTTGAGGCTCGCGTTACTTTAAAAGAACTTCTTTTCTTTTCTGAACTGCTTAGAATGGAAAAAAGCCAAACCTCCTTTTTATCAGGAACTTACTTACAACATAAAAGATCTCATTGTGTTGGCTAGGGAGGTCAACACCGCCCTTAAGTGAGATTGTCACTCTTATTCTGCGTTATCCCCGGGGTATACGTACTTAAATTTTGGCCAAAACGCATCTTAGCAAAGCAACTCTAACCTCGATACTGTCCTCGGTAGGGCAACAGCTCACACCAAGATTATCATATCCTGAGTCCAGCCCTCCTCAAGGTTTTCTTACGCGTCACACATCAGGGAACAGCTCACACCAACATAATCATATCTTGAGTCCAGCGCCCGGGAACAGCTCATGCCATCTTTGCGTCCAGCTCCCAACATTACCTTAGGGGGAAACAGCTCACGCCATCTTTGCGTCCAGTTTTCGCTCTCTGGCCAACTTCCCAGCACATTTTGAGTCTTTAAAGACATATTTCATTTCTCTATTTCAAATGCTTACTTGGTTGAAACTCATTTTTCAAACAAACGACCATAATCTTTCCAAATGCTCATATTTCATTCGTTTTTGGCTTAAACACTTCTTATAGACGTTATACGTTTATTAACACATAAATCGACTTCCTTTCAAACTTGAAAGCTTCTTAAAAACGTAATGAGCTTGTTAAATCGTAAAACGATTTTGTTTCGAACTTAAAAGCTTCGTATAAACGTAATACATTTATTAACTCGTAAAACGATTTTCTTTTTTTCACCCCAATTTATAGGAGATCAAAAGCAACTAGAAGCTAATTTGCATGGCCTTACCTGGGCACGCATTGGAGCTTCAATTCAGCGCCCCTAACCCACCGAAAACGTGGTGGGTTCTTCCCGATTCTACCCAATTTCAGTACCAAACGATGGCTAGTTTATGGGGGAGGTCGAATGGGGGAATTTGCAAGTCGGGGGTGGCGAAAATTGGCTGCCAATTTGAGGCTTGGAGCTGCGTTAATGGAGGAGGAAGAAGAAGGGCAGCAGAGTGAGAGGAGAGAGAGTATCGGGGGGCTTCACGGGCAGCAAGAGAAAAAGGGGGGTGTCGCACAAAATGTCCAAAAGGTCCCTCCCTTTCTTTTTTTTTTGTCTCAAGCTGATTCATATTCAATACCGCTAGTCTAATTCGTAATCCGAACTAAACCCAAATCAATAATATAATCCTTTATCAACTATTCATTCCCAAATCTATCTAGGTTCGATTTAATAACATCGAACTACTTCTAATCGTATTCGGGTTCCTAATCAATTTAGTACTCGGTAATAACCGTTAATAACGCTCATTTAAAATCATCGAAAGATTTTTAAAACTAATAATAATATTAATAATAATAATAATGGTGACAAAAACACCCTTTTAATAAAATTATTGTTCACATAGGCATATCACTAATAATTTAACTCGTATCGTTAAATAAAATAGGCTTTTATAATGCAAAAATGCGTCACGAACAACTTAACAGAAAATAAGGTACGCGGGCCTTACAAGTGCATTTTAGGAAGGGATGCAAAAAAGCTTTCTTGTAATGGAGCTATTCATATAGGAAGAACCATTCAAATTTTTTCTTGAATGATCGGCCTTTTTCTGGTCTTGCGGTAGCGTTTCATCACGCAAATAACTTGTGAGGGGATCCATCCATGTCTCGCTTCTATTGATCCAAACTAACTCCTTTGCATCAGTCGTCCGTTTTGATAAGATCTCCCAATGGATGCTATTTGGATGGCTATTTGGAAAGAACTTGCGAGCTTTAACAAGGCATCAACTTGTTGGTTCTCCAATCTAGGTACGTGCTCGATTTCAAATTTCTTGAACATGGGGCACTTCTCTTTCACTCTAGCTAGGTAGGCGACCGCGACTAGATCATGTGCTTCGTATTTGCCCCTTCCTAGACTCTCCACCAGTTGGGGATTCAAGAAAACCTTTGGGTGCTCAACCCCTAGTGCGTTGCAAATATCCATTCCAGCTAATAGGCCCTTGTACTCAAGCTCGTTGTTGGATGCCTTAAACATGAACTTCAATGCATGCTCGTATGAGTGCCCTGTGGGTAATACCACGATTAGTTCTGGTCCACTCCCCGTATTTGTTGCCAACCCATCAACATATAGAATCTATACCTTGCTACTCGTCTTTTGTGGTTTATCCGGGACTAAGCATTCGATAATGAAGTCGATGAGGGCTTAGGCCTTAATTGCTCTTCTTAGTTCATAGTTGACGCCGTAGGACGCTAACTCGACAACCCACTTTAACATTCTTCTGGAGCTTCCATATCGCTTAAGAGTGTTTCGCAAGGGTTGGTCGGTTGAAAAAACAACGCGATGAGATTCGAAATATGGACGCAACTTCCAATTTACAATCAGCAAGGCATATGCAAACTTCTCAATAAGCAGGCAGTGTTGCTCAACCCTACTAGGACATGACTCATATAGTAAATCGGGAGTCGTTGTCCGTCCCTCTTGACTAATGGAACCGCGCTTACCATATGAAGATAATAATGACTCTCAAATGCTAATCTGAGGGAGTTTTCCTAAGTACTCGTTGAGGATTTAGAAGGCTTGCTCAGCCTCTTCATTCCATCCAAAAGACATCTTTTTCTTTAGGACTTTGAAGAAAGGAAGACACTTACGTGTTGATCTTCGCACCTCCTTCATCATTGTTGGAGACTTCATGTTTAGCACTGCCTTGACATTATTGGGGTTCGCCTCAATGCCTCTTTGATTGATCATGTACCCCAAAATTTTCCAAATTTGACTTCGAAAGTGCACTCCTTGGAGTTGAGCTTCAATCCATACTGTCTTAGTATCTTGAAGGTCTCTTGTAAGTCTTTCACATGATCGATTTCTTAGTGAATATCATCCATATATACTTCCATTGTCTTCCCAATGAATGTCACAAAGACTTTATTAACAAGCCATTGGTTGGTGGCTTTGACCTTCTTCAACCCAAACAGCATCGTGTTGTAGTATAACAGGCTAACGTTGACAATGAATGTCGTCTTTTCTTGATATTCTTTAGCCAAAGGGATTTGATGATAGCCAGAGAAGGTATCCATGAAGCTGAGGAGTTCATGGCCAGTCGTAGAATTGACTAACTTGTTTATCTTTAGCAATGGATAGAAATCCTTCGGGCATGCCTTATTTGAATCAGTAAAGTCGACACACATTCTCCATGTCCCATTGGGCTTATTAACTAAGACAACATTCGATTCCCATTTGGGGTATTGACATTCCTTTATAAATCCTGCTTTCAAGAGTTTCTAAATCTTTGCTGCCGTAGCCATACTCCTTTTTGTCCCCAAGTGCCTTCATTTTTGAATGACCGACTTGTGGTTCGGATCCACACATAGTTTTTGTTCCATTATGTCAGGAGCTATGCTTGGCATTTCAGAAGGGTCGAATGCAAACACATCTCTATATCGCTAGCGATCCCATCCTTTATCATTGGGTCAAGGTCTCTACCAATCTGAACGGTCCACTATGGGCACCCCAGGTCAAAGGATATGGAAACTGTTTCGGAAGTGGGTTCTGGGCAAGGTCTTCTATGTTCTTTCGCTGATGCCGAAAGTACTACCATTGCTTCTGTAGCCACCTTCTTTCTAGCCTTGCTTAGTCGAGACATCTCGCTTGTGGGGGGCTGTTCCTTCCTCCCTAAGGACTTCAGACTCAAATAATAACATTCTTTCACCATCTTTTGGTCTCCATGTTGTTTCCCTACCTTAACATCATCTAGTTCAAACTGAATGACCAAAAGGCAAGGTGCTACAACAATTTTGATGGCATTAAAGGTCGGTCGTCCTAGGATGACATTGTATGGCATGGGGATGTCCACCACTAGAAATTTTGTCTTGACAATTCGTGAGTTGTCCTTGTCCCCCACTTGGACATGTAGTCTTTTAATTTCGAGGGAGTATATGGCTTATTCTCCGAATCCCACAATAGGAGTATTTATTGCTTCCAAGTCTCTTTCATTGTATTGCAACTTCTTAAGGCATTCAAGAGTGATGATATCAACGAAACTTCCTGTGTCGACAAGTTTTTAGCGAACCATAGAGGTAACTATCTTAAGCCATATCACCAAGGCATCATTTTGGTGTGTTTGTAAGGGGCGCATATCCTTTAGACCAAACATCATGGTTGGTCCTATCAGTAGTTTCAATTCCCTAGCAGCCGTAACCTGGCTGAGCTTCCAGATTTGAGCTTTCTAGTACCCCGCATTCAGTTCCTTATCATCAACCCTCCAATGATGGTCGCTATTATCTCTATGTTGCAGTCAGCATCGTTGTCTTTCTTTCCTTTTGACAATTGCGATCCTCCCCTCTTCCTCTTCTCAAGAAGCGATTAAGCTGCCTGTGGTCAACTAGCTCGTGAAGGGCTTTCTTGAGTTCATGACATTCAAAGGTATCGTGCCCGTATCCTCATGGTGTTCATAATACTTGTTCTTGTTCTTGAATTTCAATGGAGTCTCAATAAGCTTTGGTAGCCTTAGCATGGGGTTGCCCTTGATTTCCATGGGGACCAAGGGGTACTGTAGAAATGCCCAACTCTTTCCTCATCATTCCTAGGATGCTTGTCCGTCTGGGAACCCTTTTGCCCCCCATCTTTTTCGAGTGTCTTGTCAGACGAAGTAATCCTGGTGGCTTGTGTGAAATCTTGAACCTTTCTTAGGGCTTCTACTAACATCGTTACTTTACTCTCAGTAAGGGAAAATTTGAACCTTCTTGGGAGCAATCTGTTGAGGAAGGTCGTGTAAACTATCACATCCTGCAAATTCGGGATTAGGACAACTTCACGGTTGAACCTTGTCACGTACTCCTTCAAATCTTCTCATTTGGCTTGCCAAATCTTGGCAAGGTGAATCCTGGTTTTCCATTCTCTTTTGCCCACCATGAAGTGAGCGCTAAAAAGCTTGGCCAACTGAAGGAAGGAGGTAATACTCCCATTAGGAAGACCATTGAACCACTTCTGCGTGATCCCCTTCAACGTGGTAGGGAAGTAACGACAATAGGTTCCATCATTGACACCCTATACGTACATCTGTGCGTTATAGATATTTGGATGATAGTCAGGATCTGCAGTTCCATCAAAGCCGTTGATGGTTGGCCTCTTAACTTTCTTAGGGAAAGATGTCTCCATGATTACTTTATTGAAGGGCATTGAGAAGGAATACAAAGATCCTCTCTCTAAGGAGGCCCTAATCTGAAGCACAGGAGGCTTATGATGGCCTAACTTAATTAACGAAGGTGAATCATAACACTGGGAAAGTAGCCCCAGGTTTTGTCCCCTTTTGGCCTCGGCCATTCGGGGGTGGGGGGAGGATGAGTTCTATGGCGTACTCAAGTTCTTGTCAAGGACCTTCTCAAGGACCTGGCTGGCGAATGAACTTTTTCTAGGAAACTCCCCAATTCTAAGTAATTCAGGGGGGGGGGGGGGGAGGACAGAAAGTGCACATCATACCATTCGACTCCCCTATTCTTGGATGCATATGGAATTGTAACGAATTGAGAGGGAGCGATATTATAGGCTTTCCGAAGAGCCTGCTTAGCTTCGATTGTTCTCCTGGGATCCCCAACTAGCAAAGGACTCACCTCCCCCTGGGGGCTTTGGTTCCGAGCCTCCTGGTATGGAGGGGTACACCCAAGCATTGTCTCATATTCGAATCCTCGAATGGGCTCGAGTAATATCTTTTTGCACATGTCTCGAATCACTGCTTCTTGCACTTGCTTAAGCGCCTCCCCCAACTGTTCCAGAGTAACAAATTGTTGAGTTGAAAGGCGATCCACCGAGTACTCCCCATAACTATGAGCCGGAGAGCCGTCATGCCCCCTTAGTGGGTCTTTGGCTGTCCCTTCCCGTCTCTCCCTACATCGATGCTTTAGATTGTGTACAACCAGTTCGCCGATACTTCCCCACAGAGAGCGCCAATCTATTTCAGAAGAAACTTAGATGCGTGGGAGCAAAACCCAAACTTACATTTGGTTGACGTGTTGCTTGACTGCGCTAACTGATGTGCCTGCTCCTTGATGACCTGCACGAAGATTGACTCTGAGAGTGTTTCCCGATAAAGGTCCCTTTGACGTTCAAGTCAGTTTCAGAGTGAGGAAAAGTAACAGCAAGAGAGAAAAGAGGAGAGCGAGAGAGTGGGTTTATTGTTTTTGGAGAGTACGTAATGAGAAGTCAAATCATAAATAGTGGAAAACTCCCAAAAAGGGGAAGTCTTGGGGTATTTATAGCCTTGTGGTTGGCAGCCCAGGTCAGAATGGTACTTTTCTCTTATGAGGGTCAAATTACCGCTATACCCCTCTAGTATCCTTCTTCCTGCCCTATAGTCAACTATGGCCATATGTTGACCGAACCCGTGCCATATGTTGCATTCTTATTGGTTGAGTCACTAAATATCCCAAGGTTGTACAATTCTTGTCATTGCATAATTTATCTTCAAATGCATAGGTAAAGTTGTTGGCAATATAAATTCTAACAGCTACATAACTGCTGCTAATCGCGCCTATCACTGCAAAATTGTGCTAAACGATGTGAACTACAGCTAGATGATGCTCAACATTGCTAACATGCTATTAAACCCTAATAGCTAATCCTAATTGTTGCCACACGTGGCTAAATGTTGCTATACACTACTAACTGTTAATACATAATCTGACCATTGGCAAACATTGCTCTATGCAGCCAATTGCAAACGATTAATCCTAACCACTGCCACGCACTAACTGTTATTCTTTACCGTTGCCATACGCTGATAAAAATGCAAGAAAACTTTGTTATGCACTACTAATTACTGCCAGGCGCTGCTTGTTAAATCTAATTACTGGTAATGGCAAAAAGTTGTTTGTACCACAGAGACCAATAGGCTCAAACAAGTCAAAAAATTTTCCCACCCGATGATCCAAAGCAGATTGTTTACAATTCATAATTGAACATCAATGTGTTTTACCGGGTCCAAGCGAACCTTAAAAAAACAAAACAAGGGTCTAGAGTCTAGAGTTGAAGAGCGGCTGCCTACTCCTACAAATACGATATCTATTTTTAAAAAAAGAAAAACAGAAAAGGAGTAGCAGTGGCTGGTCTAAAATCCTAGAAGTAGCATTTTCCTTGCTCCTTTATACACGCTCCTTTAGCCTTCCTTTCCTCCCTCCAACTCCATCACCTCCTTTCCTTCCCCACTGACTCTCTCTCTCGCTGTCTGTCTTTCTTCCTACTCAGTCACTTTCTCTCCCTTCACTACCCCCCTCCCCAGCAACCACTCTCTCAGGCAGATCGAAATGGCGACAAGGGAGGCACACTACAGGGGGGTGAGAAAGCGCCCCTGGGGCCGTTACGCCGCCGAGATTCGCGACCCATGGAAGAAGACCCGGGTCTGGCTCGGCACCTTCGACACTCCCGAAGAGGCGGCTCTCGCCTACGATGGCGCCGCCCGCTCTCTCCGCGGCATCAAGGCCAAAACCAACTTCCCCCTCCTCTCTCCACCACCACCTCCGACTCCGCCTCCGCCGCCGCCGCCTGCTCCGCCTTCCCTCGACCTCAACCTCCACCCTGCCTGGCATCCGCACCTCACCGGCGGCCGCTTCGTCGAGTTTCTACAGTCCGCCGGCCCGATTAAGCCCGGCTCGAGGGTGGAAGGGTTGGGCTTGGGCCTCGGTCTGGGGAGTGGTGGACGTGGGCTGGGGTTTGATTTGAATGAGCCGCCCCCTGTTTGGCTGTGACTTCACTTGTAAGTGTGAATGAGGAGAGAGAAAGCGACTTAGGTTGGCTGACTTTATTAAGTAAATTAGCCTGCTTAATTAATGTTTTGGTGTCTAGCTAATCCTTTCTTTTTTTAGTCAATCTCTCTCTTTTTTTCCCCCCACGCTGCCATTTTGTTGTATCTTAAGATTCTCTCCACTTCCATTCTATTTTAGCGTTCTTAGAGTATGGAGAGAGAAATTATGACTAATATCTTAGAGAGAGAGAAATTATGACTAGTATATTGCATGTACATTATTATTACTGTTGTTGTTTTAGTGTCGCTGCTTTTGCTGTTTTTATAATTTATATTTGTATGACGGAGTGTGTTGATTTCTTTCTTGTGTTGCCCAGTTTTAGAATGGTAATGCGAGACTTGCTTTATAATGCTGATTAATTTTGGTGACTATATATGATTTGTTCAATTGCTGTAATAAATTGCTTAGATTAAGGTTACCTTTTGCGTAGAAGAGTCGATTTGCTGAGGTTGTCTGGCATTGTGACATATGGCATCTTCCTCTTGTTTAAGCCTCCCTACACAATATGGAAAAAGAGAGGTCCACGAGACAATCGGCCCAACGGGCCTAACAAAGTTATACTAACAAAAAAGGTACTCTTTCATGTGATTAGTGATGTCACTTAAATATGAGTTTGAAGCACTTTCGATTTAATCGGAGGTAGAATAATCCGATTTGAGTTAGAGATAGGATATTAAAATTTGAGTCGTTGCCAAATAGAAATTGTAATTAGAGTTGGATTCACATTGGATTTGGAGAGAAAGTAATATCCGTTCCGACTATTTTGTTAAATTATTAAAATTAAAATTTTAAATTTTATAAATCTAAAGTCTACCCTCTATGTTCAATTGCGCTCCTGACCCCTATCCTAATTTTCGACTTCCTATTGTTGCTTCGGGTGTGATCTACTTCCTTGCAATTTGTCAATCTTTTCTAATTTCACATTAAATGTTCAAATATTTGGTTGGTTGAGAGGAAGGTGCATGTTATCTTATCGATAAGTGGACGGAACAAGTTTGAATGAAAAAAAAAATTATACAAAATTGTTCCAGTGGGAAAGGAAATTGATTAGGATCAGATTAAATTCGACTTCAATCGGATTTGACAAGGATCGGACTAGGAGGTTGTCTCCCATCTATCAAATTGGATACAGACTGGACTTTTGAATTTGAAATTTAATCGGATTAAAATATTCCAACATTCAATTCGAATCCAATCTTTTCACATCTATACACGTTATACGCTTTCAGTAATGTTTTAAAAATTACGTTAATTAAAAGCTAAAACCAAATGTTGCAGATTCAATATCGGTTTCATGCTCCACATTTTTCCTTACATTACATGTGTAAATCAATG
>JACYFF010003369.1:22895326-22905657 GCA_017589665.1 Selenicereus undatus
GGTTTCATGCTCCACATTTTTCCTTACATTACATGTGTAAATCAATGTTGTAAAAGTTTTTACGTCAATGTGAAGTTGTTTAGATTCAAGTTTCAGACTTTTAGGCCTTGTTTAGATCTTGGAAAATAAGATGAAGAGAAAGTTGAAAGGAAAAAAAATGAGGAAAAAAAATGAGAAGGAAAGTCATTTTCTTTATCTTGTTTGGTTTACAGAAAAAATACAACGAAAAAAAACAACTTTCTACCAAACTTTTTTTTCTTTGTTTGGACTTGAGAAAATGAATAGAGCAAAGAAAAATATATCTTGTAAGATTAAAATGTTATATCAAAGTTGTCCTTTGCTAGTCAATGCCAATGGAACTCCTCAAAATAATACCATAAAAAATAGAGAAGACATACAATTCGGTAACCTCTAAAACTTTCTCATTCTAATGCAAATTTCTACTTCAAACTCCCTGGTTTTGTTACAATTCAAAAGTTTACAATTTCAAATCAAATTATCCAGAACATTCGGAGTTTTACTTGAAAATAACAAAAACATAAGGAGAACCAATAACATCAACGAGTTGAGAGGAATGAGAGCTCCAAATTTTCGAAATCCCAAGCTACTCCAAGAACTCATTAGCGAATTTGACTTTTAACCACAACTCACGACGAGCAACTGGGCAAGCAAGAAACGCTCTAACTGAATTAGGGTCTACTGAAAGAGCTTGATAGACTTTCATTTGTGATATCTCACTTAAACCTTCAACCTATAAACATAACATCAAAGGGGATTATATTTCCGAACTTGTAGGTGTAGCATGCTGCATAATACAAGCAAGAGGTTTCCCTCATAGTAGTAACATTGCCAAAGCAAACAAGTGACCTGCAAACTCTACAAATCCTAAGCCCTATCAAATTCAGACTGCTTCTATCACCTAAACCCTTTGCAAAGAGGAAAAGATACATTGTAATTCAGGTCTACATCCATCTCCTAACCAATAAGAAAGTATACTGTCATGAGGAATCCTTTATGTCAATAAGAAGAGCGTACACCAACCCCTTCCCCCAACTGAAGGAGTTACCAAAGTGCATTGTGAAATTGAAGAAACCATTCAAATGAACTCCAACCACGAAAATCAAGGGGCTCTTTCAGCAAAGCACGCATGCAATATAGAGAGATTCTGTCACTATAAAAAGAGACCAAAAAGTAGCCACTTGTTTAGAGACTCTCAATCAGCAAGAGAAGGCTACATGCATTCAAAGGCTTACAAAGACAACCATTTCGAAACCCAAATTGCACTTCAGGAAACAAATGTTTTCAGCAGGAAGCGTAACACAATAGGGTAAGTAATGGCTAGTTGGAGGGCTGAAAATATTAGTCTCAAGCCTTCACACAGAATGCTAAAGACCATGCCTTTAATTAGTAAGAGAAATGACAATAGTTAACACAAACAGAGTAACAACAATGGCTCTTGAGAAAGACAACTTAAGACACCAATCTGCTGCCAGCCTATCACAACCACATAAGGCACCACACAACACAGTCAATGAGACCATACAAATGAAGCTCAAACACCCTGACATTATAGTGAATAACTATCAGGTTCTAAACAAGAACTGATTAATCAGAATCCAAATCGAACCCATATATAATTGGTCATCCTAAATTCCAAACAATGATTGACCTACCTCAGACCAAGATCGGAACATCCGTTTTTTATTATCCATTACAGAAAAATTTTAAAAATCCATAACAAAAGATAATCAATTCCACCATCAACACCCCACGGAACAAATAACAGAAAAAAAAAACTCAAATTACACAATGCCCTGCGCAAAGCACGACTCAAATAGTTAATATTAAGGAAAAAATCAAATAATGACTTGGATTTCTACGTTGCTGATTCCTGGGGGCAAGAGGGATGGAACCCTAATTTTGCCATCCATGAAACCCTAGAATCAACATGCCATATAGAGAGAGACAGAGAGAGAGAGAGAGAGAGAGTTACCGGATTATAGACAAAGATGGTCGCCGAAGTAGAGCATCCCCGGAGGAAGTCGGAGGAGGTGGTAGAACACTACTAAAAAAGTTCACATTAACGACGGAACTCAGCGACGGAAAATATTAACGACAGATTTGGCGACGGAAATGACGACGGATAAATAGCTTTACCAAAAAGTCAGATTTGACGACAGACATGGCGACGGAAATTCAAATCCGTCGCCTAAATCCAAAAACATTTAATTATTTTTTAAAAACTTGGCGACGGAATATCCGTCGCCTAAAATTTTTTTTTTTTAAAAAAAGAAAAATATAATTTTTTTTCAGAAAGGTGGCGACGGAAATTCCGTCGCCACTTAAAAAAATTCAAACTGGCGACGGAAATTCCGTCGCCAGGTCGTTTAAATGAAACCAGATCTAGTTTCATTTCGCTGCAACTCGAGTCGAGGAGAGAGAGAGAGCAAAACACCGAGCGAACGCCGTGAGCAGCGCCAGCGCCACCCCCCCCCCCCGCCGTGCCCAGCCGCCGCCGCCGGCCGTCCGTCGCTTCTGCCGCCGCCACTCAGTCGCCCCTTGCCGCCGGCCACCCCCTACCGCCGGTTTTTTGAAGCTAAGTGAGGTATTTTCTCACCTAAACAACTTGAAATTTCTACAAATTTTTGTATTACATTGTTAGAATTTTGTAGTTAGTTCATATTTATGTTGAAATGTGGTGTTTGTGTGAGATTATTGGTCTAATTTGGTTCAAGATTGAGGTAAATGCGATTTAGGGTTTAGGTTTGGTAGTTTGAAGTTAAAGTTTGATATATTGGTGGAATGAAATAGTTTTATTGATAATGTTGTTGAAATGTGCAATTTGTGTGAGGTTATTGGTCTAATTCGTTACAAGAATTTGTTAAATGCGATTTAGGGTTGAGGTTTGGTAGTTTGAAGTTGAAATTTCGTATATTGGTGGAATGAAATGTTTTAATTGATAATGTTGTTGAAATTTGGTTGAAGAATTTGATAAATGCAATTTAGGGTTTAGGTTTGGTGATGTGAACTTGAAAGTTGATATGTTGGTGGATTGAGATGCTTTAGTTTATTATTTTGTTCAAATGCGATGTTTGTATGAAGTTGTAACTCATATTAGTTTTGTGATGTTCGTGAGAATGTAAGTGTATTTATCACGTAGTTGTAATGATTTTTTTTGGGTGCATGTGAAAATTTTGAAGTAAGCAAAAAAAAAAAAATTGCGTAATTTACGTAGTTATTATAATTGAGTTTTAAATTAATCCTTATCAAATACCTTACGTGGTTATTGTTATTTGAGCAGAATATGAATGGTCCTCCACATCGTAGGTGGATGTATAATAGATTACTGCATGATCGTAGTGGTTATACGCAAGAATTTCTGGATGGAGTAAACGAATTCGATCAATTCGCACGTACATAGACAGAGTTTTTGAATGGGGGAAAGTATAGATGTCCTTGTGCGAAATGCAGAAATAGGGTGTACTTGACACCTGATGAGGTCAAGATGCACCTTATGTATAAGGGTTTTGTGCAAGGGTATTGGTTTTGGATAAGTCATGGGGAAATAGAACCTCAGGAATATGGTTGTGGGTATCAAAATAGTGAAATTCCCGAAGTTGGAGGTTCAAGTCATGTTAATAATGACTATTCTGAATCCTATATAGATCGGATGGAGGACATGGTTGATGATGCTATAATAGCAAATCAAAATGTAAGGGAGGAGGGGTCAAGCACTTGCCGAGAACCATTTTATAATATGGTTCAAGCAGCTCAACAACCCTTATATGATGGTTGCTCCACCCACAGTAAGCTATCTGCGGCGGTGAGGCTGTTGAGTATTAAATTTGATTATAGTATGCCTCAAAACTGTTTTAATGAAGTTGTTCAATTAATGAAAGAGATGTGTCCTCCTAACAACCGCGTGCCTAACAACTACGGGCAAACGAAGAAGGTTGTTAAAGATCTCGGCAACGATGTGGTCCAAATTGATTGTTGCCGGAAAGGTTGCATGCTATTTTATAAGGAGGACGCAAACTTGGATGCGTGCAAGTTTTGTGGGCATTCAAGATGGAAGAGGCAAAGGTCACATCAAAGGAATCAGAATCCATTGCCATACGCAAGGATGCATTACTTGCCGTTAAAACCTCGACTGCGGAGGTTGTACGCATCAAGAAGTACCGCAGAGCACATGAGATGGCATTATGAACATCGACGTGAGGACGGTGTTTTATGTCATCCATCAGATGGAGCAGCATGGAAACATTTCGATTCCAAATACCCTCAATTTGCTGCAGAGCCTCGGAATGTGAGGCTTGGCTTATGTGCTGATGGATTTAATCCCTACACATTGTCTTCAAGATCATACTCCATTTGGCCGGTGGTCGTTACACCATATAACCTTCCCCCTGAAATGTGTATGACCACACCGTTTATGTTCTTGACTTGTGTAATCCCCGGGCCTAAAAATCCCAAGAACAACATAGATGTATATTTACAACCTCTTGTCGATGAGTTGAAAGAGTTGTGGGATGTTGGAGTTGAGACTTACGATATTTCTACGGGGCGTACATTTCAGATGAAGGCTGCACTTATGTGGACGATTAATGATTTTCCCGCGTACGAAATGTTATCTGGGTGGAGTACTAATGGCCAATTGGCATGCCCCGTATGTATGAAACAACAAAAGGCTTTGAGATTGCGAAATGGAGGTAAATTCTCATGGTTTGACTGTCATCGATATTTTTTGCCAAGGAATCATGCATTCAGAAGAAATAGAACTGCATTTAGGAAAGGGAGAACTGTTACAGGGGGTCCTCCTCGTCGATTGACCGGGGAAGAACTGTATGTGGAGGTGGAAGATTACCCAATGGTAACCACAAATGGTGACTTTGTCATACCAGGATTTAAGGAGAATGAGCACAACTGGACGAAAAAGAGCATATTATGGGAGTTGCCTTATTGGCAACACCAACTGCTCCGCCATAATTTGGATGTGATGCACATTGAGAAGAACTTCTTCGAAAACATTATCAACACTGTGATGGATGTTAATGGGAAAACAAAGGACAATGCCAAATCAAGAATGGATGTTGCCGAAATATGTGATCGGCCGGAATTACATTTACATTCAGGCCCAAGTGGTAGGCCGGTTAAACCCAAAGCGAAGTTCGTACTTCCTGTGGATAAACGAAGAGAGTTGTGTGAATGGGTGAAAGAGCTTCAAATGCCTGATGGATATTGCTCTAATTTGAGAAATATCGTGGACCCTAATGAGGCTAAGTTCAACAACATGAAAAGTCATGACTGTCATGTCTTCATGGAGACTCTTTTACCAATTGCATTTGGTGCGCTCCCAGATGATGTGTTGAAACCTCTTATTGAGATAAGCCAGTTCTTCAAGAACTTATGCTCAACAACATTGCGGGAAGATATGCTTGAGGAACTGCATCGCAACATTGTCATCACTTTGTGTAAGTTGGAGACCATTTTCCCTCCTGGCTTTTTCAATGTCATGGAGCACCTGCCAGTGCATTTGGCAGAAGAGGCTCAACTAGGTGGTCCAGTACAATACAGATGGATGTATCCATTTGAGAGGTAAATTATACTGTAATTGATGAAAACCTTCTATGAATTCTTATATGTGGAATCACTTAAAAGTGATTGCAATTGTGAATTTGGTAGGTTCTTTGGCCGATTGAAGAGAAAGATAAAGTAGCAGGCGTGTCCTGAAGGTTCAATTAGAGAAGCATACCTAGAGGCGGAGAGGACATTCTTCGCCTCGTATCACTTTGGCTCTAATGTGCCCTCCATGCGTAGTAGGCACAGGAGAAATGAAGATGACGATGAACATATAAATCATTTTCCAACTCTGTCCGTGTTTGAACCGCAACGGACCACTATTGGTAGGGAAAGATCAAGGTATCTCACGGATGCCGAGTATGTTGCTGCTCATCTTCACGTGCTGTTAAATTGTGACGAAGTGAAACCTTATATAGGGTGAGTTGTATTTTCACATCGAATTCAGTTTATCATTCATAACGCAAGTATGTTAATACGCTTCGTAAAATGTGATAGTATTTTCACAGACCAAGTGAGAACCGCACGTCCCAATGTCAGCGACGCAGATGTCGACACCATCATCGAAAGTCATTTCCCAGATTGGTTTAGTGAGAATGTAAGTATTCGAACTCATTTATTTACAATTTGAACATAACAATTAATTAGGTGCAGTGTATTAATTAAAACCACTTGTTATGTCACCGTAGGTGCATTATATTCAATTGTTCGACACCGACAAACATTGCTACCTGAGTCAATTGGTTGTGAAGCCAAAACGGTGTGTGTCGACGTGGACGGCGTATAGAGTAAATGGATTCAAATTCCACACAGAAGCTCGTAGCGTCGGGAAGAGAACATATAATTGTGGTGTTGGTGTTTGTGGCACTGGGGAAGGCGATATTGAGAATGATTATTATGGTGTACTGGAGGACATTGTCCAAATTGAGTACGTAGGCGAACCACTTAAACGATGTGTGCTCTTCAGTTGTCAGTGGTTCGACCCCACATTGAATCGTGGGACACGATCTCATAAACTAAGCAACCTTATTGAGGTCCACCGTACAAGAAGATACCGAAAGTACGACCCATTTATCTTCCCAAACACCGTATCACAAGTATACTTTATGCCACATGCAGATCGCTCAAGGGATAGGGCGGATTGGCTTGTTGTCATACCAACCAAACCAAGGGCGAGAGTGGATCAGCAATACACTCTACCATCTGCGTACCAACAAACGGACATGACGACTATCGTCGAACCTGCGAATGACGCCATCCCTGCGTCATTAGTGGATGAAAGTGCACCACCGGATGAGGTTAACGATGAAATAGGGTTTTCATTCGTTCAGGGAAATGACGAGATAGATGAGGTACAAAATGATGAGGATGAAGAAGAGGGGGAGTGGGATGACGGTAATGAAACAGATGAAGTTGAAGAAAATTTGCATTTGTATGATGATGATGACGATGACGATGACGATGCGGATGATTGAGTGGTTACGAATTCTTATGTGTTTGAGTAGTTCGCATGTCAAACAATTGTTTGGGACTTTACTTATGTTGTATGAATGAGTTTTGCAAAATTTGTGTCACCTACATACCGATTATGATGTATGATGTCAAACGATTTACATGTACAATCATTATATATTTGCTCTTGGCGTTGTTGTCACATATTTCAGGTATGGATTCAAGTTCTCGTCGAGCAAAGTCCTCCCCTCGAGGTAGAGGACGAGGGCGTCGGAGCTCTGCTGTGGATCCGACCGCAATGGACATTGATCCATCTTTCCCCCAGGTACCTCATACACCAGTTCAGCCAGGAGTGACAATGGCTGCTTACATACCAGGTATTTCAGGACCCCTGCCTCCCCCATTTGGGGTTTTCCATCAACAGACCTCATACATTCCCAACCAAAGCACGATGTACGGCCAATTTGCGTACAACATTCCTCCAAACCCCCATGTTATTCACAATGTGCACCCCACTCCCCAACCCACTCACCCTAACACAAACCAGTCCCAAGAGAACATTGGAAGTGGTGAAAGTGAAGCACAATCCAGTCATGGGAGCACTCGAGCAAAGATTTGGATTGAGCCAGATGGTAACGGGTAAGTCTTCATTTGTTATATCTTACAAAGTACTACATGAATTTTGCATAACAAGTAATGAATTTTATGTGTAATGTTCAATTAGATTTCTCCCCAATGATGGTGCTGTTGGTAGGATTTCGCTCATATTTCAAAGCAAGTTTGCCGGAGCTTGGCCTACTTGGAGCAAAGTGCCCAAACCAGTACGAGATTTGTGGTTCGGGGAGTTCAAGGTAACTACAGTGACTTCGTATTAACAATTTCTGTCAACGTGCTATATTAGTATTGCATTGTTTGATGTGTTCTTTGTTTTCATAATTGCAGAAGTGGTTTACTTGGGATCCGATCCATGAGGATCGTATGAGAAGGAATTTTGAAAACCGAGGCAACGCACGCTTGAGAGACTTCTTCGACAAAGCAAGGAAGCATAACAAGAAGCCTGTTTGGCTCGGTGATGCTCAATGGGAGGGACTCCAACAGCACTGGGCGAATGAACATTACAAGAAATTGCGTGAGACAACCCAGAAGAACCGACTGGGGACTCCAAAAAGTGGTGGCCCATCCCTCCACACCTGTGGCTCGATCCCCATGCATGAGCATAGACTGCGTCTGGTAAATGAATTAATGTTCGCTATGTTTTCGTTAAAGTTTAATACTGTATTTTGTATTGTACTTGACATCATTCTTTATGGCACGTACATAGAGGGAACAACTTGGGACAGAGCCCACCATTGTCGAATTGTTCAGTCGCACTCACAAACTCCAAGGTAAAGAAGATGCCCCCTGGGTTGACAAGAAATAACAACAAACATATGTAAGCAACTAGCTATTCTCAATCTTAATTGGTAGTTCAACATGAACTCGTATACTTCATTTTAAGTTATTGTACTATGCATGATTTTGTGCGCATGTTGCGGTATTGTAGGAAACTTTTGAACGCGATTTTCAAAATGTTATCAATTCTCAAGGGGGCGAGGATGGATCTTCTGAAGATCCAAACCAGCCATTTCCCAACCCAAATGAGTTGTGGGTGAAGGCGTTCAAGAACAAGAAGGGTCGGATTTACGGCATTGGTGACGAGGCTGTCAACATGAGGGAATCCGGTTACTTCAGTCCCACTCAAAGATCCGGTATTTTTTTCATATTACAGTTCCAACAACCATGGTTATACATTTAATTTACTTAATGACAAAGCTAGTATAGTAATTTACTTAAATGTCTGTCAGCAGGTTCGGGTTCTACGCCATCGCAACAAGAGCTCAATGAGTTAAGGGGTGTAGTAACCAACTTGGGGGGTGAGTTATCTTCACAAGCTGAAAGCTACCGGTTGGTTATGGAGAAATGTAAGCAACTGGAGGAATCCAACAGATTGCTCACACAAAGCAACCAACAACTGAGCCAACAAATGATGAGCATCGATCAACGCCTCCAAGCTTTCTTTCAAATGCAACAGGCGTCTGGCTCGGGATCTCAGCCACCATTTACTCATCCCTCGCAACATCATGAGGAAGATGGTGAGGAAGAGGAAGAGGAAGAGGAAGGCGAAGAGGAAGAGGAAGACCTTGGTGATTGATGAGTTGGTTGCAGTTTTCCTTCAGCTGGTGGCTCTTCTGCTTGATTCTTCACGAAGTACATCATTTCTCTTGCTGCTTGCTTCCCTTCCCCTTCCTGCTAATTTCACTCCCCTCCCCCTACTGCCTATTTGACTTCCCTCCCATTTGGCGCTTACTTCACCCTCTTCTGCAAACATATATATCACTTTATTCTCAATTACTGGTAACTTGTGGTTATTTTGTTTGGATTTGTGGTTTGTGATATGTACAGACTTCGTTTGGAGCTTGTAGTTTGTGATATGTAGAAAATTTGTTTGGAACTTGTGGTTTGTGAATTGAAAACCCTTGGTTTTCAATTTTTGTGTTGTTGTGGATGTGAAATTCCACCTTTGTGTGAGTTGCAATTGTTGAGAACGCTTCGAATGAAGTCGTTGGATGTTGATTGGGTGCGGAAATCTTATAAATTTCTTGCAGGGAATTATTTGTATGTACGGAATTGATCAAAAACAAGCAATTTTATTTTAAAAAAAACAGAAACATAGCGACGGAATGGCGACAGATAACATTTTTTTTTTGTTTTTTGGGAGGAGGTGGCGACGGAATTAAAATTCCGTCGCCATCAGAGACGGAATTTCCATCTCTAATTCCGTCGCCACCTCCTGCCCCGCCACTTCCCCGCCAAAAAAAGTACGTCGCACATTCTGTCGCTGAATCCGTCGCTGATGGCGACGGATTTTTGAAATTCCGTCGCCGGATACTCAGCGACGAGCGAAAATCCGACAGTCGTATTCCGTCGCCATTTCCGTCGCTGATATGAAATTTCCGTCGCCGATTAACAATATTCCGTCGTTAAATCCGTCTGTATTTTGCATTTTTCTTGTAGTGGAAAGAGGGGGGTTGCGAGGAGAGACAGAGTGAGAGTCGGGGGTGGGGGATATGCAAAGAGAGCGTGACGCGTGAGAGTTGAAGTGAGGAAGGGGGAGGGTTATCGGGCCAATGACGAATAATTTTCCAGTGTTTTTCCTCACATTTTTGTGAGGAAAATATCTTGTACTATATTTTCTTAATTTTCTTCCAACTTTTCTCTCTTATTTTTTTTCATTTCATTTTTCCTCATTCCAAACATGGGAA
>JACYFF010003369.1:22959735-23003162 GCA_017589665.1 Selenicereus undatus
TATAGATCATCTTTAAAACTAACTGAAATTAACATAGTTTGAAACAAAGTTGGAAAATGCCTTGTCATATAATTTGGATTTTGAAGATTGTGTAGTACTATAGTTGACAAAGTTGAGAAATTTTCATACTATTTTTGTGATTTTAGAGTCCCAATGTCGAGATTAAGTGATTTTTTGTGATTTATTTTAAAGCTTATTTTGTGAATATGAATTTAGATTGTTAATTTGATATTTTTCATAAAAATATTGTCCAACTTTGAATTGTACGACTACATGGAAAACCATATATATTTGCATGTAATTCTTTCTTTGTGTAATTGTGTTTGTGTAGACATTGATCTGTCTGCAACTATTTGGATTTGTTAGAAGTTTGTTTCTTTTTTTCTCGTCAATATTATAAGTTATTTTTGTTTATTAGTAGAATAAGGATCTAATTTAATTATATGGCTTAATTTCTACACACTTGAGGTTTTTACAAAATTATGTTGTCTCCATTTATTTATTATTTTTCCATATTTTATTGTATCTTGCCAATCTGAAGATATATGATCATAAATGTTTTTCATTATTTAAAGTTACTTGAGTTAAGTAATATTTGTCGATGTTTACTGTTGTATAATATAGTAAATTCATTTAGATCTTAGATAAGCTTATAACATCATTGCTTGATATATATGTAGTATTTTGATGCGCACAGTCCATCAAAGATGCATAGAGTTTACTGCTATAACTTTTGAAAAACCAAAACTAAACAACACATGAAAATAGTGATTCATTGGGTAATTACTAATGGGACTCTATTAGGTGTCACCTAATGTCACTTCGTCAGTGATCTCACTTGTGAAACTAGTGATTGTGGATTCTACTGTTGCCATTGGATTGATGTGTCACTGTATTTATGGTTCTAATTTTGCTGATTTGATTATAGGGAGTAAGGAAGATCTCCAAATAAGTGGCGCAAGGAGGTCTTGGGTTGATAGAGTGCAAAATATGGATGCTAGTAGATCGAGCTGGCTGGTTGCTGCTATTCAAAATGAGATGGATTGTTGGGAATTGTCACTTGTTTGCCATATTTGTTTTTAAGTGAATCCACCCATATTGGTTGTACAAGGATTTTTTAGTAGAATTTGGTCTGAAGCATCATTGATAAAGTTATTCGGAAAGATAAGGAGATGTTTATTATCATATTTCATTCTAAGTGACAGAGACAATGTGCCAAGGAAAATGTGCACTGCCTTAACAAGAAACCTATGATAGTCAAACCCAGGCCCCTTGGTGTCGACATGGATATAGATGTTAAGTCTATTCACATTTGGGGTCAGCTCCTTGTCTACATCCAAAATTTTAGGGCCCTGATCGTTTGAGCAAAGTTGTTAGCCTAGCTAGTTGGAATGTTAATTATGGATGACAAGCAAACTACAGAGAAAACTAGACTGAATTAAACACAAGTGCCAATAGGAATGGATATAACTTAGACCCTACTTATTGATGTTGGATTCATGGATGAACATGAAGATCTTATCGTGAAACATATGGAGTTTGAGTGGAAGCAAAATAGATGTTTAACATGTCATATATCTGGCCATACAATGGACAATTGTAGGAAGGGAATTAAGCTTCGAACCTAAGCAAAAACCAATTCCTGTGATTCATGATATAAGGGACCTCCATGTAAGACAATTACAACAGCTTGAACCTGAAGCTGGTTTACCATAACTGGAGCATCAGCTAGGTGGTAAAGAGCTTGATGTTGGACAGGGTCACTCTTTTGACCATCTAATGGATTAAGGGGAGGGGTCTTAAGCGGAGGGGTCCAACTCAAGAACGAGTCTTAAGTCTATCGTAAGTGCTAAAGATCCTAATGGATACCTGAGATTTGAGTGTGGATAGTATTGCAGTTTGAAATGTGAGAGGTATGAATAACCCATTCGAAGGAATTAATATATAAAATTAAGTGTAAATAGATTTATCTTAATCCTGCAATGGAAAATGATCGAACCATGGTTTTGAATTACTAATCGAGGAATGAACTCACAATTTAAAGAACCTTCATGATCCCACAGCCTAAGAGCCATAGGGTTTTGTTCAGAAAACTTTTTAGAGAACCCTCAGTGTTTCTGGTATATTTTTTCTCTTAGACTGGTCACCTTTTATAATAGATGGTCTAGTCAAGGAACTAGGGTTTCTAAGGTAGCGAAGTCATCAGCTTATTGTGCTTATTAGCCTCACACCTCTTTTGGGTGTATTATGCCCTAAGTCAAATATCTCCCACTCACACATAAGAGAGTGCTTATTTTCACCTTAAGAAAAACTAATTTTTCTTTTGTTTTTGTACAATCTTCATACACAACAAATAGGTTGTGCGACCAGCATATTTGTAAGAGATTTATGTTATACATCTATTAGGAATATGTAACCTCTCGTCGAAAACCGCCCATGAGTAGGTGGAAGTATACAAGTACCCTAGTTCATTTCAATCTCATCAAGATGTCTCACTTTGATCTCATCAAACCATCATGTTTCATATTCACAATTATGACCCATATGTCATAACTGGTGCCTTGGTGAATAGAAACTAATGAGATTCTGTGAATGATCTTCCTCTTCTCACAAGACTTTCGATCAAATCCAACTCGTTTTTCTAGACATGTCCCCCCAGACCGAATCATTCATGATCCTTTGGCAACACATTAAGATGGCGAACATTGAATACTTTGTGGGGGACTTATTGTTACACTGTGATGTTATTTTGGTTAAAGAATGTTGGGTCAACTTACCAAAGAATAGCTACCACTCTACTACATGACTTAATGTATAAGGAAGTCAAAGTATGTGTGGATAACATGATTATATGATCTAAGTAGAGGGATGGTCATGTTCCAATTGTCTGAAAATTTTGCACCAGAAATATAATATGCTTTTGAATCCACAGAAGCGTGCATTTTCGGTCACTTCAGGAAACTTGCTAGGATATGTGGGTAGCCTCAGGGGAATTGAGGTCAACCCCTTGAAAATAAAGGCGATACAGGAATTGCCACTGCCTAGGATAAAGAAGGAAATACGAGGATTCCTAGGTCGTTTGTAACACATCAGTCACTTCTTATTAAAGCTTACAATGGTATGTGAACCTATCTTTGAGATTGGTGAAAGGGGCAAAACCACAATGGGATTAATAATGCAAAAAGGCATTTGATAGGATCAAGGAACACTTGTCTAAACCACAAGTGCCAGTTCCCCCGCAACTGGGCATTCCCCTCATCCAGCCATCCTATATCTCATAACAAGGGCCACCGCGATGGGGGCCATGTTAGCCCAGAAAATAGAAGGAGAAGAAAAGGCTACCTATTATGTGAGTAAAAAGCTTCTTGAATATGAATCCCACTACACGCCCCTGGACAAAACCGCCTTGGCCTTAGTATGGGCAATCAAGAAGCTCAGACATTACAAGTTAACCCATATCATACATATGCTAGCCCCAATGGACCCGATAGGATATTTGCTTTAGTAAAAAATAATGAACAGCAAGGTAGCTAGGTGGATGGTAATGTTGTCAGAGTTTGATATACATTACTCCTACAGAAGTCCATCAACAGTGTCCAGCTTCTTAGCAGACCTACCAATCGCGGATCAAAAGGATGACTCTTTTGACTTTCCAGATGAGGATTTCCTTCAGGTAGAAGAATATTTGTAGACATTGTACTTCGATGGGGCTTTAAATCAAAAAGGATTTGGGGTAGGCTCCTTTTGATGTCTCGAGAAGAGGTGCTACCCCTATTTCAGTCAAAGTGGACTTTGACGATAGTAATAATGCAGCAAAGTACAAAGCTTGTATTATGGGGTTACAAGCTGCTATAAAAATAGGAGCGAAGAATCTGCGTGTGGTGCACGGAGACTCCAATTTGATAATCAATCAAATGTCACGAAATTGGAAAGTGAGAAGTAAAGCCTTGGCACCGTACCAAGCCCATCTGGTGGTCCTTACCAAGAACTTTGCTCACATCACTTATACTTGGCTCTCCCAAGAAGATAACCAATTTCTGGCTGTCCTCGAAATATTAGTTTTAATGATCAATATCCTTACTCGCATTCATTTGCTACCATTGGCAGTGGAAAGAAGAAATAAGTCGGCCCATTATTATACCATTGAAGTATGCATTGTTGACCTCGTCGCTTGGTATTATGATATTCACCAATGTTTAACAAAGAAATAATACCTACCAGGGTCCTCCCCAAAAGCTCAATGAGCATTAAGCTTGCTAGCCTTGTAATATTTTAAGGATAAAAGAAAGTTGTATAAAAAAAGGGATATGACATCAATCTACTTTGCGTGATGCCAAAAGAAACACGAGAAATCTTGAAGGAAATTCACGATGGTGATATTGCCGCAAGCGCACGGTGGCGTTGTAGTACATCAAAGTCAATCCCACAGAGACTAGGTTAATCTATGGGACCATGTTCCCTCAAGAAAGGCTAAGCAAATTAACATGTAAGATTGAAATTAAACTAATCTACTACATAATCTAATGGATATATATTCAAGGAGTTAAGTCAACCAATCAATTACTTGGTTCAAGAATAGATAAAGCACTTTCTCTTTAATAAGGAAATTTCAAGATGGATAATCGAAATATAACAACCCTCTTTCAAGGTCAAGTGAAATACCCAAATCAAATCAATCGTCAATTCTCATGGATTCTCGATTAGTCTAGGTTCATTACGCACACGATCATTATTCTAGGTGTCTCGATTGGTAATTCTTTCTCAAGACATCACACAATCAAGTTGAATGTGGTGATTCTGGCATCATATTTCACCTTTCAATACTTCACCCAATATCTAATGCAAACAAGACGACACTCAATCTTCTTACAAGCAATTCAAACTCCAAACTTGATGAAATGAACCCCAACAATTCAAAAGCGCACCAAACAATCAATTCAAGAGCATAGGCAAACACAAGTTCAACATCAATCCCAAGAGTTAAAACTACAAATTAACATGAACTAGATAATCTAATCTATCAATCTAGAAAGCAATAAATCTAATGGAGAAAAGAGAAGAGAAGGGATAGAATTGCTCAGCCCGAACACGTGCTTCAATCTGTCAATTTACAAACGCGATCCTGCTTCCTTGCGAATCTCCCCCTTCTACATGCTATCCCTCACTCTAAAAATGGATTCTATTCCTAACTAGATGCTAGAATTGAATGGAATGATGAATGATGGCTGAAAACAGACCTTTTATCATGAAAAAAACATATTAGTCGAACATCAAAATGTTTGGAAGCCAAATACCTACAAGAAACCTAGAAAAGTCGGAGGAATAGAGGCCACCATCACCACAGTCAGGCCGTGGGCAGCTTTGTCTCGAAATTCTTCTGTTCTTCTTTCTTTCCACGGGCATAGGATTTGGGGTGCCTCCGTGGTGAGTCATAAGGATGAATTTTAAGGGTCAATTCTTGATAAAAAAAAAGGTCTCAAAACCTGCAAAAGTCATCAAAGCACTATATCCAAGCATAAAATGGAATTTTTAGGGTAAAAACAAAGCATAAAACTTATGCATTCCCTAAAAATGCATCAAAATTACCCTAAAATGATATGCTCTATCGGTACTTATCAAAGTCCTCCATGCTTGAACGGTTGCTTGCCCTCAACCAAATGCTAGAGAAAACGAACAAGGGGAGATGTATCTAGGACTCAAAACATAACAAGCTCCATAAAGTAGGGAAGTCATAGCATATCACAAGTAAAAATGCCAATTAACAGCAACCCCATGTAGTGTGTAAAACATTTCAAAATTAGGAGGAGGTGAAGGTTTTCAAAGAAGTACGAGACCACAAGCTCGATATCACACTTAATCACCCCTAAAGAACCAGAAAGCACATCATGCAAGCACATGAAATTGTATAGAGCCAAATGGATTGGTAGAACCATACTTTTGGGTAATATAAATCACTCCCACTCACGTGTTTGAAATATAGCATAGGTTCACTCAAAACTCATTCCAAAGATGCAATCCACCATATGCTCGCCAAGACTCTTAAATTCTCGACCACTAGGAATGCAATGTGCATAAGACAATCAAGAGGAATTTATAAGGGTTGTAATGCGGGCTTGAAGGGTTAAGGGAAAGGAGTGGACAAATGAATTTGGGACAATGTGGGGCTACTTAGCCAAGTGACTAAGGAGCAACCAACAAACTAGCAACAAACCATGAAAATCACTAACACTCAAAACTTTAAAATACAGTGAACATACCCCATGAATGAAATAGGAAATGAGTCGACAAAAAAGGTATACAAGCTATGTACGTATCCAATGCTAATCATGCATTAAATTTTGGTTTTTTTTCTTATTTTCTTGTTTTCCTTTTTTCTTACATGATTTTTTTCTTCTTGTTTCTTTTTTTTGTTTGTCTTTTTTGTAAAATGAAACGAAAATTGCAATTATTGAAAGGCATAGGATCACTAACTATCAACTCAGAACCGAATATATATATACACAACCTAAACAAAATGGAACAAAAACCACCCACTAGATAGATGAGTGGTGCTCCATAGACTTGGTTCATGGTTGGGAACGTGTGTTTGGCCAAGGGCTAATATGAAGTGTTCACAGCAAAGATGGATATAAGCTCAAAGGTGCTAGCAAAAGGGATGAACATGTAATACAAGGGTAGGCTATTTGGCTATGTGGCTAAAATGTTCAATAACAAAGAATGCCTCTGTCACCACATCAACTATGTACATGCTAATGTGGTTTTGAACAGGAATATAGACAAGTTCTAGAGATGCAACATGGAAGAGTCACACACATGAAGGAAACATGAGATTAAATATAATGAATTAGTCTAAATCAGGCTCAATATCTCATAGGACATCTACCAAAGTCGTAATTAGCTCATAAAATGACTCCCATGTACGAACATTAGTGCTAAGCACTTCAAGGGATAACAGAGTTCTCAAACAAGTCAGGGTTCAAAAGAAGAAATATTTACAAAACCTTCACAAATTTTCACATCAAAAGGGATTACACATCAAAAGTTACTCAAACTCAAAAAAGCTATCATACCTAAACAAAAGCATCATTGGAGGTTATCTCAAACCAATCCTCACCATCCTTGCATGCAATCTTATATTCAAACCTAAATGAACTAGATGCAAAAAAAACTAATGCAAACAAAATGGAACCTAAAACTATATGCTCTAACATGTATGCAAACTAATAACAAAAATGCAAATCATGAAGCTACCCTTCCCCCATGCTTAGATAAAGCATTATTATTCAAAGAAAAGAAAGTAAGAGAAGAGAAAGGAAACAAAATATAACAATCTCACCAGGTTAGGTGCTAGGCACACCTAAGCTAAGGCCTCCTAATAACTGAGGCACATGGAGCATCAGCCACTCCATCACATCTTCAAGTATCGACTCATTAAATCAGACATAGTCAAGGCACACAGGAGCTTATCAAACTCTTGGGACCACAATTTTGAAAATATAAGGTGAGAGGCAATAACCAAAACCATACCAAAGACAATAAGTATCCTCTTAACCTTATCAAAACCCATAGAAAAATCACAGAAAGGATTAAAGAATGTAGTCTATGTGATTTTGCTAGGCAAGTCCTCTAGCCTTACACAGTAAGGATCAATGGAGGGATCATACCCTCTTAAGTAACCTAGGGATACAAAATTATCAACTTGCCCACCAAGCATACTAATCATGTTATTCTCACAACCCAAATCAACATTAGAATAAAAAATCATAGGATTACTAATGGGCGCATCAATGTAATACTTAGTGGAAGGAGAGGGTAATGAACAAATAGGTGAAACATGGGAATGATCAATGGGATTAGGGAGAGCAATATTACAACTAGGGCTAGGAGACTCCTCATTCATAAACACATCACGTGTCCCCTTGATAGGCGTCTCAACTTGATCATGCACCTTATCAAAAGTAACTTCCGACTTCAAACATGCATCAGCAACACCAAACCTAGCAACTACCCCAAAAGGCTCACCCACCTCGAGCCATGTGCACTGAGCTAAAGGAAAAGATGAATCATGCAAGGTCAAGACAACATCAATATTTTCTCTGGGTGATGTAAAGTTTGGTTGAGCATAGCGTGCAAAATAAGGACACGAATTAGTTTTATTGTCAGAAGAACTACACAAATCACACCAAAAATGGGTGTAAAAAGATCTCGCATAAAATGCACAACAATCAGGGAATGAATATCTACAAATACAACTGGCCTTCTCAAATTCAAATGAATCTCAAGCAATCCACTTAAGCAAATACCATGCCTCATCAACATTTCTACCATGAAAACCCCAATGCTCTAAAAGAATATGGATTTTACTATTCACACCCTCATCAACAATGCCTAAACATTTTTTCATTTACCCACACAATAATCACATTAAGCAAGAAAAACATTTAAATGCTTAAAATGCCTCCAAAATAACCCATGCTCTAATTAGGAGAAAAGGGAAATTGTCATCGTTGTTTCTCAAAAATTTTATCTTTTTTTGTAATTTTAAATTTTTTTTGGACTTTAATTTTTCAAATAAAAACAAAATGCTTAGTCAAACTTATTGAGAAAAACCCAATATCCAACACTAGTCCCTGGCAACGGTGCCAAAAACTTGATATGGCTGCAAGCACACAGTGGCATTGTAGTACATCATGGACGATCTCATAGAGACTAGGTTAATGTATTGGACTATGTTCCCTCAAAATAGGCTAAGAAAATTAACATGTAAGATTGAAATTAAACTAATCTACTATACAATCTAAGGGATAAATATTCAAGGAATTAAGTCAACCAATCAGTTACCCGATTTAAGAATAGATAAAGCACTTTCTCTTTAATTAGGAAATTTCAAGACGGATAATCGAGATATTACACCCCTCTTTCTTGGTGAAGCGAAATACCCAAATCAAATCAGTCATCAATTCTCATAGATTCTCGATCAGTCTAGGTTCATTAGGCACACGATTATTATTCTAGGTCTCTCAATTGATAATTCTTTCTCAAGACATCACACAACCAAGTTGAATATGGTGATTCTGACATCAGATTTCACCTTTCAGTACTTCACTCAATATCTCATACAAGTAAGAACACGGTCAATCTTCTGACAAGCAATTCAAACTCCAAACTTGATGAAATAAACCCCCAACAATTCAAAAGTGCTCCAAACAATCAATTCAAGAGCACAGGCAAACACAAGTTCAACAACAATCCCAAGAGTTAAAACTACAAATTAACATGAATTACATAATCTAATCTATCAATCTAGAAAGCAATAAATCTAATGGAGAAAAGAGAAGAGAAGGGAAAGAATGGCTCAGTCCGAACGCGTGCTTGAATATGTCAATTTGCAAACGCGATCCCGCTTCCTTGTGAATCTCCTCCTTCTACTTGCTATCCCTCACTCTAAAAATGGATTTTATTCCTAACTAGATGGTAGAATTGAATGGAATGATGAATTATGCCTGAAAACAAGCCTTTTATCATAAAAAAAACGTATCAACCGAACATCAAAACGTTTGGAAATCGAATAGCCGCAAGAAAACTAGTGAAGTCAGGGGAATAGGGGCCACCATGGACTATAGGCACCACCACAGACGGTGGGCAGCTCTGTCTCAACATTCTTCTGTTCTTCTTTCTTTCCACGAGCATAGGATTTGGGGTGCCTCCATGGTGAGTCATAAGGATGACTTTAAGGGTTAATTCTTGATCAAAAAGGTCTCAAAACCTACAAAAGTCATCAAAGCACTATACCCAACCGCAAAATGGGATTTTTGGGGTAAAAGCTAAGCATAAAACTTATGGATTCCCTAAAAACGCATCAAAATGACCCTAAAATGATAGGCTTTATGGGTAATTGTCAGATGGGGAATGTGGGGCACACATGAATGGCCAAATGTTGGCCAAAAAGGTCCAAAACATGGAGTATTATTGGTCTAGAATGGAAGCAGGTTGCTATACATACGTCAGAAGGTGTCGCAAGTGCTAGTTATTTGCTAATTTTGCAGCATTTAGCCTCCCGCCTTCCTCTCAAAATTGACTTCCCCATGGCCATATTCCAGCCTGGGAAATCCATATTATTGGAAATATTACACCAAAATGGATAGAAGGACATGAATATGTGCTTGTAGCAATTGACTGCTTAACAAAATAGGTAGAAGCGGCCTTTTACACTAAAAAACTTGAAATAATGTGGCTAAGTTCCTCCTGAATAATATTATATGCAGATATGGCGTGCCACATAAGATAATAAGTGATTGGGGAAGCCATTTAGAAAGGAAGTGGCAGTCCTACTCGAAAAGTATAAGATTCAACACCACAAGTCATCTCCTTGTCGGCCTCATGCAAATAGACCAATTAAAGCAACTCATGAGAATGTCCATAGAATAATCCAGAAAATGGATGATAATTATAAAGATTAGCCTGACAAACTCCAATTCGCTTTATGGGGATATAGAACATCAATTCATACTTCCACTGTAGCAACATCATACTCCCTAGGTATGGAAGGGATGTAGTACTTCTAATTGAAATAGAGATACCCTCACTTAGGGTAATAGTGGAAAGCCAAATCCCAGATTCGAAGTTGGCAAAGCCTTGATATGAAGTGTTGGTTATGCTAGACAAAATGAGGCTAAGGGTAATACATAATGTTTAAATTTACCAAGCCCAAATTTCAAAAGCTTTCAACAAGAAACGTAAGCCAAGGGACCTCCAGGAAGGCAATTTGGTCTTAAAGGAGATAAAGGCACGATTACAGGATCCAAGAGGAAAGTTCAAACCTAATTGGTTGAGCCCATTCATCATAAAAACAATCTTGTTAGGATGGGTAGTGAAGCTTATGGACATGAATGGAGAGGAATATACTTAGTATGCTAACCTTAATCAATTGAAGAAATATTTTGCATAACAAGGTCACCATTTTTTCTTTCAAAGTCTACAATATGCTTCAAGAGGAAATGCGTTTTGACTTGCCCTTGGACCCATAACATGTTCCCAAGGCCCATGCCAAGTCCACACAAAAATAAATATATATAAATAAACAAATGTAAGACTAATGAACTGTAAAGGCCTAATTCCATACTCCAGATATGTAGGAAACCCTCATGGACCAGCCTAATCACTTATTATTTGAATACCCATTCCTGCAACCAAAAAAAAAAAAAGTGGATTCCATGATCCAAAGGAGCAGGTCCAATGGCCCAGCCATGGGAAAACTGGTCAGCTTCCATTGTAGAAGTTGGGTCAAGTTCTTGATGAACATGGGTTGGGCTTGTCTCATGAAAAAATTCTAAGTCTTACTAGCAAAAAGGGAGCAGGGCAACACAATTAGAAAAGTTCAAACAATTTACGAGCTTGTAAGAATGGTGATAAGAGCAAAATTATAGTACTTTTACTATCATCCAAAATTCTAAAAGCAGGCAACTTAAAACGGAATCCTAATAGCATATTACTATGAGAAAGCATTAAAACTTTATTGTAAAACAAGAGGTAAAGCTAAAGTTCCTAATCCTTTTTCAATTTTTTGCACTTCATAACCGAGGGTGCTGTCTTTTGGAGGGTAAGATCCTTAGCTCTCTTTCTTCCGCTTTGAGACGAGTCACACTTAGGTGTTCCTTTCTTAGTAGAATTCTCCCTAGACTATAGAACCTTCTTCGCCTTGGCATCAAGCTCAATCATCTACTTCAAATAATGCTCAAAGACATCTAAGGATCATGGGATGGGCGGCATCACAATGGTGAGATGATGAAGCTAGTAGTCCACCCAAGACTTAATGTGAGCAGGATTATTCTTATAACACCTAGGGGCAATGCAATCTAACAAAGCAATACATTGTCTATGATGGAATTGCCTCATTGCTCGACTTGGGAAAAAATAAGTTCCCATGAATAAGCCAATAAGACATATGGGAAAGAGTTCACCCATTGGTCACAAATCGTTGTATGTGCCATCAATGAACTACCCAACGGAGAGAAGGATCCTTTTCTAAGAAACTAATCCAACTTGCAATATACTGATGCTTAAACAGTCTCCTCGTTGGAACTTCTATCAATCTCAAATGCTCCAACTGCCAAATTTGAGCATAAACAGAATTAAGAAAAAAATCAAGAAGAGCCAACATCGTTAGGGGATACCAGTTGGGTTCTTCAGCTCCCAACCAAAAAAAAATAAAAAAATAGAGAAGGTGAGAGAGGAGAAAAATAGAACAGAAACAAAAAAATAAGAAATAGGAAGGGCCAAAGTGGAAACCAATCGAGCTCCCCAAGTCAATGGGCTTGAAACTACTTGCAACATCTATGGACTACCAAAAAACAATTGATCCGAAAGATGGCGGACAGGATCCGTGCGTAATATGGTCTTAACAATGAGTGGCATCGATGTTTAGTCATGGTGCATGACTTCTACTACAATCAAAAGCATCGCAAGTCCTCTTTATTTGCAAAACCACCCACAAATAGGAATGGCCCCAGAAGACAAAGGAGGCTAGCTCTACTCTTGTATATGCCATCAAGGGTTTGATTATTTTTTAAAAAGTAGGAGATCAATACCATAAAGTCCACTTCATCCCCAAAGAGTATGATGGGCACATCCTCGTTGCTTAGACTTTAAACACGGCTGAATTGAGAGAAAAAACCCCCTTTGGATGAAAGGTAGAACAGGAGGACAATAGAGGGGAAAACCAATAATGGCAATAAATTCCTTAATTAACATACATAGCTCACACCTCCCGAGACAGAAGATGTAAAGTTCATAATCCTAGAATTCAGAAGCAGCCCTAAGGAAGTCCCAAGATATCTTAGCTTGGCACAAGCTAAGAAGACAATTCAAGTGCAGACTCTTGAGATCATGCTTATCTGCAGCATCAAGGGAAAAAGCCAAGAAGTCAATACCTTTTCAAATGACATCGTGATTTCCTTTTTGAGCTTATAAGATGACACTACCAATTGATGGAACTCCAAGCGCATGAAGTTTTAATTTATAGTTGTAAGAAAAGCTAATCCAAGTCCAAGCAGAGTTCAGGCAAGATTGCCCCCAAGGAACCAGTCGGGTTCCTATTCATCATTAGGTCAATAGCCGAGTCCGAATTGGATCAGCCAGAATGCCAAGTCCAAGTGGTACTCGGTAGAGTGGCCCAATGGAGAACCCAGTCAGTTCACCTAGCAGGTCACTGGGCCATTTTTCTGCTGCTTTTATTTCTGTTTTATTTTCCCTTCCTGGCTTGTAAACTCCAGCTATTTGTAATTTGGAAGTTATTTAATAAAAATTTTGAGTTATCACTCAGGACCATAGAGCTCCTAAGTACTTATTATGTCATTTTTTATTTTGTCTTTTTTAATTTTTGGGAGGAATGGCAGCTAATGTGCATTAGAGTCATAATAGGCTTGCATAAAATTTGTGTGAAGCTAGCATTACATAAAAGTATGGTTACATTACAATATCATAGCAAAAGCATCATACATAAACATAACGAGTTGCCCCTACTGCTTATCTGGGAACCCATTGCTACTTCCACCAAAGAAATATCAGCATAGCCCAAAGCATAACCATGGTCAATTAAAGCACGATTGGTGCCTACCTTAGCTCGAGAATTTCCCCCAAGAGCCCAAGCTCTGCACAAATAGGATCCACATTGGGAGGAGTTGTTGTTGTTTTAAAGAGTTCTCCTAAAGAAGTGGACAGAGCATAAAGATCTTCAGGATTGTAAATTTGATGCGGCTCCACCTCTAATGGGGACTCCCGACATGAGCTTCATTCTCTAGCATAAGAAGATTCAAGAATATCTTTATCCCTTACAAAAGAATAGCTTCTAAACTAAGAGGCAGGAGACCTCCGTGGCCTAACAACATCTTCAAATACTTTTTAATAAATGAAGAAGAGTTAATGAAAGGGAGTAATATGTAAAATCAACTAAAAGGGAGTAACGCACCTCATATGTTTGAGGATAGCGGTAGGTAAAAAGTTTCACAAATGCTCTCCTCATGAACCGAAAATGATGCACTATTAGTCCAGATTGTTGATGGTTATATTAAAAAGAAGAAATAATTAGGAGGTTACAGTTTAACTCCCAAGTAAAAATGCGACTAAACACTAGTGTGGGGCATTGTGATTCAGGAAGCAATGGACCCTCCACATAAGTAGCCTGCTCCTTTCTTCTACTATCTGAATGTTCAAGCTCACTATGGGAGCTTCAACAGCAACTACCTGTTAAAAAGAATTGCCAAAGTTAACATCATAAAATGTTGAGTTGAGAAAAGTAAGTAGAGAAGAAAAATGTACCAATTGAGTCATGAGCCATCGAATCAAAGATAGGTGGCATAATTGCCATGGTAGTCAACATAGTGCACAAAACATATGTGCACCTTCATCTCTGCCATATCATCCAGAGTAAGAGCTCTCACATAAAACACAAACAGTACAGATCCATGGGAACAAAGGGAAGCCATTAGTTAGCAACTTGTGTTGTAACCTGCTCACCCAAGTACTAGATGAAGCTGAAGGACTTCCATAAGGACCCGCGTTGAGTGTAGAATTGAACAGCCTTAACTTCAAGAGTTGGGATATGATTCTCCCACGGCCAAAGATTGGCCTACAAGAAGGAGGTTAGAAGAGTAAAATCTTGAGGTTAAGATAGTTTCAAAGGAAACGACATTACTATTTCCAAGGCAATGATAATTGCACAAAGACGCTGAAGATCTCTTTATTAGAACTATCATCGAATTTGATTCTACTTAGTGCACAAGACAATCACGAGGAAACCTATGGGTGCAGGTGACCTCAAGAAAAGAGTCAGGAAGTATTCCTAAAACTAAAGTTGCATAATAAAACAGCTAATGTGCAATGTTATTAAGTATAAAGAGAAGTAAAAGGAGGAAAAATTCAATCCCTCAATAGTTCTCCATAAACCCCCAAGGGGTATACTCCTACGTTGTTCCCCAGGAGTTCGCTCGGTTTTCCACACGCCTTGGCGCATTCCATCAATAAGGGTGGAATACGTAGGAACTCTCCAGTTCAAGTTTCTTACTTTATTTAGGTCAACTAGGTTGACTAAGTAATGGAAATGATAGCAATTACAAAGATCAGCAAAGATGGTCATGCTAAGAAGAAGAGTGAGAATGATGTGAGGTTACTGCAGGGTTAAATGTTGTGCTCACCACCCGTCATTATGCATCAAGTTGACAAGAATACTATAAGAGAAGTGATCTTCATGACGAATAGATTCCATACTAGGACCAAAAAGATGAAAGATTTGGTCGGGATGGGTGTGAAAATATTTTGGATATAGAAATGATTCCCCTGTAAATCCAACATCCATGAGCATAACCAAATTAAAAGTTGGGTAATAGTCGTTTCACCAAATGGGAGGTGAAAGGTGTTATCGATGTCCCAGAATCTTTCAACCACACCACGAGTACTGTAACGGTAGGTTAAGTCCGCTACCTAGCTTCATGCATAGTAGAAGGCACCAAACCCTCCATGCACTAACACTTATCGGATTTGAACTCTCTGCGATCCTAGTTCCCTCAATACTTTCCTATGGGCACCTAGAACCCCTAATTAGATCATCCTAAAAAGGAAAGGATGAGAAAATGACGTCATAATCACATTAGTTTGAAAATAAAAAGGAAAAGGGAGAAAAGAGAAACACGTGCAGCATTTGGGGGTGGCATGACTAGATGCATGACGACTAACATCCAATAAAAGGTCACATCTATTTCAAGCATCAACATATCTCCATTCCCTCTCAATTAAGGCATCCTGAGGGAGCCTTTCCTCCTATGGGGTGAGTAAGCTCTTCTCACATTCGTGGTTTTTATTCAACACAACTACAACATTCTTCATGAACAAAAGAAAAAAACGGAAGGAGACAAGAGGAAAATGCATACTTGAATTCAAGATAAAAAGTTGGTGTGATCAATGCAAGGTCAAGGGGGCTATTTATAGAAGAAGAGAGCAAGCAAAGGGAGGCGGAAACCGGCTAGGTTGCACTTGGAGATACCTTGCCAAAAGCATCAAAACAAATAACACAAAATCAAGGAGAAAGAAAGCAAAAGAAAAGAGCCAAAAGCAAAGGGGAACCCATCCGACATCATCAAGGGGGAAAAATCCAACACTCAAGCATTCAGTGTGCATAAAAACAAGGAAGAAAATAGAGGAATACTAGCATGGGGACCCAGCCAATACTTTTCCAATACGTGCAATCTTGGAAGGATTAATCAATGAACAACAATCCAACAAGAAAAAAACCTAATGACCCGACCAATTCCTTATGGAACCAACATCACATGCATGCCTTGTCAAAAGAGGAATAAACAAGAAGGAAAAAAGGAAGAACTAGTCAAGGGGACCGACCGGTTTCCAATGTTAACAATGATCACAAGCACTACCTTCCCCTTGCATTACAGTAGGCTACAAGTGGCAAGCGAGAAGAGGAAATAGCAAAGGGCACTCGACTAGGTTCAGCAAATGCTAAGCAAGTAACAAGTCCAAATCTATCAATCTATCACTCAAAATTATTTAAGGCACGCACTAACTTTGATAATAACGTAGGAAAGAAAGTGTCGGTAAAACGACACTATAAAAAAAGGTCATATAGCGACGGAAAATACTCAATCAACTATGGATTATTGAAATTAGCGACAGAATGATGTTTTGCTATTTTGCTCATTGATGCGAACCCAACAGAATAATTTATAATTACATTGCCACCTAGCGATAGAATTGGTGACGACACCAGGTGATGGCGGGAGATGGGGGCGCACAAAGTCAACAATGGGCACTACATTCCGTCGCCATTAGTGATGGAATCAATGACCGAAATTCCGTTGCTATGTAGTGATAGATTTTTGGTTGTTGGATGGCATATTTTTAAAAAAATTCCTTAAGACGGACATTTCGTCACCAATATATGACTAATTTTGATATTATTTTTAAACAAAATGCTTGTTTTTTCGAGTATCCCTTAGTACAATAATTTAATTTCCTATAGAAAATTACAAAAAGATATTTAGTCCATTTAACAGCAATGCTTCCTTAGAAGCATTCTTAACAATTCCCAAACCGCAAACAAGTTAAATATCACGTACAAACCAAATAGTTTTTAAGTATTTCATCACAATTCAAGTCCTAAGTTCGCAGAAATAACATGTAGTTTCTAAAAAGGGTAGTGTACTTAGAGACACCATCATCAAAAGAGCGTATAGTTCTCAATCAAATGCACATATATATGCATGGAATAGGGATGGGAACTCAGAAATCAATCTCCGGGATGGTATCATTATATTCTTCATCTTCATCCTCATCTTAATCCTCATTCTCATCTTCATCATGTTGTGGAGGAATAAAAAAGGGTAGTTGGGATACCGACCCAGAAGCTTGTTGCATTTGGAAAAAATGCTTACTTTCGCAAATTGGTGCTCATCATTTGTTGGCTCAGTTCCTTATTGCTTTGGCTTAGCATTTGGTTGGATTCCTCTACTTGCTTATATTTTTCCATAATCATCCGGCAATTTTTCAGCTTGCAAAGTTAGCTCACCCCACAAGTTAGTTACCACACCCCTTAGATCTTTTAACTCCTCTTGCAATGGCACATAACATGTTCCTACTAAAACTCATTTATGTGAAGTAGACATTAGTAACAATAACTAAACTTATCCTAAGGTAACGTTTAGCAAAACTTTAATATTAATGACCCAAGTATGGTGTTAAATTAACTTTACCGGCTCATTGATAGGGACTAAAGTGAGAGGATTCTCTAATATTAGCGGGCTCACCTCCAATGCTGTAAATACAATATTTTTTGTTCATATAGATCTTCACCCACAACTCATTTGGATTTGGAAATGATTGATATGGATCTTGGGAATTGCCATCCTATGGCCCTTGAGAGTTGACAATATTTTGAAATTCTTATTTAAAGGATTTTTATAATATCACAGTATTTGTAAAAAATCAAATATATTATACTTAATGAAATTATATGAAACTAGAATGAATTGCTAATTAAGATTGAACATCAAGAATAGCTTACATATATTTGTTGCGATTTCTTATCAACCTAAGATCCATCTTCTTTGCTATGAAGTTTATGAGTGTGAATGAATAACTCAACAATCATGGGATCCATCCCAAGTTGTTCCCTCTGCATGCTAAACAAATTTACAAAACACATGAAGCACCACACTCAAACAAATAACTAAAAAGAGTTGTAAGCGGTAAAGTTAGTTACTAGACCCCTCTTATACTCATGCATAGGGATTGAGCCACATGCATAGAGATATGGTCCACGACTTTCTGGATCACCAAGCCTTTTTTTGTAGGCTTGTTCAAACAATTTCTTGTACACTTTGTTGGCCCAAATACTGTTTGATTCCTTTCCATTATTCATCACCGGCCATTTAGGCTACTTGTTGGACTTCCTTGCTTTGCCAAGGAAGTCCCTCAACCATGCATTGCCCCTGTTTTCAAAATTTCTCTTGATTTGGACGTCATTGATAGGATCCCAAGTGAACCACTTCTATAATTAAGAAGATAACAAACACATCAAATAATGCCATAATGACGAATCAGGTACACATAAAGTGTGAATATGTAGTCACTTTATTACCTTATCTCTCCAAACCATAAATCTTGAACAACTCTAGGCACTTTATCCAAAGAAGGCCAAGTTGCATCATATTTACCTTGAAAGATCAAAGAAATCCTAGCAACATCACCATCATTTGGGATAAGAACACATCGAATTATCACCACATGACATAAAATACTTCAAGTTAGAAATACGTAACTCCGCCCAATTCACCCGTTACCATCTGGCACAATATAAGTCTTGGTTCGATTGCTTCCATGACTAGATTGTGCTTCACTATCTCTAGTTCCAACGTCTTGTTGGGGCTTATTAGAGTTATGGTCAATGGTATGGGCAGTGTTGGGGGTAGGGTTCACAGTGTTGGCAATAGGGGTGTTGTTTGGAATGTTATATCGAAGCTGTTGGTGTATTAATGTCTGGTTCAGGATATATGGGTTATGATAAGGGAAATACCCCATAGGGACTATCTCAAATTGATTAAGGATTGGGATTGTTCCTGAAACACCTAGCGTGTAAGCACTCATGGTTGCTACTAGGGGAAACGTGGTATGAAGTGTTTGGGAGAAAGGTTGATTAATGCCCATAGTACTAGGATGTGCGCCGGAGCTCCTACGCCCACTTCTTCTACCTCGAGTTGAGGACTTACCTTGACGAGGGGTTGAATCCATACCTGAAATATTTGAAAACAAATGCACGTACAAATAATGATTGTTCATATCAACAGTTTATTCACACAACATAATAGGTACAAAATAGCAAGTTTCACAATTAACACATATCATAATAGTAAATTCAAACCCAAGTGTTACAAAACTAAGTAATGAAATACACAATAATTTATAAACATCTAATTGTCTACATCATCTTCATCATACTTTAACTCCCATAAATTGGTCCCACAAATTGTTTACTTCAACTCCCACAAATTGTGCACTTCAACTCCCACAAAATTTGCATACTTACTTCACCCATATTTCAACTCTCACAAATTGTGCACTTCAACCGCCACAAATTTCACACAATTATTTCACACATATATCAACTCCCACAAGTTGTTCACTTCAACTGCCACAAATTTCACACAATTGCTTCACACATATTTCAACTCCCACGAATTATTCACTCCGACTCCCACTAATTTCATACAATTACTTCACAAAAAATTCAACTCCCACGAATTGTTCACTTACAAAAGCAACTAATTTCACATTCTAATTAAATTACCAAAACAAAATCCTAAATTACATTGAGGAATAATTTAAACCAAATTGAAGCAATTACTTCACACAAGTTTCACAATTGAACCTAAACATAAACTAACTATGAAATTTCAACAATCTAACGCTACAATTTTTAAGAATTAAAACTAAACTAGGTAAAAGGAAATTTACCAAATTTTCGGTGAGCGGCGGTCAACTCAACGGCATATGTCGACAAACCGCAATGGAGGTTTCAGCGGCGGGCGATGGTGGAGGTGTTGGACGTCGTGGGGTATACGTTCGCTCTCGCTCGCTTGCTCTCTATTACGTGCCTTCGAATTGAACGACTTGCAAAAGAAGAACCAAATCTGGTTCTTGTAATGCAGGGGGTGATGGACATGGCAATGGAATTTCCATCGCCATATATTTTCTGAAATTTTTTTTACTATACAGCAACGAAAATTCCGTCACTGATCAAGAAAATTTAAAAATTATATGGCCATTTACTAAAACCTAGCGACAGAGTTCCTATTCCGTTGCCAACTCTGTTGCTACATCTAATAAAATGTATCCCCATTTTATACGTCAGTGTCTGTAACGGATACAAATTTTGTCGCTATATTTCGTCTAATTTGGCTTTTTTTGGTAGTGAGATATTAGCAAGCAAATAAGGCGAGAATCTTCAAATACATCGCAAAATTCAAAAATCTGCTAGATCAGAGAAAGGATAAAATTAAAAATCCCCTAGACCGGCTAAAAGTCCGCTCATCCGGCGAAAGAATAAATTCAAAAATCCGCTAGACCAGCAAAAGGTCCTCTAATCCTGCGAAATATAAAATCAAAAATTCGTTAAAGCCACGAGAGGTCTACCAATCCAGCAAAAGGATTCACTTGACTGGCAAAAGATCTGCTACTCCCACGAAAGAATAAGAATCCACTGGCTTCCAGCACAATGGGACATCATCGACCACCATCACGGCGAAAGTTGGAGGACGCCGAATCTCAGCACTCTCAACGGCTAGGATTGGATTTCACATCATCGGCCATCGTCGCGGCGAAAGTTAGTGGACGCCAGATATTAGAACCCTCAGTGGCTAGGTTTGGATTTCACATCATTGGGCGCCTTCATGGCGAAAGTTCGCAGACGCCAAATCTTATGACCTCAGCGGCTAGGTTTGGATTTCACATCATCGGTCACCGTCACGACAAAAGTTGGTGGACGTTGAATCTCAAGAGCCTTAATGACCAGGTTCAAGTACTCCATTATCATTTTCAAGCAAGCAACTATATGTGAAGACCTTTATTTTGACCTTTGCCTTACTCCGGTTAGGCCAATGTAGCGGCTCACTATAGACACCTAAAAATGGCATCTTATTTTTAATTTCCAAATGACAAAAATTATATCCTAATTTATGACTTGGGATCCCAGCAAGTAGAATATTAGATATGGAATTCCAAATAATAAAAGAAATAAAAAAGCAGAAAAGAGCACCGGGAGAGAGAGCCCCAATGGGCCTTATTGGGTGCAGGCTAGAACTAGTCGTTCCACTAAACAATGAACCCAATCGGGTTCCTCATTCCCCCCCCCCTCCGAGCTCGTGTTTGCCTAAGTACTTATTAGTTAATCCAAATCTTAATTAGATCAATTTGTTGTGTTTAGTTAATCAGAGTCCCAACCGGACTAATTCACTCGTTTAGATTAACCTTAATGCAACTAGGATTAGGTCCTCTTTCTCTAAACCAATTTGGACTATCTCCTCAACCACAATGAAAAGGTGGCCACCCCCTAAGGTTAGAGGCATCAGTTCGATGTCACAAAAATGGCATCCATCAGGCATTCAAAAACTGACATTGCGAGAGAGTTGAAAATAACGAGAAGTTTCTGGTAAAATAATTCTGAAATTAGACAAACACCACCCCAATTGACATATTGAGACCATTGAGAGAGAGACTTAGAATAATCAAAAGGTGCCACTTTGTTGGGTTTCTAGGTAAATCAGATTGGTTATCCTGATGGCGTAATCTCTATCCTCCCTCAACTCTTCTACTTTGTTGCCCGTTATGATTTTGATCTCAAATTGCCAAAAGATGTAATCCTTAGGTATTTCTCCACCTACTGTAAATCTGTAATTATTTACCTTTTTTTGGACTAAAAGTTATACCTTTTCGCATTATTTAACGTGATCCATACTAATATACTGCAGCACTATATGATAGTGCAATTAAGATTTGATTTCCAATGTTGGATAGTAGAGGCATTTAATGATGACTGTCGATGATATGACGCACTCCATCATATCACTGTACCATCACCCTTGACTATATATCCTTGGTTCGATCCTATGGAGTCAAGATGGTTCCCACAGTAGGAATTACTCGGGGGCCTTTTGAAAACCGTTTCAAAGCGAATCAGTTGTCCCTTTCAGTGTCCATTTGGTTGTTCTTATCAATTTATGATTCGCTTCAAATAGTAATCCTAATTTGTAAGTTTTTCCTAAACTCACGGGCGACTTTACTAATTAATTGTAATTGCTTTCATCTTGTTATGTTTATCTTTATTTTTTATTTTTAGGAAGAAAGGTTCTGATCCATGACAGTATAACTATGTACATTAGGATTTGAGCTCCACAGTGGCCCAAGAATCCAACCGGATTCCAAGACATTATAACTGTGGGGTTTTTTTTTTCACAATTTCATATCTATATCCCTAACCTCTTTGGTAGAATAATTGAGAGAACTTACTAAGCTTCTTGTTATGTCTTACTTCATATTAAAGATACAATTCGCTAACCTTAACAAGGAAAGCCTTTAATGATAAAAATGGCATGTCAAGAATGTGAAGACCAGATTAAGATCGTTATGGTGTTGGTTATTTTGAGTCCAAGAGTCCAGGGAGCCCAATCTGAGGTCAATTCTTCTAACGCCCCCAAAATACTAATGACATGATTACGGGAAAAATGCAGCGGAAGACTCAGTAAACGAAGGCGTTACCGCCGTCCTGATAAGGACAAGGCTAACTGAATCATTTAATCCTGCCACTCACGATCACAATCATAACCTCTCTTAACTAATACACTTTAAGTCCAAAGTCCCCCAACCCTAAAGCCAGGAGTGTTACCATTTTGTTCTTAAATCTTGGAACAAAACGGACAGAGTTTCCCCTAAAAATTGACCATTTTCCCAAGCTTACAGCCTTACAACTAATTCCCTGCACTGAAAACTAACTCAACGGCCACCCGCCGGAGTTCACAGCTCAACGGGCTATCGACCCGGAGCACCACAATCAAAGCAGTTCAGTGTTTAAACAAATGAACACAACAAAGGGTAGGGTACAACGACTTTAAATGATGGTGGCTCATACGGCCATACAGAGCGACGCTAAATGATATACAAACCAAACACACAAGAACTTAATTTACAAACATTACATTATAATACACCTTGCAACTCACGTACAAGCACATCATTTTACATTTAGGCAGCAATGACTCCCTTTCGGCTTACTTCAGCAACCTGGAGGCACAATGATAGATGGAATGAGTGATAATCGCACAGTGGATAACCCCTTCCCCTAAAAGATTATTTTCAATACAATAACAACTTACAACCGTTGTTCGTAATTTCTTTTCTTTGAAGAATTCACCTATCGCATAATGTGTTCCAATCACAAGGCAAGAGAAATAGCATTTGCACCAAAAGCCACTCGTATGAACTCGTAAACTTAATAAAACAATATCATATGTTAATGTAAGTAGTGGACATGATCTATGAATACCATTATCTCCTCTCCTCTTGTACTTGTGTCATAAATTTGGATCTATAACATTATTTTCTGAACAAGATATAAACAATTAATCACCTTTTTAGGTTTTCAATTCAATTATTCAATAACCTTCTTCAGTATCAAGTAGTAAGAGCAATAAAATGAATATATTGACCTCTGAACTTTACATTCTTGTGTATTCGATTGAACATGTTTCCCGTGACTCTACTGCATATTAACTGAGCTATGAAACATGTAACTTCCACATATGCCTACTGGCAACATGATGTAACATTGAACTTTGAATCCTCTCTTTACTGGCAGAAAAATGAAATACTGAGCTTTGTTTCTGCCTTCTAGCAGAGAAATGAAATACTGAGCTTTGCATTCTCTGCCTACTGGCAGAGAAGTGAAATACTGAGCCTTGTTTCTACCTTCTAGCAGAGAAATGAAATTCTGAGCTTTGAATTCCCTGCCCACCGGCAGAGAAATGAAAAATTGAGGTTTGTCTCTGCCTTCTAGCAGAGAAATGAAATATTGATTTTTGAATTCTCTGCCAAATAATGAGTCTGAATTCTCTGCCAAATAATGAGTCTGAATTCTCTGCCAAATAATGAGTCTTGAAACATATAAGTTGAAGTTACATGCAAACTTCTAGGTAGGTACTGGGTTGTTTAAGCTAAAGGTACAAATAGGCGACTGATAAACAATTAGGAGCACTTAGAGATCATGTAATAAAGCATTTATGGACCTTGACTATAATATACCATTGACAAATGTCATGTAATCACCATACGATAGGAATAGACTCAATGCCCTTCACATAATTCATGTATACAATACGATGAACTATACAGTCGATAAACTATATAATGGATACGGTGTATACAATCGATAAACATATAGAGGCAATAGACTTATAAATGTCGATCGATAAACTCATGTTTGTGTAATGTCGATCGATAAACTAATGTCTGTCGACTAGACATGAAACCATTTTAGGTTGTTACAACTTAGGCAATAGACGAAACATGAGACTATTTTCTACCTAACATGTTTCGAAATATAAGCCGAAACTCAGACGTACATCCCTATGCAGTAAAACATACTTGGTGGTCAAATGGTTGGGCGCCCGTATTTCAAAATATTTTGTTTTGCAAACAGGAGGGAGAGAATGTATAAGTAAAATTGATTTGTTGATTTTTATTATCTGAAAGTGAACCCCTTGGTCGATGTACATCTTGAAACGATCGTACTTTAAGTGCTCACACCCCCCAGGCCGATCGAAAAGCCTGAGTTGATTCCGCGCGCGTGTATATTGCCTTGATACATGACGCCGCGCGCGGGTTTACTGGACGGCATAAGCCTTGATAACTGAAGGGCATAAGCCCTGATGATAAATGAGCGGGGCCACTTGTTTATCTGACAAAACATTGAGAACTTGGTTCATTAAATGAATCTTGTTTTGATTTTTCATTGCTGAGAATACTGTGAGTTTGTGAAGAACATAGAGTTTCTGAAGAACATAGGCAATGTACGTACCGAGATGGCCTCACTTCTACTCCAATTAAGGTGGAACTATTTTCTACCTAAAATGTCTATAGACTTCATGTAACCAAGAACTACGTGTCATCGTGATTCCCATACAGTCGATAATCACTATGTAAACACGAAACATTGTCTACTTGTTAAATTCTATGTACTTGATAATATAATCACGCATAATCAGCGAGCGTTATATAGTCGATAAACTTATATAATCGACGAACACTATATATAATTCGATAAATATGCATAATCAATGAACGTTATATATTTAATAAGGGATGAACATTACATATAATCGATAAAATGCATAATCAGTGAACGCTATCAATGAACGTTATATACTTAAGAGTTATAGAATCAATGAACGTTATAATATGCTATGATCAATAAATGCCAAACGTTATTTAGTCAATGATCAATAAAATGTGCAATTAATGAACGTTATATAATCAATAACAATGAACATAATTCGCTAAAATGCATAATTAATGAACGTATATAATTAATACTTTTTATAGGAATAGTGAGCCTGTATAATCAATGAGTGTTTTATAACCAATGAACGTTATAACCCGGCGATGAACATTATATATATTCAATGAAATTTATAAACCGAAACCCTCATATAATTAGTAATATCGATAATTTATTCATGTATATATTCGATAAACTTATGTATAAATTTCGTACAATCGATAATTGCATATAATCGATAAACTTGACATATTCAATAAATCTCATATAATTGCCCAATCGATAACTTGACATATTCAATAAATCTCATATAATTGCCAAATCGATAACTTGACATATTCAATAAATCTCATATAATTGCCAAATCGATAAACTTAACATATTCAATAATTCCATATAATTGCCAAATGACATATAGCCTTTCAGTCGTCGATAAACTTTAGTTTAGTCCAACTAATATATATATACATGTATGAAATTATATGAACATTATATAATTACATGAAATATGTCATTTGCGTATATCGACGACTACTGTTTATCGTTTAGTTCAGTACGAATAACATATATACATAGGGTATCGTTCAATTTAAGCTACAACTTCCTCATATCACTGAAGATTGATTCATGTTCAACCTGAACGAATTATAATTATTGAATTCAACCTGAACGAACTATAATCTATAACTATTGAATTCAACCTGAACAAACTATAATCAATAATCAATAAGCTTTATCGAAATTAACAATTTAACCATAAATAGGAGGATGAGGAAACCCACCTCGAATCCAAGCTAAAGGACCCGTTTAGGGTTTGATTCGGGTTGATTTGGTGTGGGTTCAGTTCCCCTTTGCTGCCCCTATCTTCCTCTGCCTACTCTGTTCGCTGTCGTGTCGCCGGCGTCCGGCGATGGTGGCCATCCTGGCGGCAGTCGCGTGGGGTCGAGGTCCCCAAAGCCTGGCCCCGACCTCCTTCCGTCGCGGTCTGTCCCTCTCTGTGGTGCCAGTGTGGGGCTCGATTGGGGTGGCGACAGTCGGTCGTGCGTCAGGTCGCCGGCGACGCCACCGGCGCCTCCCTCTTTCTCCTTCCCGACGGGTGTGCGTGAGTCACCGACCAGGGATCGAAGCCCCTTCGCGAACCCTCTCTCTCTCTCTGCACTTGCTCAGGTGATGGGCGGCTGGGCGTGGGACGGCCAGGCGACGTCGGCCGGTCGCCGGTGGCCACCACAGCCCCGCTTCCTCTCTCTCTCTCTGCGTTGTCCTGTGCGTCGGGGCACCCCCCCCCCCCGACCTCCCTCTCTCCTCCATCCCGTGAAGGAGGAACCGAAAAGCCCAGGAAACAAAACAAAAAAAAAATCTTTATTTATTTTTGTTTTTCCTTTTTCTTTTCTTTTAACTCTTAGTTCGTAACCATTAATATAATCTTCGGCTGGTTTAGTCACCGTTTGCTTATATTAAGGGTATTCAATAATATTTCGTTCAATAAAATCAGCACTCAGGCAGGCCAACGATTTAAATTGGCTTGACGCAAAAGGGAACAAATCTTGGGTGTTACAATTCTGATGTTTAGTTATAATCATGTTCTTTGCTAATGGGAATTGAATTGATGAAATTGCGAATCAGAAAATTAAACTTGAGAGTTTGAGGGTGAAATTTGATGGATTTAGGACCTCCCGTAGGGTTAGTGCAATATTATGGCTATGTAGTGTCCCAAAAAAATAAGAAAGAAAAAGTATTAGAAAGGGACAGCGCAAATTAGACGAATATGATTTATGTGTAGTTTATAGTTCAACACCTCAAGGTTCAATTCCTAGCTCTGCGACTACTTGTCGTTATTGATTTCATTGGCCACCTTTATTATTCCTTAATTATTCCGTGACCCTATCGTCCCAACTGATAATCCTTCTACAAGGGAAGCTTCAAATGACACGGTAAAAATCCTTGAACCAACCTAGGATTTCCATCAAGATGCGAAGGCAGAAGGTGTAAGAGATCCTAGGGTTTTCCCCTAGTTAGAAAGGAGCAAACGGAGATGGTTTAGGGTACCCCTGTTGGCTTTGACACTATGTAAAGGTTAGGTGAATTAATGGTTCGTCTTGTCTTGGAGTCCAACACTGTATTTATAAAGTTGTGCAAGCAGTAAGAATTACATTTACACATACCTTTTTATTATATTACTTTCAATTAGGATAATTATTACAATGTGTATCCACAATTAGTATAATCAAAGGCTCATGAGTACTAATGAAAACAAAAATTAGAAAGAATCATACTAATAATTAATAATAATGATATCCTTGAAAATATTAATCATGCTAATATATTTTCTGAAGAATTATCATCTTTCTCCACATCTCTCCTTCACATAAAGACATCGAAATTCAAACCAAAACAAACAAGAGGAAAAAACAAAAAGACCATATTAATCATTGAAAGATTATGATTTGTGCATCTTCGGCTACATTGAAATTATGGTTCTAACATTTTTTAACATAGACTGATTTACATTTTTCACTTGTGATAAAAAGATTTTCTATGGATAATTTGTTTTCTGGGGCAATTATATTTGCATTTTTTTCGAACACTTAGTATGTAAAAATTACAAAATGTAAATTTTCTACGTGAGAAATTAGGAAAATTACCGAGTCACAGAAATTGTAAAATCTATATTATCCATTTAATTTGCAAGTGAAACACAAACCACATGTATGAATTTTAAGTATGAAGCATATTTATTAGCAATGTTAACATAACAAATACCCTTAGTACAAAGTACTTTAACCATAATAGCACTTACACGTTTGAGTTTATCTTTGGATACTTTCCAGTAAAAATTGGAAAACATTTTAGGCCCACGTTCAATAAAATTAGTTGTTTAGGCAACGAATAATGGTTCAGACAGTAGATAGTTGTCTAGGTAGGGGATAACAGTCCTATTAGGTGCTACCGAATAGCTATTTAAATGAACGGTTGAAGCAAATGTGCTTAGCAAATTTAGTTGTTAGGCTAACTGATTAATATAAATTGACATAAAATACTATATATAATTTTCGAAGATAAAATTTTCAAAAGGTATTTTTTGGACGAAAAAATATAAAACACCACTTTTGAATCGCATTTTATTACGTACAACCGGGCGGACATCTCATTTGTCCACCCGGGCCCACCACCAGCTGTTTGATTAATATAAATTGACATAAAATACTATATATAATTTTCGAAGATAAAATTCTCAGAAGGTATTTTTGGGCGAAAAATATAAAACAACCCTTTTAAATCGCATTTTATTACGTACAATCGGGCGGACATCTCATTTGTCCACTCGGGCTCACCACCAGTCGTTTTCAGTCGAGCAACTACCCCTTTATAAAAAAAAAATTCATAGTTCTCAGTTTTTTGAATTAGCGGTTTTTATTCTCTCCCATTCTCACACTGATCTATGCTCATTGCTTCAATTGCTTTAGCATTCAGCAATTACTGAATGGTTGGGTTTGATCTTAACGTTGCTATTGATGTTGAATCTTCATCAAACGCGAATTCTTAATCAGGTTTGATAGCGTTTTTTAGATCTCTATTTTTGTTTTCGTATTCGAAAGTTATATGCATGGGTTTTGAATAGTTAATTTCGAGATGTTTGAACTGAATTGCATGCATTGTTATGTTGCCCTATTCTGAAAATATAATGCAATTGTTGGTTTGAATATATAGTTGGTGTTTGCGATTTGTTGTTCTGAATTTTGGCAGAATGCTCGATTGATGTTTTGCGTTGTATGTTGTGTTAATTCTGGTTAAGATACAAGTGTACAATGGTTTTTTGGTTTAATTCTTAAATATGCTTCGTTGTATGTGAATTTTGGTTGGTGACATATGAGAAACGATAGCTTACCGTTATGAGTTGTGTGCTCTCTTAATATAGTCGTTGACTCATTAAAGGTATATATTTAGCTCACTATAAAGAATATGTTGCCTTCTACTACAGAGTAGTTTTTGCTCACTAAAAGAAACATTTGGCTCACTAAGATTGAACTCTATGCTCACCGATTTTGCATTATAGCTCACCACAAATGTTATGGTTGTTTTTGCAGATGATATTTTTATTGTTGCTATGTGCATTTGAGAAACAAGAGCTTACCAATATGATTTTTTTGCTCACTAAATATAGTCGTTAGCTCACTAAAGAATATATTTAGCTCACTGGGATTCAGCTTGTATTCACCAATCATTTATCAGTTTCTCTGCTCACCAAGTGTAATCACTATATTCAATCTTGTGCCTATCATGGAAGAGAATCTATTACCTTCGGCTACACTACATAGCATTTTCTGCTCACTAACACAAGCGTTTGGCTCACCAGAATGAAGATTTTGCTCACCAATTTTGCATTATAGCTTACCACAAAAATCATGTTGTTTTTGGCCATGATACTTCATTTTTCATATCTACATTAGATCGTTTTGTTGCTGAGGTTGTTGATGTTGATGATTATGTTAGGATTTTGTGTAATCCCACTGGTGGTTCAAAGGGCAAAGGCGTGGCTTCTGATTATGGTAATGTTGTCGGTGGTGTATCTAATTATGTTGCGACTGATAAGGAGAAATGTGTAGATGATGAATAATGTGTTGTTGAAGTGAAGGAATCAGATGAATGAGAGCTGATTGGTAAAAGGGTCAATTCTCTAGATGCGGCATTTGAGGTATACAAAGAGTATGCTTTTCGTAAGGGGTTTTCCATTAGGTGTGACAAGTTGCAGAGGAAAGAGGGTTCACAAGAGGTTTGTTCAAGGGAGTTTTGTTGCAGCAAACAAGGTGTTAAAAGGTCTCCTGGGAAAAACGACAAGACATTTATAAAACGGAGCCGGAGGTGCAATTGTAAAGCTAGGGCTATATTTTACATTGAACCAAACGGGGAACGGATTTATAAGAAGCATGAAATGGTTCATAATCATGAATTACTTTTGGAAGATAAGGTGCATAAGTTGAGGTCAGATAAAAAAAGTCGAGAAAGCTCATGTGGACTTTTTCCAAAAGATGAGAAGAGATTGTATGAAAGTTTCGTATACGTATCGCCTTCTAAGAAATGAGGCTGGGGGTTCACCATCACTTGGTTTTAGTGAAAGGGATGCATGCAATAGTGTTGCAAACGAAGTCAAGATGACTTTAGATGGGGGCGATGCCAATCATTTGATGTGTATTTTAGAATCTAGGTGTGGTAATGAGCAAGATTTTTTTTTATAAGTTTAAATTGGACAATGACGATTGTTTGGTGTGCTTTTTTTGGAGAGATTCACAAATGAAATATGATTACTTGTTGTTTGGTGATCTCCTTGTATTTGGCACAACATATAGGACCAATTGCTATGAGATGATATGCGCACCTTTTGTTTGTATGAATCATCATGCGAAGAATGTTATGGTGGGATGTGGGTTTTTGATGAATGAGAAGATTGAGAGTTTTCCGTGGTTATTTGAAACATTTTTGGAAGCTATGGATAATGTGCAACTGAACTATGATGACGGACCAAGCATTTTCTATAGCAAATGCTATTAAAAAGGTCTTCCCCTCGGCAAAGTATAGGTTGTGTACTTGGCACATCTTGGATAATTCAAAAAAGAATATTGGTCATCTTAGGGTATTGGGTGGATTTATTAATAAGTTTGACCATGTTTTAATGAGATGTGATACAGAAGTAGAGTTTTATTTTGGTTGGTACAGGTAAGCCCTCTCTCTGTTTACTGTTTGTTAATGTGGTCACGAAGTTATTGCTTTTTGCTTACTAATTTCTAGTGTCTGCTCAAAAAGGTTATATGTGTCTGTTCACTATATTATACCTTCTGCTCACAAAGGTTACATTTTTTTGCTCACTAACTTATTATTTTGTGCTAACTGGTTTTGTGTGTTAGGCTGGTTGAAGAGTATAATTGTGCTGAAAATGCTTAATTGGTTTGATTGTACTGGTTGAAAGAAAAATGGTGTCCGGCTTTTTGCAAGGATGTTTTCTCTGGTAACTTTGTATTGTCACAAAAAAGTGAGTCAACAAATGCTTCTTTATCGAAGAGAGTCAATGCCACTTGTGGTTTGTTTTATTTTACAATATATTATGTGACATTGTTACTGAGTTAAGGATTAAGGAGATGGATGAGAATGTGAAAAATAAGGATGGATTTCCTGAGATGTACTTGCCACATGTTAGCATTTTGCAGCATACTTCAAAGATCTATACGAACAACTTGTACAAAGTGTTTGAGAATGAATACATTAAAGGAGAAGGGTGCTGTCAAGTTCTTCTTAGCTCAAGTGAAGCACCCTACTGTACAGAGCATACATATGTTGTGTATGAGAATTGCCTTTTGAAGAAGTTTGGATTTGTGGTTAGGTTTATTCTACCAGACCATAATATTGTTTGTGATTGTAAAAAGTACAGTGAGAGTGGTATTCTTTTCTGCCACTGCTTGCGGATTTTCAGTATTCATTGTGTGGCTAAAGTCCCTAATCAATACATTTTGAAACGATGGACTAGGCTAGCAAGACCCCCACGGGTTATAGAAGAAGTTGTACGTAGTAATACAGTTGGTGTTCCTGGTTCCATATGGAGGGTTCAAATGCAGAGGCAGTTTGAGGCTTTGCTTCTTGCAAATGAATCAAATAGTCAAGCAAGAAAGCTATGTGAAGAAGCTTTTGCCAAGTTAAAGGCTGATGTTGGTGATGTTGTAGGTTAAGTTTATGTTTCTGACACTGAAAATGGTCAGTAGTCTACTGTTGGTAACAAAATCATTGGTAACCCTAAAGGGTCGGGGAAGAAAGGTGAAAGTAATGTAAGGAGGAAGAGTACGTTGGAGAAGATATCAAACATTGTTAGATCAAGGAAGACAAGGTTTTCTTCAAGGGATGGAGATGTATCTCAACATCAAGTAAAATTCTATTGGCAATCTCATTGAATAAGCCACATTTCTTATAGTAATATCTTTTTGGAGTTTATTGAGTTTGCTGCTAATACCAGTAGAATTATTTTGTGTTTTTAGCTCACTAAAAGTTTTAATACGCTCACTAATATAGGGTTTCCGCTCACTAGAAGTTTGTATTGGCTTACTACATTTTTTAATTCTCATACTGTTAGTGTTACAGGCTGCACTCACTACATTTATACGTTGGCTCACTAAATATATATATATGCTTACGACAAATATGTTTTTGCTATGATTGTTTAGGTTGTTGCTGCAGGTTCATCTAATGCACTAGTTGTATGTAATCTAGCGGTAGATTTTAATAAAATGTATAGGGTTTTTAGCTTGATTTTTGATGAAAGGTTGAGGCAACCAAATGGGGATACAATTCCTAGCAATGAGTTGAATCCTGCTTCTGAAGTTGCTAGCAATCAAGGGTAATACGCTCACTAATATAGTATGTCTGCTCACTTCAAATATCTATTGGCTCACTAATATAGTGTATCTGCTCACTGCATTTACACTTTTGCTATGTATATGCTTTTTTATTTTTTGAGATAGGTTATGTGGGAATCAAGCATGAAATTTTGTTACAGTGAGAAAGGGCATTGGCTTCCACCATTAATGAATTTTTTTCATCTGGGCCATTGAATAGTTTGTTTTGAAAAAATATTTAAATGTAAATTTGTATCTTGATTAATAGACCTCGAACTTGTATTCTTATTCATTATGATGTTTTTATGTTTTTGTGATTGGGAATTGTTTTTTTATTTGAAGTGTAAGTAAATGATGCTGAATAATTTTGATGTTTATAATAGGGTGAATAGTTTTGACACCCATAATATGTTGCTCACTGCTGAAGATTCACAGCTCACTAGTTTCATCTATTAGCTCACTATTTTCTACAAAGCCATTGTCAGTCACTTTAATAATTTTATAAAAGTATAGCATTGTATGACAATGACATATTGAACACTTTAATATTTGACTTAACATTATAAAAAAATCATTCTAGTTTGATTTTGCATTCATTTATAGAATTAAGCATAGTAAAAGATATAGCTCACTGGGTTTGGCTGTGAGCTCACTAGTTTTGTCTTCTAGCTCACTGGAATTAAACATAGTAATCGATATAAAATATCCAATAGTGATTGCTGTTACTAGTACCTCAGCATGATTAAACATAAGCATATTAATAGTTTAGCTTAAAATTAGTCTAACTTAAAATTAGACTGCTAGGTACATAAGTTCCTAAAATTAGTCTAACTTAAAGCAAGGTTGATTAGTCATGCTGTTGGCACTAGAGGTTAAGCTGATTTTGCATTCAGTTCTGCTTGTTGTTTATCATGGAACTCCTTTGCGAGCCTCTTCACTCTATTCATGTATATATTTTCTTCACTGTTGATGATTTCATAATAGTACCATGCTCGCATTACGTCCAACAAATTTTTGTCCTACAAATAAAATTAAAAAAAGGGAAACAAACCATTAATAGGTGTTGTATTTATTTGAAGATATTTTTGTAGAGAAAATATTTTTGGTAAACTTACTTTATTTTTCTTGAAACCACAATCTCATTTATCTGTCTGGCCAAAGTAAGACTTCATGCGCCTCATGCAAAAAATTTCACAGTTTGTGACATTATTTGTTGTCCTCCATAGCATTCTCATTCGCAATGGTTTCATCTTCTTTACAATTTCATGTTTGGGGTGACCAACACTCTCTTGAAGATATCCGCTAAAAGCTCTTGCCTATGTACAATAAATAACTTTGTTCAGCTAACTGAAATTAGGTAATAGCTCACCAAATATGTGTGTTAGCTCACCAATAATATGTGTTAGCTCACTACATATACCTATTAGCTCACTAAATATGTGTCTGAGCTCACCAATAATATGTGTTAGCTCACTACATATACATATTAGCTCACCAAATACGTGTGGTAGCTCACAAATATTATGTGTTAGCTCACTACATATACCTATTAGCTCACCAAATACGTGCGGTAGCTCACTCAATGTTATGTGTTAGCTCACCAATAATATGTGTTAGCTCACCAAATTTGTAAGCTCACCAGATTTTTATGTTAATGTATTGTAAAGTAAATGAATCAGTGAGTATTTGAACATGCCACGAAAAGATGTGTTTCTCCATATATTGCTTTGTATGGAGCAGTTATGTACATGTTGTCCATGATATCAAGCATTTCCTCGTTTAAATCAAAGCAGAAGATGAAGAAGTGCTTCTTGTGACATACCGGGAAGAACACCTTGAAATTGGAGAATGATTAATATTATATAATGTGGTGTTTTAATATACAATTAAACTGTATTAGATTAATGCTTACCAGCTACAATAGTTTTCTTGATATCCACTTGTCACATCTCTTGAATTCTTTCTAAGGAATTGTTTCAAAATCAACGTATATACCTTCCCTCCTTTGTTTTTGCTGTATTTATCGAGGGGTTCAAGGTTGACTGCATTTTTGTAACAGTATCATTAGGCGTTTGATTATTTGTATTTTTAAAAATAAAAAATAAGTATATATTTACCATTGCATCAACTGGTGCAAAAAATCTTCTTGGAGATCTTTCACTTCTCTTTCTCTTCAAGTTGTTGAGGATAGCAGCCCAGACATTGATCGCATGGGCATCAATGTATTGTCGTGAAGCATGGTTGGCATGTGATACCGATGTGCAAGATGTGTTTCGATATGAAACATTTCTTCACTGGTTTAGTAAGAAAAGGGAAAAAAAAATTAAGTATATAGTTACTATAATTTAAGTGTTTGTAAGTGCTTTCTGTCTGACAGTTATGTGCTTACTTTGAATCAAGGTCCTGTGATGGATGAAATACATATTCAGCAACTATCCTTTCTTGGACTGACAAATCCCCTATAATCTTTGTTATTCTCTACACAAAAGGAGAGCATAGGGCTCTGTCAGTGGGCTTTCTCTCTCCTCGGTTGATGTCTTGCCTTCTTGCTGGGTTCTTCTTCTGCATACATAACATGTGTAAGTGCTCACTAGAATAGATATTACGCTCACTAAAATGCTTGTTGTGCTCACTACATAGAGATTGTTGCTCACCAATCAGTAAAATATATGTTGTGCTTACTAACATATATGTTCTTTTCAGTCACACATGTGTCCTGCTCACTAACATATGTGTTCTACTCACCAAGTTATACTTTATGCTCACTAAAATATAACTTCTGCTCACTGACATTGCATACCAGCTGACTTAAAAAAAAAATAAAAGAAAATAATGTTGAATACCAACAAGGTCCTCTTAGCTTGTTCTTGGAGCATCTAAAAGTGATGTGTGCTCACAGGTTCACTGTAACATAAAATTTTCATTTTGTCAACAATGTGCACATAACTCACTAAAAAGTATGTTTTGCTCACTAAAAGTAAGAGCCTGCTCACTGAAAATCCTTACCAACTTTTTTTTCTATTTTCTTTTTTCCATCTTCTCTGCTAGGAGATTTCTGCTCTCCCTCAGTTATTTTCTGTCTTTCTTGCTGCTCTGTTTGTGTTTCTGGAATTGGTGGTGGTGGTGGTGGTGGTGGTGGTGGTGGTGTTTGAGGTGATTCATGTGGTGGTTGCATCTTTAGAGTTTGTGATGGGTGTTGTGGTGAGGAGGGTGGTGGTGTCTGCAGTGTCTGTGTGGGGGGGAGGGTGGTGGTGTCTGAAGTGTCTGTGCAGGGGGGAAGGTGGTGGTGTCTAATGTGTCTCTGTAGGGGGGAGGATGGTGGTGTTTGAACTACTATTGCATGGGGGAGGAAGGTGGTGTGTGAAGTGATGCTGGTGCTGCTGGTGTTGCAGGAGCTGGGCCTTGGCTATCATCAATCAACTTAAAACTGGACATGTCATTGCCTCCTTGCCTTGATGCATAAGCTTTACTGTTGGTGCTGCTGGTCTTTTGTTGCCTTACAAAAGCATTCTCCAATTCAATTATGGCCTCAAGTACAGCAGCTCTATTCCACTGTTCATCATCTTAACTGAATGATGGTATCTCAGCACTTTCATCCCCTTTTTCTCTTTGTGTCATTGGTGGGGATTTTGAGATTTGAGCCTCACAGTAGGAAGAGAACATGCTTATTTCCTTATCTCTTATTTTCTTGAGTGCTTCATTGTTTTGATACCTTTTTGACAAGTAGTCCATGAATGTTCTGTACCTCTTGAATGCACTTGCTAAAGCCTTTGTTACTTGAGTGCACTTGCTAAAGCCTTTGTTACTTCATCCACTTCTTCCATATCTTTCTGCAATTTGGACACCATTCAAGTATTGTAAGATGTTAGATAGATGTTTGTTTAAATTCTCTCATTCTGCTTAATTGTTATAGATGAAATAAATGATACCTCTAACTCTGATGGTTCATCATTTTGTCATAACATCTTTGGATGTTCTTCCTTTTGTAGCTGAGGTTCCTTTTGCAGATGTGGTTCAACATGCACTTCCTTGGTTATTTGTATTGGAGGCTCCACTCTTCCTTTTCCAAAGCCTATTGGCCCTTCTTTTGCAGTAAATTGATTAGCCTTTCTCTCTTCTTTTACTCTTTCCCTCAGCCTTTCTGTTGTCCAGCCTTTGATTGCTGGGAGTTGCCTCTGAACAGTCCTTCTTGTTAGGAGAACCTTGTCAAGATATAGCATTTGCAAGAGAAATGTTCATTGTAATCAGTTCTGTATAGCTTACCAAAAATGAATCCATGCTCACTAAAATATAGTCTCTGCTCACCAAAAATGTATACTAGCTCACTAACATAAAGTAATGTTGTCTAAGAATAATTCTTATTATGCTCACTAAATTTGTTAATAGAGATTAATGTAACAGACAATTGTCATCTATTAACAAGTCATTTACAGCTCACCAAAGTTGAACTGTTACTCACTAAAAGACATGTTCTGCTCACTAGGTTATATTGTCTGCTCGATAAAAATAGTGCTCTGCTCACTAAACATTTTCTTCTGCTCACTAAAATATATTGTACCTCACTAACATGAAGTAATGTTGTGTAACAATGTTTCCTATATCTATGTGGGGTAAGTGATGCGCGCTCACTAAAATGGTCATTATAGTCAATGTAATAGACAATTTTCACACATGATCAAGTTTTCCATAGCTCACCAAAAGCTTTGGTGTGCTCACTAAAAAACACCTTCTGCTCACTACAATGTATGTGTCGCTCACTAAAGTAAATAGCCTGATCACCATGATATATGTTAAGCTCACTGAAAATATTATTCTGCTCACTAATTATATATGTTCAGCTCACTGAATTTGACTTTGTGCTCACTGAAAACATAATACTATAATACAATATAAAGAACTTACCATCAAGAAGAGAATAGGGCCATCAAAGTTTGAAGCCCTCTTTTTGACAGATTCACATAATCTGCCAATGGTGTACTGACACCAATCAATTGTTGCTATATCTTCAACATTAGCAACATTCTTGGCAAAATAGGGTGCGCAATGTACATTCTTTGAACCGTTGAAAAAGCATGATACCATAGACAGCACAAAGTTTCTCTTAAAACTTTCCCCTGCATCAGTCTGCCTAAGTATGTATTGTGGTATTTGGCTCAGCTTAGGGGTCTCATCTTGTAGATTCCAGTCTTTTCTCCATGCATAAAGGCAGGGGCGGAGCCAAGATTCAAAGTAAGAGGGCGAGATTAATAATATACATAACATAAACTTTACCAGTTCTAAAAATGAAGTGCGTAGTTAATACATTCAAGAAAATTGTCCTCGACGAGATCTCATGTATTGAAAGTAAAGTATGATACCATCGTTCGACAAACTTTTTAAAAGATTCAAAAATAAAAAATTACACATAAGGCAATAAGAGCATTTCCAGTGGGAGTTCCGGATTTTGGAACTCTACCTTCCCACATCAACAAAAATTCTAATTTTTTGGAACTTGCATTCCATCACTTTTCTAACCAATGGAACTCCAATTTTAGTCATCCAATAAAAATATTTGTCATTGACCTACATTATAACACACAACCTATTTTTTAAATCATATAAAAATTATTAACATACTCAAAAAGAAAAAGAAAATAAAAAAAATAGTAAAAGTGGCCCGCGAGAAGGCACAGACTGTCGTGGTGCTATGCGTGTGCCTCGTATGCCGTGCTGGCTAGGAGCAAAAAATTACCACGCGTGTTGAATTGGGTCCCACCGTGTCACCCGTATTCCGTGTGGCTGCTGGTGCTCTAAAAGGAGTTAAACCTATGACCTCCAACATGAAGCAACAGGTAGCCAACCAGTCTGATGTGCACTCCTTTGTGAAGTATCTTAGAACTAATTAATATACATATATATATATATAGATAGATAGATAGATAGATAGATAGATTTTTTTTTTGTTTCCACCATAATATCCCACATTCAATTTTTTTTCATAAAAAGTTGGGGGTCAATTGACCCCCCTTGCCCCTTAGTGGCTCCGCCACTACATCAAGGACTTCATTGTATTTGGCATCTTTTGGCTTTTTTCCATAAAACTCCTCAAACTTCCTTCCACCAATGGGGAGTGCCAATGTGAGATGCACATCCATTGGTGTAATCTGAATCCTTTTGTCTAGTGATATGTACAAGGTGACTGACTATGGGTCAAATCTGTTTACAAGCCACTTGCATAAATCCCCCTGCAATTCAATGAATTGTAAGTGGAGGAATCCTCTAAACCCCATATCTCGTATTGCTTTTCTTTGTGCCTCATTGAAATTATCAATCATAGTAACAAACCCTGATGGTGACATTCTTGTTTGAAAGATCTTTTTGGGTTTTGTGTTTCCCTCTATAGGTTTTGGCACAGATTGCATAGACTTGGGGTCTTCAATATGGACGGTGGCACTTGTGTCCTTTTTCAAGGATTTATGTTCTTTTTGATGTTTGAAAATTGAGAGTTGTCCACTCTTTACAGCAGGTTTAGGACTCTTTTGGACATCCTCCTTCTTCTTCTCAAGTTGTGCCTTAACACACTTTTTTGACCTCACTTGCATTTTCTTTGGCCTAGACTTTGTTGCTTGTTTTATCTTCTTCATTCTCTTCACAACCACTTCATCATCAGACTCAGATTCAACATCATGCCCAGGGGGAGGCATTTTGTAAGTTGTGTCCTCCACTGTGTCATCTATTTCCTCTAAAGGTTGTTAATGAATGTCAGTGATTGTTTTTTTGGAGTTTTATTAGGTAGTGTTTTTGGGAACATTGGAAGAGTTTCTGCTATGTATTGGTCTCTCCCCCTTTTGTTGTTCTGTGTTGCCAATTTTCTGATGTGCATCAGTCTTCTTTGGCTCTTTTTTCTTTCTTTTTTTGCAGCACCACCTTTAGTTTTTGCCCTGCTGTTGGAATGCGTTGTTGAGGTGGGTTTGCTATTTTTTGTTGTTGTTGTCCTCCCTCTCCCTATTAAGTATGCTATGATTCTTGCACAGCACCACTTTTTGTTTCTCCCCTGCTGTGGGAACTTGGAGTTGTGCATCTTCTGAACTAGGTGGACTGGTGCAAATATTTCTGTTCTTCCTAACTTCTTGTTTCACCATTCTTTTAGTTGCAGTAGTACTTGTTGAGCTAGTTTTCCCTTCAATGGTTTTGTCCCTTGCTGTGGACAGGTTTTCCTGATGCTTTGGCTGAGCTTCCTTGGTTGCTTCTTCTGCAGCTGTACATGGTACTTTGTATAAGTGAACAAGATGTATAGCTAAATAAATAGGTAATGTTTAATGTAATCTGGATCTCAATATATATATATATATATATATATATATATATATATATATATTAGCTCCTTACAATAAACTGTCTGCTCACCAGAATTATAGGCCAGCTCACTAAACATAGTTGTCTGCTCACTACAATTATAGGTCAGCTCACTAAATATAGTTGTCTGCTCACTACAGTTGTAGGCTAGCTCACTAAAAATGGAGTTTATCTCACTAAATATAATTGTAGATGTATAGTTTTACTAGTTGTTTAAAATATGAGATTACAAACTCAATGCATATAGGAACTGTTACAGCAAATTGCATTGAAATGTTTAACTGTACATGGTGGAACACCAAAATATAATAGTATATATTGCTCACTAGGCATTTGTAATAGCTTACCAAACTGTATGTTATGGCTCACTAATTGACAAGTATTAACCTAGAACATAATGTAGAGGTGCTTTGAATACAATTTTCCCTGATCACTACATATGGAATTCAAATGATTACATATAATCTTACATAATGTAGACATACCTTGGCCTGAATTATGAGTAATATCCTCTTGCATTCCTTGATTTGTTTCATTTCGTTTATTTTGGTCCTTTGGGCTTCAATAAAAAAGGAAAAGACAATGTTAGTGCAGTGGACTATACTGTGTATATTTTTACATATATTTGAAGTGGTAATTACCTAAAGTTCACTTGTTCAGAAGAGATGTCTCTGACTACCTGCATAATCAGCTCTTAAGGGTTTGTGGTTGACCCTTCTGTCTTTGATCTATCAAATAGTATTACAAATAATGTTAATATTATAGGAAATATGACAACACACTAGAATAAAAGGTATAACTCACTACAAATATATCATGGCTCACTATAATATAAGATACAACTCATTTTCTAAATTTAAGGTATGGCACAGTAGGATGCAAAGTACAACTCACTATGTTATAAGACACAACTCAATACAACATGTATATGTTGACAGGCATATAATTCATTGCTCCCTACATTTTTGTCATGGCTCACTATATTCAAGCCATAGCTCACTAAAATATAGGGCACAACTCACTAGAGCATGCATATGTTGATAGCCACTAGCATATAATTTACAGCTCACTAGATTTTTGTGATGGCTCACTACATTATAAGACAGAACTCACTATAGCATGCATATATTGACAGGAACTAGCATACAATTCACAGCTCCCTACGTTTTTGTCATGGCTCACTAAATTCGAAGCATAGCTCACTATAATATAGGACACAACTCACTGGAACATGCTCACTAGAATATAATTTACTGCTCACTAGATTTTTTGTCATGGCTCACTATATACAAGTCATAGCTCACTATATTATAAGACACAACTCACTATAGCATGCATATGTTGACAGAAACAGACACATAATTCACAGCCCACTAAAGTGAAGATATGGCTCACCACAATATAAGGTACAACTCACTATACATCAAAATCAGAAGAGTTAAGGTAAAAGTGTTTTGCATGTATTAGTCAACATTAAGGTAAACGTGTTTATTGTGAATTTGTTGACAGAATCAGGAGCAACCACATACTACCCACTGGTGATGTACACTGGCTCACTAATATTAGGTTCAAGGTTTCCAACATACCTTTTCTGAGCAGTGTTTGATGCATCACTAGCAGATCTCTTCTTCACTGTTGATGATTGGTGAGTTTTCATTTGCAAACATTTGAAAAATGAGGTTATGAGTGTGCGATTTTATTAAAACCTAGAATGCCAACCGAATTCATTGTTTTGTTTCGAACATGCAAATAAATTTCATATGCCGCTAAAACTTACATCGAACTGTTTGGTTCAAGCTTCAGTGGTGATTTTTCGAAGATTTCTTACTATAATCGGTGAGCAAACGGAATAGAATTTCGCCAAATCAAGCACGAATTTGAGTGATTTCGGAGAGAGAAAGTGAGCGGAAGTTATTGGGTCACGACGTGATTTGAAGCTGTAGTTATGAGCACTTTTGGTTTTTATATATTTTTTTCGGCGGTTTCTTTGCTTTATGGACGTGGCATGCCAGTTGGACATTTTGTGGGCCTGGTTGTACAAATGCAATTGTACAACTAGGTGGACCATACACTAGCTGCTTTTGAATCACAAAAGCTAATATTATCAACTTTTCAGAAATTCTATTTAAAATGTTGAACGTGACTTGAAATGTTAGTCCAAACACTAAATTATCGAACACTAAAAATCAACTAATTAGTATATTGACTTGATCAAAATACTAAATGTCACCCAAAATGCTACAACCAAACACAGAAAAAATTTAAATTGTTTTGAATCATAATATTTTCATAACAGTGTTACCTTTGAAAAAAAAAATTCATGATAAGTTCTAAAATTAATTGGTGGAAGGAGGGAGGCAAGGAGGAGAGATTACAGAAGTAATAGTTTTGTTATGTAAAATCTTGTAAATATATATGCATCACTTTAATGGAAACTCAGTTCGAGGCTTGTGCATCTACACCGCCAATTAACGCTAATAATCTTTAACTTGCAAATTTTATGTCGTAAGACCTTGTTCATTAGAGGTGGATGGTAAGTTTGACAGGTAAATAAAAATATACTATACAAGTTTGAAATGTAAGTCCCCAAAATCATAGAGTAAGGGCCTCTTCTTTTCGTGGGTCAATTCACTTTTACCCACTTTAATCTACTTCAACCTACTTCAACCCATTTCAACCTACTTCAACCCACTTAAAAAAAAAAAATACCAACTTTAACCCACTTCAACCTATCTCAACCTACTTCAACCCACTTCAACCAACTTCAACCCACTTCAACCCACCCCTTCATAATTTTAATAATTTGTAAAGTATCATGTGAGATTTAGGGCATGTTGTTTTCGTGGGTAAATTAGGCAGGTAAAAGGGTGAAGTAGGTTGAAGTTGGTTGAGGTGGGTTAAGGTAGGTTGAAGTTGGTATTTTTTTTTTTTGGAATTGAGTTGAAATAGGTTGAAGTAGGCTGAAATGAGTTAATATTGGTTGAATTTGGTATATTTTTTATGTGGTGGGTTGAAATGGATGAAAATAATGAGAATGTCATTAATGTGTGATAATTTATGAAGTTATCCAAATTTTGTGAAATTTTTGTTTGTTATTTTTTATTTTA
>JACYFF010003369.1:23023162-23114728 GCA_017589665.1 Selenicereus undatus
TAAAAAATTAAAAAATTAAACATTAAAAAATTGAATTAAAAAATTAAAAAATTAAGGAAAAAGAAAAAAAATAAACTGTTCCATAACATCCGAAAAATTAAAACTGCTCATAATTGCTATCTGATTATTCGCACACACAATTACGTAAAATATAAAAAAATTTCAAATATGGGAAATGGTTGTTTTATGTAGGTGTGGGAAGGCGTTGGTGAATGTGAGAAGGAGTTGGTAAATGTGGGAAGAAGTGGTATTTTTTTTTAAGTGTGGGAAAGAGTGGGAAGAGGGGGGAGAAAGTGGATGGGTGTGGGTTGGGTGCATTTCTCACCCAAAAGAACAGGGCCTTAAAGAAAAAAAATACAGAAATAGTTGAAAGCTGCGTTTTGTTCACAAAATTTGTGACAAGTATTGACCACTATGATCTGGATGCATCCCCCCATTTTCTCTTTTTCTGTTAGGTATTTTGTTTTTTATTGGAATTTATTGGGTGTGTTTTGGTTGTGTGAAAACAATTGATTTAGTCGGCCGTTGATGGATCCACATCTTATCCTCGTGTCAAAGGCGCACCCCCCTCCCCCCAAAAAAAACCCCCAACCAGAAAATCAAAACCTGAAATTATTAAAAACAGTAGTGATGATGCTAAATCAACAATTATTGATGGCATACTGAGATAAAGCGTTATTAAAATGAGCCACTGATGCCAATCTTAACTTTTCTTTAAAAGGAAGTTTTTGTGCTTCTTGAAAATGAAATTATACTCTTTAAAAGGGAGCTTCTGTGCTTCTTGAAATTGAAAATATGCTATTTAGTCGAAAAGGTCATGTGATATAAGTATATAATTAACTTATCAGGGTTCAGCACATCATGCAAAAATCAATAATCCTCGCCGGAGGCGCTCAATGGGAGTTGATCCAACTTCAAGTGAAGACGTGTTGGTTTGAATTTCATTAAAAGTATGGGTGAATTTTCCTTACCATTGATCCCCTTTCTGTCTACTATATCTTTGCCTATTTATAACATTTCTACAAGATATGAGTCTCTAAATAGACATGCTTATTAGCGAAAAAAACATGCAAAATAAATGAATAAATAAATAAAATTATTTTCTTAACGGAAATGAAACATTGAAAAACCTACCCCAACTTTAAGTTTGTGAGTTGTAATCCTTGTGTAGTGAAGCCTTTTTAATCATGCTTTATTTTCCAAAAACTAACTTTTTGGCTCTGTTTGGCAATTAACTGTTAGCTGTTAACTGATTGTATTAGCTATTAGCTGTTAGCTTATTGTATCAGCTGTTTGACTTAGCTAATTACATCAGCCATTTCTTAAAAAAAGTGTTTGATAAAATTAGTTGTTTCTAACAAAACTAGTTGGCGAAATTTCACTTATGCCCATAACCTAATTTCATTATTTTTTTAACAATACAATTATTTTTATTGCATATTTTTTTTCCAACATGAATTATGAATTATTAATTGTGACTTATGAAATATATAGAATTACATTTATATCTTCACCCTAATTTGATATTTATTATCACAATATTTTTGTTTAACATTAACTTAATTTCTTTTTTAGTAATAATTGAAATTTATAAGACATAATAATATTTAGAACATTGTACATCTCAAAAGACTAATTAGCCTACATTATTTATTAAAATAAAGAAATATTTAATTAACTTTTTGAATAAAAATCCTCATTGATGGTCTCCTTCTTTGAGTTGTTGAGTTGAAAGAGGATGGACGTGGCGAAGAGAAGTTAGAGCAAGCAAAATGAATGAATGAGTATTAGCAAAAAAGTAGGGCTTTGGTTTTGACTATCGTTGAATGTAATTTTAACAAAAAGAAATGGGCAATATGATAATTTTGATATTAAATAGTAAAAAACTCTTGTAAAAAACTCAGTCAAATTGCTTTTTACAAATTAGCTTTTTGGGTAAAAAACCTAATACAAAAAATTATTTAATCAAACACCTCATAGAACTTTTTGACCAAGGTCAAATAACTAATATCCCTAAAAAGCTCTTTTTAGCCTCAAAAAGCTCTTCACCAAACATGCCATTTGTCTTTTGTAATCATCACATTTGGTCCTCATGCTCCTTATCCAAAGCAGTTTGATGAGTTGAGTACATACATTGAGGGAGAAAGTAGGACAAGTCTGCAACAACTCATACATAAAAGGTCATGTATTAGCTATTTCTATTAACTGTTTGACTTAACTGATTGTATTAACTGTTTGCACTAGTTGTTTGACTTAAATGATTGTATTAGGTGTTTGACTTAGCTGATTGCATTAGTTGTTTCTAGAAAAAATATTTGGTAAAAGTAGTTGTTTTAAACAATGCTAATTGATAAAATTCCTCTTGTGCCCTTAACTTAGTTTCAATATTTTTTTAAATATAGCATTTTTTATAAATTACATATTTACGTTTCTTCCCAATATAAATTTAAGGATTATGTGATATATAAAATTACATTTATAACTTTACCAAAGTTTGGTTATGACTCATGACAATGTTTTTCTTCATTGCAACTTAATTTTCTTTCAATAATACATGAAGTTTATGTGGCAAGATATACAAAAAGAGACCCTACTGTTCAAAGATCAAATCTTGTATCTCAACCCATTCCAACCCACACTAAATCAAGGAAGAAGAAGAGAGGGGCAAAGAAAAAAAGATCAAACAGTTTAAGACTTGAAATAAATCACCTAACCCAAGCCTTTTTCAACCCGACTAATTGTTGAAGGGACGAAAAGGTGGTCAAATAATAAATAAATTAATAAATAGATACAGTTGGCTCCGATAAATAAAAGTGAATCAATAGAAAATAATAGATTTTTGTTATCAATGGCATTTGAAGTAATTATTTTATGAAAATAATTATGGTCAATATGGTCATTTTATTATACATAGCAATAAACTAATTGAAAAAGTTCCTGCAAAGAGCTTTTTGCAAAAGAGTTTGTTGGATATAAAAAACTAATACAAAAAATTTACTAACGAAACACTCAAATTAACTTTTTCACCAAGGTTAAACAGCTAATGACCCTAAAAAAAAATTTATCCAAAAAAACTCTTTGCCAAATACCCCCAAAATCCAGTTATATCACTTTGATTGCTCTCACAAGCTAGGAGAATGTGAATAATAGGAATCAAACAAATGTCACCTAAATGGAGGATGGATGCTTCTAAAATTTGAGTTATGTACAATTGGTTTCAAAAACCTATTTTGGTTATATTATTAAATTGTTTGAATGAACTATTATTATCCATACAGACGACATCAAAAATGAAACACTAATTATGACATATTTGGAATGAATATTGCAATCAATTACTATTTGTAAATCAGACCATCTATATTTAATAAACAGGTTGTAATATTATCAATTCAATAAATAATAATATTTACGATTCAATAATAGTATAATGAAAATGAGTACCTCGAAACACCAAATATAGAACATTAAAAAACAAGAGTAATGTACTGTTCAATATTATCAATTCTAAAATCAATGACGTTATCATCATCGCAGAAAGTCACTTTAATTTTTTTTTTTTTTCATATTGTACAAGTGGGCAAGTGTTATGGCGTAAATTAAAAATCCAGAAACAAAAACAGAATGATTATTGTGAAATTCATAGTAGACTGAAAAGACATCACCAGGCACCAATCCACCGGATTCCAACCATGAATTAGTGCAAAGTTCAATTTGATCCTTTTTGGAGTATCTGCCTGAAGATGCACGGCAAGATGATAAGGGAAATAAGGAACATTTGACACTTGTTCAACATCAGGAGACATCATCAACGAATAAATATCGTTGAGGTCAGAGGAGGAACAGGCCCGGCGCCCCCTGATGTCTTTTCTCCGACAATAAAAATACGACCGAAGGTTTTGTAGCAGTTTTTTTTTTTTTTTTTGGGGGGGGGGGGGGGGGCCGGCCCAGTAAATTTACATTTATCAATTTTCATCAACTTTTATTAATTTTTATAAAAAATTTCAAATTTTTTAATTTTGATCAACTTCTATCTACTGCTACTAACTTTCACCTATTCTTATCAATCTCTTTCAAAAAATTTTACAAATAAATTCTTACTAGACACTTATTTACATTTCTTACCAATATTCTCTAACTTCTACTAATTTCCTCTAATAATTTTTCAACCACAACTAAATCTTACCAATCATTCCAAAAAAAATTTTAACTTTTACCTAGTTCTAGTAATCTTAGTCAACTTTACTCATTTAATAACTCATATGTACCGACAAAAAGAACAAACCTTTAGTGCTTGTTTTCTCCGCAGAGAATTGGAGAAAAAAGCAGAAAAGAAGATAAGGGAAAAAAAAAAAAAATAAACCATAAAAATTTTATCAATAATACGTCAAATGGTATCTACAATAAAAATCATGAATGAATAATTGTAGATCAAAACATAAATATGAGGTTCAATTTTCAAATAAGTAATACAAATTTTATTAACGTTTGACTCCAAAATGATGACAATCTTGTTATAAATAATCTTCCATGACTTTGCATATTTACTTTTAATGGAGTACTTCACAATCCGTATTATAGTGATTTGAAAATCGATTTTCATCTAATATCTTAAATCAAACCAATTGAATATAACTCTCATAAAAAGATATACTAATACTCCTATAAAAGGGTATAATAAAAGTCTTTTATGTTAAGATACTGACTCTATTTATACAAAACCTGGTATTAAACTATCGATTGACATATAAATCAATCAAAACAAAGCTTATTGTTGACAAAACGCGTCGATGACAATTCCTTCAAAGGTGTGGGGGTAAGACTTTCTTTGAGAGAAGGGGAGGAGAGAAACTAGGGAGGCCAATCTTATTAAGAAATGAAAAAAAAAAAAAAGAAAGAGTAAAAAGGAGTAGGATGGAGTAAGACTATTTTGTATTTTTGATTTTTTTGAGAACTAAAATTAAATTTTAGGAGTTTACATTAATTCATCTTGTATAATTTTCACGTTAATTCGTCTTCTATAATTTGATGAATAATTTAAAATTTTGAGAAGTAATGTGAAGATTTTATCTTTTTTTATTTTGTATAATTTTAGTTTTGTAGACATTTTAAAGAGTTGCTCCCAATGAAATAAACCCATTATTGCAATTGCACCGCTCAAACAATACACCAAACAAAGATATTCAAAGCGGATATTGGGGTTGACATATATATGAATAATGAACCTACGTTAGAATATTAGATGAAATAAATACATTTCACATTACATAATTATATATTGTAAAAATTTTAAGGAATGCTAGGAAAGAGATGGAAAATCCAAATTTACCCACAAACAGAACAGACTTTTAGGAGGCAAAATATTATAAGCTTTTAGAGCATGTACTCCAACACCACATGAGACACACATATGTTTCGCATTAGGTTCATATACACATTCTCTAATATACAATATACGCTTCCGGAGCACATACTCCCACGTGCAACACATATATTTTTTACCTTCGGTGTATTTGTCATATGCACATCTTTTAATATATATTTGCTAAGTTTACTTTTAAGGCTATGAACCTCCTAAGATCATGACATAGGTATCAGATTCAGCGTCGGTTGTTTTTTATTGTAAGTTTTATTTTTTTAATACTCCCTCTATTCCAAAAATATTATCCAATTTGACAAAATTTGACCAGTAATTTATTACAAACTATAGTCATTCATAAAACAAAACCAATATCATTAGAAAATTGTCTACAAAAGTATTCTTATTGGAAAATAAGGTTGTAAGCTTTGTTAAAATAAGATAACAAAAAGTAATAGTCAAGATTAGTCAAACTTGATATTTTTGTGAGACAAATGTGGTACTTAATTTCTTCATTTTTTCAGTTTCTTTTAATTTTCAAAAGTTTTTTGCGATTTGTTCTCTAAATTATTTTTTTTCTAATTTCTGGCAACTTACCTCATAATCACTTTTAACTTTTTCACTTTTTTTTCAATTTCTTCTAATACGTTCACACCTCGAACTTTTTTTCTTTCGATTGAAAAGAGAAACCCTTAATCCAACTTATCTGACCGAATTTAAGTGCACCTATATATAAAATTATAGAAACTTGTTTAACTTGAGCTACAAAAATTTTATACTGAATATAATAATGTTATTGTTTGTTTGAAAACGTCAGCCTATCAATGTGGCTTTCGCAGAGAGGCGCCGGTAGGCGTACGGAAATGCCCATCGTCATCATTAATTATGAAGGCGGCCCCAGGCGATGAGTCGATCCTTCATTTGAAGTGGATACCAAGATGCAATCTGCCCGTCCCATCCGTTCTTCGACATGTGGCCTCTGCCCATTTGCTTTTGGAATAGCTCCGATTTTAGCTACAAAACAAGTTCGGATTAGTATACAACAACAACAACAACAAACTTTCAAAGTGGGTTCTGCTTTCGCGGGGTCTGGGGAGATTCAACTGTAGGCAACCTTACCTCTACCGGTATTCCTACCCATAGAGAGGTTGATTCCATAAGACCCACAAAAATAGTTTTGGAAAAAGGTTTGAAGTTCGGATTAGTATACACACCATGAAATACTACATGACAGTATGACACTATTAAGCTGTTCTTTCGGTTGGAAAATCTCTTTTTTACCAACTTCAATCGATTATAATTAATTTATTTAATTTTTATTAACTCTAACAAAAAAGTTTTAATTCTTTTCAATGTTAACTAATTTCAACCAAGTTTTAACAACTTCTATCAATTTTTATCAATCTCTTTCTAAATTTCATACGAAGAACTTTCCATTTATTTATATTTTTTTACAAGCATGCATTTTTCAATTTCTACTAACTTCTATTAACTTTTTTAAATCTTTTTTAATCTAAATCAACTCCTACCAATCATTCCAAAAAAGTAGCAACTTCTATTAATTTTTACTTCTAAAAATCTTTACCAACTTCACGAATTTATCAACTCTCATTTACGAACGAAAAGAGCATGCCCTTAGAATTGATCATGGTTTTCAGATTGCTTTCCTTTTTTGGTTTTTTTTTTTTTGGGTGGTGGGTGTGAGAGTTAACTATATTATATTTCGTAAAGTATAACATATTATTTTTTCATAACAGAATTGGACATATTTACGCTTATACTAAAGAGATAAATAATGCATGTCATGTTTGACAATAAGCTATTAGTTATTAGGTGTTAGCTGATTACATTAGTTATTTAACTTAACTGAATGTATTAGCTATTTCTATATAAGTGTTTGGCGAAATTAGCTATTTCTAACAATATTATTTTGCAAAATTCTACTTATATGATGACCACTGCCGCAAGCACACGGACAGTAGTAGTATAGATAAAAAAAATCACTCCTCAGGGGCCAATGTAATCTATTGCGTTTTGCTTATCAAAATATGCTAAGTAAAATTCTAACTCAAGAGGGTTCAATTTAACAACTTCTAATTCACTAATTTTAAATCAATTAAGGAAAGATGCCTTGGAATTCATGTAGTTTTGAAAGTTAATTGGATCAAAATGATAAGCATGTACTTTTATCTAACCAGTTAATCTCGAGGAATTGCAATCTCTCCAAAAAAAAATTGGTTTATTCTTTCAAAATCAACCAAATTTGCCTAAACTAAGCAAAAGTCGCTCTTTCAAATTAATTTGTCTTAATCCAAATTAAATATCTTTGATTACTCTCTCGTCCTCGTAAAATGCAAATATCTCTTTCGAGATGATGTTATGTTAGGTCTTATTAAACAGTCTAACAATCAAATGTCACCTTTCAGTTTTTCACTCAATTGTTTCAAGTGTGCAAGAAAACTTTGGCAAAAAATCTACTCACAACATGATAATCACTTGATAGAACGAAATCAAGCCAATCATGAAATAAGCACAATTCTATAGATTAAAATATGATCCAACTACACTTTCATAAACCACCAAATCCCTAGACAAAATAAACTACTCACCCGATAAAAGATCAAACAACTAACCAATGTTTTGGCAAAATTTGAGAGAAAGGGCTTGACTGAGATAGCCTTTAACCAAGGGCTTCAAACCGCCTCAAAATCAAACACACACACTTAAGATTTCTTACTAGAACAATAACCAAACTAAGAATCTAAACTAAAAAGAACAAATTTGAGAAAGAGAATTGAACTATGCTAATGCTTGCTTGCTTCTCTGCTACTGAACGTTGCCTTTTATAGAAAAATCTGGATGTTTTCATCCACACAACCGAAGGAAACTAAAGAGGCAATAGTTTCACCCCTTACCACGATCCGACCATGGTCTTGGTTGGAACCGATTTTCTATTCTTTTCTTAGTCAAAGGGCATAGCAGCACGTGGATGTCCGTAGGAGAGGTCAAAATTAGACCTGTCAATTCGGGCGGCCGGGGTAGAATACGGGTCGGGTGTATTTCGGGTTCTGGTAGAATACGGGTCGGGTGTATTTCGGGTTCGGGTAGCATACGGGTCGGGTGTATTTCAGTTTTACGGGTTTCGGGTAAACCCAACGGGTCGTGATCGCCATCTTTTTTACTATTTTTAGGCGACTAATATTGGCGGTAAAAGCTCAAGTTACTTGAATATATATCAAATAAATCTTCGATATTTTGTCACGACAAGCAAATGCATATTTGTAGACTTTAAATTGATAAAAATGAAGGGAAAAAAAGGTACTTAACTACTTATTCATTCATGAGTCCACAAATTTATAACTAATTATGTTGTTGAAATGTAATTACTCCTTATATGGAATATGAAATACCTATCATAGACATTAAACAAGGTACAAAGAAGCTACTTACTTTTCATTCTTTGAAGTTTGAACATTATCAAGCTCATGATTCATGACGAAGCAAAGTCTTAGGTCATAAACAACCAAGCCACCATTACAACAAGTTACAAAACACAAAGTCACTACATGATAGAAAAGTGACCAAGTCACCATTACAACAAGTCACAAAGCACAAAGTCTTAGGTCATAAACAACCAAGTCATAAAACAACCAAGTCATAACAAAGACACCCAAAGCATAGTTCAATATCAAACACCTAACATTAATAAACTAATTAATGTTAGAATCGCCAAATTCGGTTTGGTCTCCCAATTCCAAGTCCACCTCTTCTTCTTCCTCTTCATCTTCTCCTTCATCTTCTTCTTCATTAACATTCAAAGTTACTTTAGAAAACTGAGCACATACACCATTGAGCTCTTGATCATCCTCATCTACACCACCAAATATTTACAAGTGAAATCAATGTATTTATTACAAGATATAGTATGTATATAAAATAAAAAAAGAAAGATATTTATGATTGTAGAACTTACCCCCGTCGATCTTATATCCAAACAACCAACTACGAGTGGTGACCAATGCTTCTACATTCTCCGGTTTAAGAGATGCTCTCCACTTAGTTATGATTCTACCGCCCATACTAAAGCATGACTCAGAAGCCACCGTAGTAATAGGGATACTCAAGATGTCTCTTGCTATGTTAGATAAAGAAGGAAATCGATTTTTGTTCATTTTCCACCTGCTTAAAATGTCTAAGTCGATTGTGTGATCCAATCTATACTCATCCAAGTACTTATCCAATTCTGAAGTTCTGCAATTGGATACTCCAACATTATCAAAACTTGCAAAGCCCTACATAAGATAAAAATATATTCGTAGGTACAAATAAATAATATAATTTCTCTTATGATGAACAAGTACATTGGAAATCAAATTATGAAACTTACCGCTAGGTCATCCTTTCCTCTCCTTGCAGCAATCTCATTTGCTTGGGGTTTTTCTTTCGCATACTCCCCAAAGAGCTTGTACAACTGATCTTTCACAATCTTGGACTTCAATTCAGAAGTTTCAGCATCAAGTGTTTGAAAACAATACATGATAAATTGAAACTTGTATCGAGGATCCAAAATGCCAGCAAAGGAGAGAATCATACTATAATTATCCCAATAGTCCTTAAATTTTCCCCTCATCTTTGTTGTCATGCTCTTAAGAACCACATCCTCACAAGAAGTCCATGATGCTAAGAGGCTTTCAATCTTCCACACATTTTTAAGGTACAAGTTTGCAGTAGGATAATTTGTACCGGACATGATAGTGGTTATCTCATCAAATGGTTGAAGAAGATCACAAATTTTCTCAATCCTAGACCACTCTTCTTCTGTGGGAAGATCAGGAAAGCTAGAAGCAGACCTCTCCATCCACCTCATACTTGCAAAGGCAGCTTGATAAGGTAATGCTCTGTCTAGCATCTTATAGGTGGAGTTCCACCTAGTTGGACAATCCAACCATAAACCCTTAGCACAATCAATTCCAAGACCCAAAACAATTTCCTCAAATTTCAATTTTCTACCTTCAGAACCGGTCACATGTTTCACTAGATCCTTCACCTTACTTATGCCCACATCAATCAATTTCAAGCCTTCTTTCACAATCAAATTCAACACATGTGCTCCACATCGAACATGAAAACACTCACCACCACAAGGCAATCGAGCATGCACATTAAGAGTATCACGCAACATGTCTTGCATATTATCATTTGCTCTAGCATTATCCAATGTGATTGTGAAGATTTTCTTATGAATTTTCCACTCCTTTAAAAGATCATAGATTTTGTCATGCAAGGCATTTGCATTATGAAGAGGAGGCATGTGAATAAAATTTAGAATCTTAGAATGCAAATTTCAATGAGCATCAATGTAATGAGCCGTTAAGGAGAGAAAACCATGACCCACGCAAGATGTCCACAAGTCAGAAGTCACACAAATTCTACTTGTGAGTAGGCTCAATGATTGCATAACTCTATGCTTTTCACGTTTGTGGATCTTCACACAATGACTTTTAGCCGTATTCCTAGATAATGGAAGACAATTCTCATTCAAATAAGAATGAATTGTTCGGGTTCCCTCATGCTCGGCAAATGTAAATGTGTACCCATGTCTAATAATGGCTTGTGCAACCGATTCTTTATACTCAAATCGACTAAACTTTCTAGCTAATTTTTCATCTTTAGCTATCATCATTTGACCCACATCCGTACTTGAACGAGCACTACAACTTTCAGTATGACGCCTAAAGTTAGACGTACCATTGCTAGAATCTGCATCAACAGGTCCTCCATTACAATACTTGCAATAAGCACGATCTTTGCCATCGGAGAAATGCTTGCCCTCTTTTATGTTATAATGCTTCCACACAGGAGAGGTCCGACGTCGTTTTTTGGTTGAAGAAGAATCGTCATCTACTTCAACTGTAATTGGCGTCGGAGGGGTGGAACTCCCTATAAAAATTTCAATAATAAGTTAGTGCAAAAATGATTAGTAGCAAAACATGTTGATAGCAAAATGACTATAGTAACTAGCTAGCTAGGAAACAACAAATAAATGGACTTCATGTTTAAAATTATTTATGCTGAGTGAACGTAGCTATTTATATGTTTAAATTGCATATTTAGTTTGATAAGAATGTTTACTTTTGATATTTATGTAAGGAAAAAGAAAATCAATACATTTATTCTTAATTTTTATTCAACCCTTGTCATTGATTAATCATTGAATTTGGCAACTTAGGCAAAACAAAATACAAAGCTTAAACGATAAAATACAAAAACCAACAATAAAACAGATCAGACATTAACAGTTTGAATACTTGTAAATCCAAAACAGAGCACATAAGATCAGAATTCTGCCAAAACAAACTTCTAAATACAATATCGGAAGAGATTAGTGTTTGAATACTAGCCAAAACAAAAACACAGAGTACACAAAATGAAACAAAGCTTCTAAATTCTGCCATCCAAAACAAAGTAAACAAAGCAAAAATAGGGTGGATGAGCAAAAACAGAGTACACGACTTGGACCTTTGAGTACAAAACAGAGTACAAAACTTCTAAATTGTTGTTCAGGTTGATCTGTTGATGTAAGCCACTCTCTTTCTCATCCCAAACAAAACTTATGCATCCCCGGCAACTGCTTGCTCGAAAGGTCGACCGATGATAAATCAGGCCAGACGAATGACCTGGGAACCGGGCCCGACAGCTGGTTTTCGTCGACTTGGAAGAGCAACTTCTTGAAGGAGCCGAAGCCCGAAGCTCTCAGGGATTGAACCAGCAAAATGAAGCGAATGAGATGGGAGCAAAAATAGAGTACACAAAGGAAAACTTAAAAGAAAAAACCTTCTACATTCTGTTATCCAAAACACAGCAAAAACAAAAGCCTACTAACTTCATCAAAAGCAAAGAGGAGAGAAACCTGATGTGTGGATGGGAGCACGAGTATTGCGGCCTAAAGGAGATGGAGATGGAGATGGTGTTCTTCCGCGACCACGAGACCCACCTGTGCCAGCTCGATGAGGCGCCATGGGAGGAGATTGGAAGAGTTCCAGTGTAGCAACCAAAACGAACAAGAGATTGAAGGAGATTAGTGCTAGCTTCAAGACTTGAACTCACCAAAATCTCAGTTAGGCAAGCACTGGAGAGTCGAAAATAGCTAGAGAGAGAGAGAGAGAGAGAGAGAGAGAGAGTGGAGGCAATCTGGGAATTGGAAGGGCAACGCATCTGCTAGGGTTTTGGCTCTCTCTCAGCATCACTTTGCCTTTCTCAGTCGAGGCCCAAGTGCCCAAACAGCCACTGCCCAACTGTACAAGTTAAAAAAAGAAGAAGAAGGAATGCAGGGGCTTGACCCGTCGGGTCGACCCGGACCCGACCCGGTCGAACCCGGTTCTTTTCGGGTTTCTCGAGTTCGGGTTTTTTCGGGTTTCGGGTTGAAAAACCTTATTCAAAACCCTAAATTTTCGGGCGGGTTCGGGTTGGGTTTTCGGGTCGGGTCAAATTATGCCAGGTCTAGTCAAAATACATCCAATAAGAGTCAAATGCTAGGTAAAAAGGCCTAAAATCCTGCAAAACACATCAAACAACTATATTGAAGCATAAATCGAGAATAGGAGTACAAATTATGACATTCAACACATAATTCTCCTAAAAATTTGGCAAAAAAATTCTAAAATGATGTATACATTAGGCACTTATCAAACTCCCCTATGCTTGAACTGTTGCTTATCCTCAAGCAGTGCTAAAAACCAAAAACTAATAGAATCTCCTCAGGATAGATATAAATAACATTCCAATTGCAAAGCAGATCCAAAGGTAGCGCAAAAAAGATGCAGAGATCATTAGCAAACAGATTGGGGAATGAAATTTTTGAAAAATCACTTGATAGACCACAATGTCAAACTTGAATCACTCCCCTCCCCCCAAATCGTCGAATACAGTCATTCAACATATGAAACAAATGAAGCTAGCAAGGCCGGTAAAACCCTACTATAGTTATGTGGCACTCACCACTCATGTGTTTGAAAATGTATACATATAGGTTCCCTCAATTCTTATTCCTTAGACTCAAATCTATCATAAGCTTGATAAGACTCTCAAATTCGTCATCGCACTAGACAATCATGAGGACTTTCATAAGGTTGTAATGGGGCACTGGGTAAAGGTAATAGGGGAACAAATGTTTTGGAAATAAGGAGCTAGAAGTCATAGACTAAGAGCTAAATGATTCCAATGCATCATACTACATCCCTCTTAGACCATTAAAATTTATCAACAAAATACATCCCCAATTGAAGAAAGAAAGAGTTGATAATCACAAGAATTTATAATTCCAACAAGGCTAACACTTTCTTCCCTTTTTTTTCGCTTTTCTTCCCCCTTTTTTTTTGTGTTTTGAGGAGTTGTTTTTTTTCCTCTTCAAATGAGCAAGCCAAGGGAAACTCATAATGAACTTTAAATTCCAACTCTTCTCTAAACTTTGTACACTTAGACAAGAAATTTATCAATATTTCACATCCCTTCACCAAACAACCAAAAGCCACTAAAAGAAAGCAATCCACCTTACTAGTGCCCTCCTCTAATATTGACTTAAGGGTAAGATAATTATTTGGCCATAGGCTGTAATGGAAGGTCCAAATAACAAGAAAAAATGAATTTAGGCTCAAAGGGGCTAGCAAGGGATATAATATACAACAAAGGTGTCTATTTGGCCGTTGGATTTAACAAACCAAAGAAAAATGCCTCAATCATATTGCCTAAATGCATATGCGAAATGTGATCTTGAATGAGATTCAAAGCAAGTTCTAGAGAAATGATGTTAAGAGGAGTCACACATGAAAGAAAATATGAGACTAAATTGATATATAGCCTTTAAAAGCTCAAAGCCTCATAGGAGATCTACCACGGTCATAACTAGCTCATTAGTAGACACATACTAAAATTCATGTGAAGACTCATGGGGTAATTAACTCGTACTCAAAATGTGGTCAAAACATGGATCTCGTTTTCACAAATTCATTCTCAAATATTTTATGCACAATTTGGGCGAATCAAAGGATCAGACTAAACCAAAGAAGTCTACCAAATCTAGAAAGATCATAATTGGAGGATTTTCTCTTCAATTCTCTTTCTTCTTTTTTTTTTTCAAAATTTGCATTTTTTTTTATGCATGCTACTAATAACAATGCAAACTAAAATGCAAAGGGACTAAGAAAAGGAAAAAAAAAACTAAAGTGCAACCTAAAATGAAAAGAAAACTAAAATACTGCTAAACAAAACAAAAACCTAAAACAAAAACACAAAAAACTAACACAAACAACATATACAAAGTACAAGCACACCAAACCAATTCAGGCATCAGACGCCGAATATAATGACTAACTCTCCCATGCTTGAGTTACACATTACCCTCAATGTGGGCACACAATAGAAAAAGGGAAAGGGAGTAGTGCAAAGCAATCAGAAAGGAGGTGGTGGAGGAGGATGGGTGGTTGGCCATAAGAGATATGCCAATCCCTCTAGGTCTCTAGACATGCCCTATAGTCATGGAAATATTTAGTTTGGGTAGAAAGCACTCCACGAAGCTCATCGTGGCGCTCTTGGATAAAGTCCCAAAGAGCGGCGTTTTCAGAAGCAACAAGTGCTTGAAGGGAAGCTTGCTCCTCTTGAATGGATCTAAGGGTGTCTTGAAGGTTGGTATAGTTAGGAGGGGGTGGTTGAGAGGAGGAACTAGGTCCTCCTTGACTAGAATGAGGGGTTGGATGATGTCGTATGGGTTGAACAACCTCATCATCACCAAGTACCCAATAAAGGTTAGCCTGGTGAAGTAAGGTGGTTCGATCGACATTGGGAAGCGACACAAGCCGGTCCCCAGGGTAAATCCAACATAAACGCCCAGTCTCAACTTTTCAAAAGTTCATAATTTCAGAAGCAACTTGATCAAGCCGCTCGGACCCGAAAACTCTATCCTCAGAGTTGTGATCAATACCCAAAAATCTAGCGATAGTAGTCACAATCCCACCTATGACTATCCTACCTTTAGTGCTAACACCAGCACTATGCAACTGCCTGGCAAAAAATGCATTGGGGTCAAGCTGGACACCGTCAAGCATATAGGACAAAAAGTACAACTCAGACAATCTCGGGACATTCAGACTATCCTCCCGAGCAAAGAAACAACAAGCCAAGATACGCTGAGCTACTCGAATGCAAGGGTTCCTAATATGAGTGCACTTCGATAAACTAGTGTTGTACCTAACACTCCCCGAAAGTCCGCCCCAAAATGCATTCGACTTGAATTCACAGGGGACTTGGCGGTTTGGTAAATCCATGCTCGGTGGAAAACCAAACATACCATTAAACGTACCTAAGTTCAACCCGTAAAATTGTCCCTGCAAATAAAACGATATGTACCTGGCTTGACATTGAGGCCCTCTGGTGACCTTGACATGGAGTGTACCCAGGAAATCTACAGTCAGGTCTCGGTATGTATGCTTCTTTATTTCTAAAAAGTGTCCCATACCACCTCGTGCAAATAACCACCGAATATCATCTAACATTCCTAATCTAGCTAACAATTCCTCATCATAATATCTAGTTACCACAACCATGCATTCATTCAAACAAGTATATCTAGCAACATGATCAGGATATGTTAAACCAAAGGGGTGATGAATGTTAACTTGAGCTCGAGCAGCAGTGGAGGTTCGAGATGTCCTTTAAGGTCGGGTTGGTGCTTGACTTGAAGATCCAACCTCCTGAATACTCCTTTGTCTCTTGGTAGGTGCCATTGTTACAAAATGAACCAAAAACCAATACTTAAACCCAAAGAAGAAAATTTGAAGAAGAAAAATGAAGATTTTAAGCAAAAAGAAGAAGAACAAGGGAGAGAAAAATATGGACATGGTGGATGAGTGAAGTGGGATGAGTGTGAAGAAGAAGATGAAGAAAGAGATAAAATTTGCATGGAAAAAGAAAAGAATAAGTGAAAAGGGATGTTTTCGGGTGAAAAATTGAGAAGAAATGAGGTAAAAATGGAGGTTGTAGTTATGGAGGTTTAGAGAGAGAAAATGGAGGCAGAGAAGATGAAATGTGAGGGAAAGTGAGGGGCCACTGTGGTCAAAGACCTAGGCCGTGTGCCGTAGCAGGTCACCACGGTTCGACCATGGTATCTGCTGGTTACGATTTTTTCAATTTTTTTGGGTTAGCACCCACGACCACGGTACTAGGTACCCTAGTCGAGGTGCAAAAAATTTTATTCCACAGACTTTTGTTTTCTCTCCCTCTCTTTTTTTTCTTTTTTTTTGTTTTTTGTTTTTGTTTTTTTTTTGCAATATTTCTCAAACTACAAAAATAGTAAAAATCAAAGCTAAGGAAGAAAAAAGAGGAAAAGAACTTGGGTTGTCTCCTAAGAAGCACTCCTTTAAAGTCAAGAGCTTGACCTTTCTTCTATGCGGGTTCCGGATCAGTAAGTGCATGTATGGACATTGACTTCATCACGAACCACAAAGTCAAACTTTTTCAGCGGAATGTATCATCGCAAAAGGTAGGGTTGAAGGTCCTTCGTCTCCATAACCTGACACCATAATGCATTATCGGCGTACAAAACAAAGCGCACTCGTAGCCCATCAAACGGGCTGTTATCGACTTGTTCAACCCCCAAATCAAAATTTGCACCAAAGCCTTCCATAGGGGGCAAAGAGAGAACAGCCTAAGCATACTTGCAATAGTCACTCATAGAAGATTCATTAGAAACATGGGCTTCAACCTTGGACATGTTAGGTAGCATAGGAGTGGCAAACTCTACCTTAGCATACCTTTGGTCGGGGTCCTGATGAGAAATCCAATTAAAGTTAGTAGGATCTTCACAATTCATCCTCTATGTCAATCTCAGGGAAAGGGAGAAATTCATCTAATACAGAAGAATTAGGAGAAACCTCTTTCTTATTCATATGACAAAACACAGTATAGCATCCTTCCACCTCAAAAGTTATATGACCCTTTCTTACATAATTATGGCAACCAACTATAGCCAAAATGGGGCGACATATTTGAGCATCATCAGTCTCGGGCATATCAACTATGATAAATTCCTTAAACACCCAAATATCTCTTATATTGACTGGCACATTTTCCAATCTGCCTATGGGTTGAGTCTCAAAACCGTCTGTTAACTGTAGTGAAAAGGGTATGGCTTGTAATGGTTCTAGGTGAAGCTTATGAAACACAGAATATGACATTATACTTATGCTTGCACCTAGATCACATAAAGCTCTCTCAGTCTCCACATTTCCCATAATACAGGGGATAAAAAAACTACCTGAGTCAGGGAGCTTAGGTGGAAAAATTGTGGGGATCTATATAGTGTCATTCTCTATCAATGTAGCAGTCTTTCCACCATCATTTTTCTCCTTACTTCCAGCCATGATTATTTCCCTACCCTTTTCCATTGGTATATCCTCATGGTCAGTAAAGTCCTCTACTTCTTCCTTCAAGGTAACACAATTGCAATGCTCTTGAGAGTTAGGTTCGGGCTTGCTAGGAAGTATATCAGGGGCAAAGATGAAAAGCTAGCATTTTGGGCAATCTGAGCTTCCAACATCCTATTATGAGTTGTAAACACATCAACCTTTGAGGCTAATTGCTTAATGTACTCATCTTGTTTTCTTTGTGCCACGAGCATACTTTCCATCATTGCTTCTAAATTGGATTTTTGGGGTACTTGATAAGGGAAAGGAAGTCTTTGGAAACCGAGAAGGGGTCTAGCATTCATTGGGGGCATAGTCGAAGGGCTTAGATTAGACCTATATGAGAAATTCGGTTGATTCTTCCAACCCGAATTATAGGTACTAGAGTAAGGGTCATTGGCGGGTCTCGGGTTGAAGTTTTGAACATAGTTAACTTCACTAGTGTCTTGGGAAAAAGGGCTCCCAACTTGACAATTCAAAGTCACATACTCAATATAACCACAAATTTCACAAGGGGAAGGGGCACTAGAATTCAGAGCATTAACATTCATTTGGTCCAATCTTTGAGTCATAGCATCTACTTTAGCAGAAAATAAAGTAAGCGCATTAACTTCAAGCTTATCTCCAACCCGTTTGGGTTGCCCTCGTTCGGTGGACCATTGGAAATTGTTAAGTGCCATCTCCTCAATTAAGTTTTAGGCTTCATCCACAGTTTTGTTCATCAAGGTTCCTCCCAAGCTTGGATAATCATCCAATGTTGAAGACCATGATGGGGGCATAAGCGCAGCAAATCTTTAAACCTCTCCCAAGCTTCGTAGAGCGTCTCTTCATCTTTTTGCATAAACTTGGTGATTTGATTCCTTAAATTGGCCGTCTTGCTTGGAGGGAAAAACTTGGTGAGGAAGGCTCATGTTAACTCATCCCAGATGGTAATACATCTCGATTGAAAAGAGTGTAACTAAGCCCTTGCTTTATCTCTCAACGAAAAGAGAAATAACTGCAAACGGATGGCATCAGTAGAGACTCCATTAATCGTCAACGTGTCGCACACCTCTAGAAAGACCGAGAAGTGTAGATTCGAGTCTCCCAAAGGAGTTCCTGCAAACTGAGATTGTTGGACCATGGAGATGGCTGTCGGCTCAAAATTGTTGGCATCAACAATAGGGCGAGCGATGCTTGAGGCGATCCCTTGGACTCTAGGCGTAACGAAATCTCGAAGTGCCCTTCTTTGGTCACCTTTTCCTCCTGCCATGTTTGTTGAATTCCTTCTTACCTTGCGTCTTTGTTCTTCAATCCTTTGCTTCTTCCTCCTTAAGCAGGAAGCCCTCTCAATCTCGGGATCGAGTTCGTACAGGATTGAACTTCGCATAAATGGTAAAATTTTTTGCAAGCACTATCACCAACACTACTAGTGCAATTAAGCATGAAATTAAAAAGAAAATAACAGTAAAAGACAATAAAATACTTAGTCACTTTCGTAAGAATAACTAAATAGTTAGCAGATTGGTCCCTGGCAATAGCTCCAAAAACTTGACCACTGCCGCAAGCGCACGGGTAGTCGTAGTATAGATAAAAAGATCGCTCTTCAGGGACCAATGTAATCTATTGAGTTTTGCTTATCAAAATGTGCTAAGTAACATTCTAATTCAAGAGGGTTCGATTTAATAACTTCTAATTCACTAACTTTAAATCAATTAAGGAAAGATGCCTAGGAATTCATATAGTTATTAAAGTTAATTGGTTCAAAATGATAAGCATGTGCTTTTCTCTAATCGGTTAATTAGAAATCAACCAAATTTGCCTAAACTAAGCAAAAGTCGTTTTTTTCAAACTAATTTGTTTTAATCCAAGTCAAATATCTTTGATTACTCTCTAGTCCTCCTAACATGCAAATTTCTCTTCCGAGACCATGTTATGTCGGGTCTTATCAATCAGTCTAACAATCAAATGTCACCTTTCAATTTTTCACTCAATTGTTTCAAGTGTGCAAGAAAACTTTGGCCAAAAATCTACTCACAACATGATAATCACTTGATAGAACAAAATCAAGCCAATCATGGAATAAGACAATTGTATAGATTAAACTATGATCCAACTACACTTTCATAAACTACTAAATCCTTAGACAAAATAAATTGCTCACACATGATAAAAGATCAAACGACTAACCAATGTTTTGGTGAAATCTGAGAGAAAAGGGCTGACTAAGATAGCCTTCAACCAAGGGCTTCAAACTGCATCAAAATCAAACACACACACTTAAGATTTCTCACTAGAACAATAACCAAACTAAGAATCTAAACTAAAAAGAACAAATTTGAGAAAGAGAATTAAACTATGTTATTGCTTACTTGCTTCTCTGCTGCTGAACGTCGCCTTTTATAGAAAAATCTAGAACCAATTTTCTCTTCTTTTCACATAATTATCTTGGTTAGAACCACACAAACGGAGAGGCACACAACTGAAGGAAACCGAAGAGGCAATAGTTTCACCCCTCACCACGGTCCGTGGCAGGCACCGCGGTCCGACCGTCGTCTTGGTTGGAACCGATTTTCTTCTTTTTCTTGCTCCATGGTAGTAGCAGCACATGGATGTCCGTGGGGGAGGTCAAAATACGTCGAAGAAGGGTCAAACGTTGGGTAAAAAGGTCTAAAATCCTGTAAAACACATCAAACAACCATACCCAAGCATAAATTGAGAATATGAGGACAAATTATGACATTAAACACATAATTCTCCTAAAAATGTGGCAAAATAACCCTAAAATGATGTATACATTAAGCACTTACATATGCTTAACTCAATTTCTTATTCATTTTTATTTTGGGTACGACGATACTTTTGTTCATTGTTGTATAATTTTCTTATTAATAATATTTGAAATTTGTGTGACACCAACATATTATCTACTATGCAAGACTAATTAAAACCAAATTATTTGACAAACTTTATAAAACATTAAAATAAAAGGCTCTGAGTTAAACATCATGATCATCCATAATATAGTCATTTTAGAAAATATTTACATTTGTGTGACATAAACCAATTTATTTGTTGTAAGTGATATTTGAACTAATTTGTGAAAATTCTTACAGTCAACATGGTAATTTTAGTGTTAAACATGGAAAAAAAAAAACACTTTGAAAAAGCTACTCTAGAAAGCTTTTTACAAATTAGTTTTTAAAAATAAAAGGACAATGCAAAAAGCACTTCAAGTAAATACTCTACAGAGTTCTTTTACTCGAGTTAAACAACTGATAACCTCAAAAACTCTTTTTGGTAGCCAAACAACTCTTTACCAAACATGATAATAAATATCCTTACTAATGGATCATGATTAATCCAATTCAAGTACACCTCTCATTCTCCTTTGATGAACTAGGGTGGCACAGTGTGTCACGTGTGTAGTCGTCCACTCTCCAAATATATGGTAAATCAGGTAGGTTCAAAGGTTCTACTTACATAATATAAGCGTATAATTTGCAACATAAAACTTTATTTGTGTAAAAGAGAGTAAAACTACATAATTGTTAAAATTTTAAATTACACATTGCTTTGTTAGTATAGTCACCAGTCTGTCTCATTCTTCTCTAGACTACCTCCCCCTCCCTTTACCATTTAAGCATGAACACGAAGCCCAAATTGCACTTAAAAACATAGTGCTATGGAAAGCAAAATTACTTGCAATCCTTATTTGACTATTCATTGGAATAACAAATATAACTTTGGAGAGTTTCTTAGGCAACAAAGTTATGAAAATACCCTTGTTTTGTTATTCATTTAGGGAGCTTTTTGTATCTTTAAATGATTGTAACATCCTTAAAATTACCAAAATACCATGAATTGTCAAGTTTTATGTTAGTTTTTAAATTAGTAAGATTTGTATCTCAAGTTGCTTTTTATTCCCCCGCACTGGACTTTGTCCAAATTTAAAGCTTAGTATTTTTTATCTTTCGGTTTACTCAATTCCTAAAATCTTATGCCTTTTTAATTTATGATATTTTTTTCTTTAAACTTTTTCATTAGAGTTGAGTAAAATTGTCTTTGACAAAGGCAAAACTCACCAGTTATACTCCACAAATGACAATAGCAATGAGAAAAATAACACATTGGGAAACAACAAATGGAGTTACAAATTTCATTCTTTAGGGTTTATGACTAACTTATCAACCTCCTTATTTAAAACGGCTCAACATGTTTGTTTCATAACATAAATTTTTTTTTAAAAAAACTAACGGTCTTATGAAAATTTGGCTTTTGAAGTTATAGGTGTTAAAAAATTAGACATATAATTTTATTGCCAATTTAAAATTAGATCCATGAATTCAAGCATGAATATAGCTATAGGAGTAGTACAAGTGACAAGCCCACAAGTGCACGGGTGTCGTAATATAGTTAAAATATCATTTCCACAAAGACCAACGTAATCTATTGAGTTTAATCTTTAAAAATGCTAAGCAAATATAATTTGATTTGGGGAATAACTTAATCTAGCACTAGATGAAGTGATAATTGTTGACTTGAGAATTCTATCAATTAAAAAGGCCTAGGGATTTGCTTCACTAACTATGAACTAGATCCGATAAATAATGTCTATGCTTACCCAAATTTAGATGAATCAAAGGGTAACAAATATATAATATCCAATCCTTTCTTTCAAAATGAATTGAATTATTTAGACTAAACATATTACCATTCTTTTAAAGGGGTTCTTCATTTAGTCTAAAATTAAGAGTCTAAGTTGTCAAATTTCCTCTCAACATGCAACTTTCTATCAAAAGTCACTATGCTAAGTCTATACCTGTCGATCCAACAACGAATTTCCTCTTTAGTACTTCATCCAACTATTTGATATTTTGCAAGGTAATTTAGCTAGAATTACTCACAACAATCATAGCACAATATATATTGAAACATTCCAAATAGAATAAGCATATTATTGATGAAGATTAAGGATCTAAGTTCATAGTTTGTCTATCAAATCCCAAGACTAAAGAAACTACTCACTCATTATGATTACAACTAACAAAATAGTTCAATCAAGAAAAGCAACCAAGCAAAACTAATCTACTGAGTTTAAAGAACAAGGAAAGAGAATAGCTTAGTAACAATGAAGTTTCTTGACAATTTCTTCAATCTTCAAGACTCCAATGCAAGTTTCAATCTTCAAGACTCCAATGCAAGTAATATTCTTTCCAATCTACATTTTGCTCCCAAAAGTGATAAAAACTACAAAACTTTAAGAGATTTCTAAGGTAGAAAAACGAAGGGGTGCAGTAGTTACAGGCCTGCCACGGACGGTCCATGGGGGCCTCTGTCTCGAAGTTCTCTTATTCTTTTTTTCCCTCCATGGGCATGGTGACTGAGGCATCCATGGTGAGTCAAAAATTTGACTTTTGAGGGTCAATGCTTGATGAAAAAAGGTTTCAAAACTTGCGAAATCATCAAAGAACTATAGCCAAGCGTAAAATGGGATTTTAGTGTATAAACTAAGCATAAAACTCATAAATCCCCTAAAAATGTATCAAGATGACCCTAAAATGATATGCTCTATAGGTACTTATCAAACATGACCAACAATTACCCACAACAACGCTTGCAGTCTTAGTTTCTTTTGGTTATCATTTTAGGAATACTCACCACTATAGTTGTGTGTTTCTTTTGTGAAAATGTGTACCATGTGGTCATGTGAATAGTTTGCATATTAGATCAAGCGTTTAAAATTGGAGCATTTTTAGTTGAGCATATTTTTTTTTTCTATTTTAGGTTTCTTTTCTTAGTTTTTGTTTCATATTGGAATTTTTAATTTTTATTTGAATTTTAGGTTTGGCATGCATAGAAAACACAAACAAAAACAAAAATTTTTTTTTTAAAAAAAATGAAAAATCCTTCGATGATGAGTCTTTAGACTAAGTAGCTTTCTTTGGCTTAATTTGACCCTTTCAGTTATGCGCATATGTGAAAAAATGTTCGATAATGAGTTTTTGAAATGTGTTTCTTGATTTGACTATCAAGTTGAATGTGAATTGATTGCTTAAATGATACTTTGTATGAGTATTTGACATGTGAGATTCAATTAGCTAGTTGAGCTTTGGTGGTTGTCCCATGAGACATTGAGCTTGATTGGACTAACTTACCAATTTCAGTCTCATATTCCTTTTCGTGTGTCTTCCTAGATTTCAAATCTCTGGAACTTGCTTTAACTGTTGTTCAAGATCACATTTAGCGTGTGCATTTAGGCCATATGATTGAGACATTCTTTGAATTTATGAGCTACATTGACCAAGTAGCCACCTTTGTTATGAATTATTTATCCCTTGCTATGCTTTTGAGCCTTGCCAGTGCTTATTGAAGTGAACCTTTGGCCTAGCCCTTGGCCAAATATATGTCTACCTTGTTTTGCAAGGACTAAAGAGTTCCATTTCTTGATTTGGGGTGGTTTGAGGGTAATGATATGAGATGTGGTTTGTTTAGATCTATTTGGGATGGTTATTGTGAATTAGTTGAGAAGTGTTGACTTATCATTCCATTAGAGATATATAATTATAGACATAGAGGAAAAAAAGAAAGAAGGAAAAAAGAACAAAAACAAAACAAAAGAGAAAAAGCCAACAAAAAAAAAACAGAAAATGTGCAATAAAAAGGATTCGGCATAGATGTTGTTTGGAATGACCCAACACTTTCTCTCGTTTAGAATCAACTATGGGGATTTGTTTATATCTTTCATACGCATTGGTTTAAACAATTTGTCTTGTTTTATTTAAGGAAGCGATTATGTTGCTTTTAGTCCTTGACTTTTTAGCTCCACAAATCCCAAAACATTTGTTCCCCTCTAAACCTTTACCCATTAGCCCCGTTACAACCCTATTGAAGTCCTCTTGATTGCCTTGTGTGTCTTGCATTTTAGTGATGGTGACTTTGAGAGTCTTGTCAAGTTTATTGTAGGTTTCATTCTTTGGAATGAGATTTGAGGGAACCACATTATATTTTGAAACACATGAGTGTTGAGTGCTTCATTACAAGAGTGAGGTTTTGTGATTCTTCTTGCTCAAATTGTTCATCTGTCAATATGAGTGCTAAGTTAAACTGATTAATTGATTTAATGTTTGATGAGATTGTCTCTAATTATATTTCGAAAGCTTCATTCTCCTATCGATTTTGTAATGTTTTCAATCACTTTTGTTGAGTTGGTTTGGCTAACGATGATGCTACTAATGTTTACATGAGTAGGTTCTTCATCATAGTTTTGGTTTCATTAGTTGCTTGGGGACAAGTAACAACTCAAGCATGGGAAAGTTTGATAAGTGCCTATAAAGCACATCATTCTCTTTATGCATTTTTAGGGGATTCATAAGTTTTATGCTTAGTTTATACCCCAAAATCCCATTTTACGCTTAGGAATAGCTTTTTGATGACTTTTGCAGGTTTTAAGACATTTTTGATCAAGCATTAACCCTCAAAAGTAAAATTTATAACTCACGATGGACGCCCCCAGTCACCATGCTCGTGAAGGAAAAAGAAACACAAGTGAACTCCGAGACAGAGGCCCCCACGGACCATCTGTGGTGGTAGCAACGGTCCGTCGTAGGCCTATAACTGCTGCACCCCTTCATTTTCCTCGGCTTGTGTGGCTGAGAATTGATGGTGGCGGCTATATGAAGATATGCTCAGCTGCTTAAACAAGAGACCTAACTTTTTCTAACTTAGAAATCTCTTAAAGTTTGGCAATGTTTATCACTTTTGGGAGCAAAAAGAAGATTGGAAGGAGGATCACTTGCATTTGGAGTCTTGAAGATTGAAGAAATTGTCAAGAAACTCCATTGTTGCCAAGCTATTCTCTTCCCTTGTTTTTTAAACTCAGTAGATTAGTTTTGTTTAGTTGCTTTGCTTGATTGAACTATGTTATTAGTTTTAATCATCATGAGTGAGTAGTTTCTTTAGTCTTGTGATTTGATAGCCAAACTATGAACTTAGATCCTTAATCTTCATCAATAATATGCTTATTCTATTTGGAATGTTTCAATCTATGTTATGTTACGATTGTAATGAGTAGTTTTAGCCAAATTAACTTGCAAAATATAAAATAGTTGGATGAAGTACTAAAAGGAGGAGTCCGCTATTGGATTGGCAAATATAAACTTAACATAGTTACTTTTGAGAGAAAGTTCCATGTTGAGAGGAAATTTAACAACTCAAACTCTTAATTTTAGACTAAATCTAGAACCTCTTTGAAAGAATGGTAGTATGTTTAGTCTAAATAGTTCAAGCCATTTTGAAAGAAAGGATTGGATATTATATGTTTGTCATCCTTGGATTCATCTAAATTTGAGTAAGCATAGACATTATTTATCGGATCTAGTTCACAATTGGTGAAGCAAATCCCTAGGCGTTTTTAATTGATAGAATTCCAAAGTCAATAGTTTAGCACTTCATCTAGTGATAGATTAATTTATTCCCTAAATCGACTTATATTTACTTAGCATTTTTAAAGAATAAACTCAATAGATTGGTTTGGTATCTGTGGGAACGATATTTTACCTAGACTACAACACCTATGTGCTTATGTCTTGTCAAGTTTTTGGTGCCATTGCTAGGGATCGAACCCGGGTCACCCGCATGATAGGCAGGAATAGTCCCCACTATACTACAAGGACCATGGAGGGTCATTTTAGGGTGATCTTGATGCTAAATGTGTTGTGTGAACGATGTGGTCGTCTACTGAGATTTATAGTTCTTTAAACTCCATTGTTTCCCCCTCTTCATTTGTTTGTGATGAAGTGATAGTTTCTCATGAGATTCAGGTGTATGATAATTTTTGTCATATTGACTTTCCTATGTTTGATTGTGTTTCTAATAAGGGTCCCGACCTTGACTATGCTAAGGTGGAGTTTGCTGCCCCTAGCCACCTAACATAACCGAGGACGAGCCATATACTATTAATGAGGGTTTCACGAGCAATTGTTGCAGGTTTGCTCGTGTACTGATGTCTTTGCCTCCTATGGACGGATTTATGCATGATTTTGACGTAGGAGTTGTGTTTGGCAGTGGCTCGTCTGATGGAGCCCACTACCTGATTATTTTGTATGCAGATCGCGCTATTTGGCACTACTTGATGATGACGAAGGATCTTCATCCCAATTGCTTGAGATGGTGGTATGTTTTATTACAAGAATTCAACTTTGTGGTTCATGACAAGAAGGAATCGGGAGTTGTGGGGGGCCCCGTTGAGAAGCCCTTTACCCACACCTTTTCCAACTGCGAGCCAGCACAGAAGTGAAGGTCGAGCTCTTGACCTTAAAAGAGTGCTTCTTGGGAGGCAACCCAAGTTTCCTTTAATATTTTTTCTTTTTATTTGATTGTATTTAGTGCATTCCTTATTTTAGAAAAGAGAAAAAAAAGGAGCAAAAAAACAATAAAAAGAGATAAAAGAAACATGGGTAATAAGAGAGCTTTTAGAGACTCCGACAGAAGCTACCACATACCCCTAGCGGTGTCTAACTCGGCCCGTGGAGCTTCTACCCAGAAATCAAAAAGTTTTGGAGACAGAGCCGACCACGGCGGGTCCATGCTGTTCATCACATTCCGTGGTGGGCTTGTTTCTCCGTGGTCAAGGGCTTTTCATGACCTTTGACCTGAGACTTTCATTCGTCTTCTTCAACCTTGTCTGTCTCTCTTTGTCTAAACTCTCTCATGCTCTCTCTAAAACTTCCGTTAACACCCACCTTCCCACCTTCAATTTTTACTCAAATTCACTCAAATTTCTTCCATTTCTTCTTATTTTCTTCACCTTACCCACAATTCTCCTTAAATTTGTCTTTTCTAGTCTTCTTTCTCTCACATTCTTCCCATCTTGATACCACATCTATGACACCTCATCTACACCTTCTTATCATCCAAATTTTCATCTTTTCTTTCATAATTCTTCCCCATCACCCCTTAGTTGCATAAATTTTTCATTGTTCACGCTTTTCATCCATTTTCGTCATAGTTAGGATTTTCAAGCATCCACACCCATCCATATTCCATATCCATGGCACCCAAGAAGAGAACAAGGACTACTCTAGGAACGGGGACATCAAGTTAAGTTTCCTAATGGGTTTCCTGAGCCTCAACTAGTGCGTGAAACTAAGGTAATATTCAGAAGCCGCTTGGTTTAACTAATCATGAGCATGTTGCTAGATATAATGCTTTGAGTAGTAAACTTATTGTAGCTACCCAATACTTTGATGAGGATTTGTTAACTCGATTCGGATTAGTAGATGATATTTGTTTGTTGTTTGCTTGTGGGGGTATGGGTCAATTTATTGAGACTCGAGACTATACATATCGTAAACTTAATTTAAAATATTTGAGTACTTTGCATGTTGAAGTCATGAGTGGTCCTAGATGTCAAGAGGGCTATCTGTCGTTTTACTTGAACTAGGGGTTTTATGAGCTGAATTTTAGTACTTTTAACAGTATATTTAGTTTTCCACCTAGTTTGGATTTAGACCGACGTCATGCGCCTGCGGAGTTTAACCCTAATGCTTTTTGTTATACCTTAACTGGTAATTATCAATATGATGCTAGTCACTCCAAAGACACCATTACTCGAGACCCATGCTTTAAAGTAGCCCAACAAGTCCTTGCTTGTGGACTGTTTGCTCGGGAGGATAGTTTGAATGTGCGTCATCTGTATGAGCTACATTTCTTGCATAGTATGCTAGAAGGGACACGACTTGACCTTGGTTCATTTTTTGCCAATAAGTTGTTAAGTGCAGCTACTAATTATGTTTGCAAAGGGTATAGTAATTAGAGGCCTTATCACCCCTATAGTTACGTCGATTGGTATTGAGCCTAAACCTAATGATAGAGTGTCAGGTTATGAGAGATTAGCCTTAGTCATTCAAAAAATGAAATTCTGTAGGATGGAAGGAGGTAGGATATGTTGGATTTTCCCTGGACACTGGCTTACGCCTCCTCCAAATGTTGACCGTACTACTCTTTTGAACCTGGACAATCTTTCATTTATGTCGGGTGATAAGGAGTTAGTTCATCCTGCTCCTCCACCTCCTCCTCCTCCACAACCATATTTGGGCGCCTCTAGTTCCTCTCAACCTTTCTCTTCCCAATACTACACTGATATCCACGCCACCCTTTAGTCTATCCAAGAAGAACAAGTCTCCTTATGGGCTTATATGTCCACTCTGAGCATGCTGCATCCGTGACTTTGCTTAGGAGCGGCATGATGAGCTCCATGAGATGATTGCTTCCCAAAATTAATATTTCCAAAAATTTAGGGCTTGTTTAGAAACTTGGCGTGATTGGCATATATCTCAACCCCACCCTCTTCTTCTCCCCCACTTCCTCCTTCCTAGTTGTTCTTCCCCCTTCTCGACGATTATCTTGTTCTTGCATTGATGACAATATGTTGTCCAAGCATGGGGGAGTTGTGCGTTTCGTTTGTGAAAATGTTTACGATGTGGTCATGTGGATAGTTTGCATTTTAGATCATGCATTTAGGGTTAATTAGATCATTTTTAGTTGAGCATTTAGTTTTGTTAATTTTTGCTATTTTAGGTTTCTTTTCTTATTTTTAGTTTCGTAATGGCATTTTCAATTTTTAGTTGCATTTTAGGTTTGGGATGCATATAAAAGACAAACAAAAACACAAAAAAAATTTGAAAAAAAACAAAATGAAAAATCCTCCGATGATGAGTCTTTAGACTGAGTAGCCTTCTTTGGCTTAATTTGACCCTTTTAGTTATGCCCATTTGTGGATAAAATATTTAATAATAAGTTTTTGAAATGTGCTTCATGATTTGAGTATCAAGTTGAATGTGCTTCTTGATTCCTTTTCATGTGTCACTCTTCCTAGATTTCAAATCTCTAGAACTTGCTTTGTATCTTGTTCAAGATCACATTTAGCGTGCGCATTTAGGCAATATGATTGAGACATTCTTTAAATTTATGGGCTACGTTGATGAAATAGGCACCCTTGTTATGAATTATTTCTCCCTTGCTACCCTTTTGTGCCTTGACAATATTTATTGATATGAACCTTTAATCTAGCCCTTGGCTAAATACATGTCTACCTCATTTAGCCAAGACTAAAGGGTTCCATTTCTTGATTTGGGGTGGTATGAGAGTGATGATATGAGATGTGGTTTGTTTGGATCCATTTAGGTTGGTTATTATGAGTTAGTTGAGAACTGTTGAAAGGTACTTAAAGTTCTATGTCATTATTATTATACTAGAGATATATATAGAGAAAAAAAAAGAAAGAAGGAAAAAAGAACAAAAACAAAACAAAAGAGAAAAAGCAAAAAGAAAAAAAGAAAGAAAATGCACAATAAAAAGGATTTGGCATAGATGTCATTTGTAATCAATCAACACTTTCTCTCATTTAAAATCAACTATGGGGATTTGTTTATATCTTTCAAATGTATTGGTTTAAATAGTTGGTCTTGTGTACTAAGGAGGCGATGATCTTACTTTTAGTATTTGGCTTTTAGGTCCACAAATCCCAAAACATTTGTTGCCTTCTAAACCTTTACCCGACAACCCCGTTACAACCCTATTAAAGTTCTCATGATTGCTTTCTGTGTTTTGTGTTCTCGTGATGGCGAATTTTAGAGTCTTGGCAAGCTTATGGCAGGTTTGATTCTTCAGAATGAGATTTGAGGGAACCATATTATACTTTGAAACATATGACTGTTCAGTGCTTCATTACTAGAGCGAGCTTCTAACGGTTCTTCTTACTCAAATTATTCATGTGTCAATATGAGTGTTAAGTTAAATTGAATAATTGATTTAATGTTCGGTGAGACAGTCTCTAATTATATTTCGAAAGCCTTATTCTTGTATTTGTATTGCAATGTTTTCAATCACTTTTGGGTTAACGTATTGAGTTGTTTTGGCTATGATAATGCTACTAATGTTTACTAAGGTGGTTTTCATCATAGTTTTGGTTTCATTAGCGGTTTAGGGACATGGAACAGTTCAAGCATGGGGGAGTATGGTAAGTGCCTATAAAGAATACATTTTAGGGCCATCTTGATGTATTTTTAGGGGATTAATGAGTTTTATGCTTAGTTTAAACATCTTGATGTTAATAGTCTCACATCTCCTTACCGGCGCGTCCACACTCCTTCTTTTCATATGGCCAAACCATCTTAGTCTTGATTCCCTCATCTTGTCTTCGATGGGTGCCACTTTGACTAAGTCCCTTATCACTTCATTCCTAATTTTATCCCATCTCGTATACCCACATATCCATCTGATCATCCTCATCTCTGCGACCATCAACCTTTGAATTTGAGTCTTCTTTAACGCCCAACACTCCAAACCTTACATTATAGCGGGGTCTCACTATCGTACGATAAACTTTACCTTTTAAACCTACCGGCATCCTCTTATCACACAGCACACCCGCAAAATGCTTCCATTTTAGCCAACCGACTTTAATGCGCTGGTTAATATCTTCGTCAATCTCACCGCTCTACTGGACTATCGAACCGAGGTATCTAAACTTCTCGACCTTCGGTATCGGCACCCCGTCAATGGTGATATCTCCCCCCGTACCTTCCCTCCTGCTAAAACAGCAATGGAGGTAATCAGTTTTTAATCTGCTCACTCTAAAACCTCTAGACTCCAGTGTGTGCCGCCAACGTTCTAACTTGCTATTAACTCCCTCTCTGGTCTCATCAATAAGAACAATGTCATCTGCAAATAACATACACCAAGGTAACTCATCCTGAATCCCTTTAGTAAGCTCGTCAATCACAATTGTGAACAGGAAAGGGCTCAAAGCGGACCCTTGATGCAGGCCAATACCAACGCAGAAGCTCGGCTGCTTGAACTAGAGACCTAATTTTTTCTACCTTAGAATTCTCTTGAAGTTTTGTAATTTTTATCACTTTTGGGACCAAAAAGAAGATTGGAAGAAAGATTACATGCATTTGGAGTCTTGAAGATTGAAGAAATTGTCAAAAACTCCATTGTTGCCAAGCTATTCTCTTACCTAGTTTTTTAAAATAAGTAGATTAGTTTTGTATGACGTGACAGTTGCTCCTGAGATTGAGATGTCATCATAGCATAAAATGGGATTTTGGTTTAAATAGTCATAAAAAAGGTTAGTATCATCAAAAAGCTTGTGATGCGTAAAAATGTATGAAGCAAGATTAGAAAGGTCTCAAAACCTGCAAAATTCACCAAAAAAAACTCATTTATCCCCTAAAAATGCATCAAGATGACCCTAAAATGATGTGCTCTATAGTCACTTATCAAACTCCCCCATGCTTGAACTGTTGCTTGTCCCTAAGCAACTAATGAAACCAAAACTATGATGAAGAACCTCCTCAGATAAACATTAGTAGCATCATCATTAGCCAAACCAACTCAATACGTAAGCCCAAAAGTGGTTAAAAACTTTGCAAAACAGATAGGACAATGAAGCTTCCAAAATATAATCAGAGACTATCTCATTGAACATTAAATCTATTACTTAATTGAACTTAACACTTACATTAACACATGAATAATTTGAGCAAGAAGAATCGGTAGAACCTCACTCTAGTAATAAAGCGCTCAACACTCATGTGTTTCAAAATATAATGCGGTTCCCTCAAATCTCATTCCAAAGAATCAAATCTACCATAATCTTGACAAGACTCTCAAATTTGCCATCACCAGAATGCAAAACACACATGACAATCATGAGGACTTCAATAGAGTTGTAACGGGGCTATTCGGTAAATGTTTGGAGGGGAACAAACGTTTTGGCATTTGTGGAACTAAAAGCCAAGGACTAAAAGGAAGATCATCACCTCCTAAATACACAAGACAAACTATTTAAACAAATACATATGAAAGATATAAACAAATCCCCGTAGTTTATTCTAAATGAGAGAAAGTGTTGGGTCATTCCAAACAACATCTATGCCAAATCCTTTTTATTGCACATTTTCTGTTTTTTTTGTTTTTTTGGCCTTTTCTCTTTTGTTTTGTATTGGTTCTTTTTTCATTCATTCTTTTTTTTTCTCTATATATATCTCTAAGGTTTCATTTGATCCTTAGAAAATTTGACGGAAAAAAATGTGAAGGGAAAAAAGTATGGAGAAAGTTTGTTTTTTTTCTCTTGTTTGGATTGAGGAAAAAATACAAGAATTGCATGAGAAATTGGAATGTTGATGAATTGCTTGAATCATATTGATATCATCTAAGCAGTGTGTGGTTGGAGGAGGTCAAAAATTTTTTTAGGAACTTTTCCCAAATTTTCCTCACAATTTTATGAGAAAAATTTTATCACTTGTTTCTAATAATTTTTCCACCTAATTTTCCTCCATATTTTTTTGTTCTTTGTGATTTTCTATAAACCAAACACAGGAAAAAAGGTTACTTTCCCAAAAAAAATTTCTTTCCACCCAATTTTTCAAGGTCCAAACAAAGCTTAAAGGAATGATAATGGCATAGAACTTTAAGTACCGTTTAACACTTCTTAACTAACTCACGATAACCAACCCAAATGGATCCAAACAAATCACATCCCATATCATCACCCTACCCCCCCCCCCCCATCAAGAAATAAAAATCTTTAGTCAAATCAAGAAACATTAATAAACAAGGTATTTGGCGAAGGATTAGATTAAAGGTTGACATTAATAAACATTGTCAAGGCAAAAATCAAGGGATAAATAATTCATAACAACGGTGACTATTTGGTCAATTTAGCTCATAAAAAGGAATATGAAACTAAAATTGATCAGTTAGTCAAATCAAGCTCAAAGTCTCATGGAACAACTACCAAAGCTCAACTAGCTCATGGAATTGAAATCTATGAAGAGCCACACATGAAAAAGGATATGAAATTAAAATTCATAAGTTTGTCCAATCAAGCTCGAAGTCTCACGGGATAACTACCAAAGTTCAACTAGCTCACTGAATCTCACATGCCAAATATTCATGCAAAGTGTCATTTAAGCAATCAATTCACTTTCAACTATTAAACATTTTATTCGCAAATGGTCATAACTAAAACAACCAAATTAAGCTAAAGAAAGCTACTTAGTTTAAAGACTCATCATCATAGGATTTTTCATTTTGTTCTTTTCAATATTTTTTTGTGTTTTTGTTCATTTTTTTATATGCATGCTAAACCTAAAATGCGACCAAAAATTGAAAATCGCCAATATGAAAACTAAAACTAAGAAAAGAAATCTAAAATAGAAAACGTAAAAAAAAAACTAAAATGCTCAACTAAAAATGCTCTAATTAACCCTAAATGCATGATCTAAAATATAAACTATTCATACAACCACATTGAACACATTTTCACAAAAGAAATACACAGCTCCCCCATGCTTGGACAACATATTGTCATCAATGCAAGAACAAGAAAATTGTTCGGAAGGGCTAAGAACAACTAGAAAGGAGGAAGTGGGGGAGAAGAAGGAAGGTGGGGTTGAGATATATGCCAATCGCGCAAAGTTTCTAAACAAGCCCTAAAGTTTTGAAAATATTGATTTTGGGACGCAATCTTCCCATGGAGCTCATCATGCCGATTCTAAACAAAGTCACAGAGGCAGCATGCTCACAATGGGCATATAAGCCAATAAGAAGACTTGTTCTTCTTGGATAGACTAAAGGGTGGCGTGGATATCAGTGTAATACTAGGAAGAGAAAGGCTGAAAGGAACCAGAGGCACCTAAATATGGTTGTGGAGGAGGAGGAGGTGGAGGAGCAGGATGAACTAACTCCTCATCACCCGACATAAATGAAAGATTGTCCGAGTTCACAAGAGTAGTACAGTCAACATTTGGAAGAGGCATAAGCCAGTGTCCAGGGGAAATCCAACATATCCTACCTCCCTCCATCCTACAAAATTTCATTTGTTCAAAGGCGGCTAAGGCTAATCTCTCATAATGTTACATTCTATCATCAAGGTTAGGCTTAATACCAACCGACCTGGGTATAGGGGTGATAAGGCCTCTAATTACTATCTTCTTTGCAGAACTAGTAGCTACACTCAACAATTGATTGGCAAAAAATGAACCAGTGTCAAGTCGTGTCCCTTCCAGTATACTATGTGTTGTAATTTTCGCAAGTGTACAGTTTATCATTTTAGTGCTTACGAGTGTCATCCTCATGGATGATTTGGAAAATTAGATCACTTAAACTAGTCTAAAAATAAGAGGATATTTCTTGTTGATTTCTCTTCATTTTATTTTCTAACCTAATAGTACCAAAATTGGAGAAAGTAAATACCAACACAAAGCTATATCAACGTCTGGAAGAAGCAAGATACAAACATAAATTTGATAGTAATTGAGATAATCTCCTATGTTGCTTAAATCCAAAGACGAAGAACAACAGAAGTCATTGGGACTTGCAGCCAAGAGCCCAAAATCAAACAAAAGATTGAAGTACAGAGCACCTTGAACTAGAGCGCAATCCAGAGGAAGTCAAACCAGATTCTTGGAATTTCAACTTTAAACATTAAGATTTCACACTAAAAAAACAACAAAATCATTTACAATTCGAGAGCCTAACATTGATTCTAAAAAATCGAAATTCAAATGAAAGAAAACAAAGAAAAACCAAAAGAATCTACCCCCTAAAGCTTCCATGCTTCCCTCTTAAAAATTGAAGAAGAACCCCCCCAATAGTCTCCCTTGATTGCTTCACTAAATCCCGAATTAAACTCTGTCCAACGCTTGTAACGGTTGCCTTGATGATGTGGTGATTAAGGCATAAATGATGAATAGAGAGAGAAGAAAACGGTTGGGCGAGATGAAATGGCAACCATGAAAAATGATGTGTGAGCTTTTCTGGGCAGTGAGCAGAGAACAAGAAGAAAGGGTGGAACTCACATGGCGAGCATGCGGTGTTTTAAGTGAAACAAGCTGATGTGGAGGGGAGTGAATCGGGCAGGTCCACGGAGAAAAGGGATAGAGGAAGCCTGGGAAAAGGAGGAGAAGATGCTCGAGCAGGCCTTGGTGCTGGGCAGCAGCCTGGATCGGCCCGTTGATGAGAAAGAAGGTAGTCTGACTGGCAAAGGAGAAACGGGCTGCGACTGGGGGCAAATGGGCCTAGTCCAGAGGGAGAGAGAAAGAAATAGAAGAGAAGGGAGGACAAGGGCGGACTGGGCCACACTACTTGGGCCGCAGTTCTGGGCCTATTTCTCTTTTCTTGTTTCCCATCCTCTTCAATCTGATCCAACCCGTGCGCTTGTTCGACCAAATTTATTTATTGTTTTATGGCATTTTTAGTTCCTACAAAATAAATAAAAACATTGTTAAAATTCTAATTTAACCAATTTATTCTGAGCAATTATTAGATAATAAAAGGGTATAAAATATCATAATTTATGGTTGAACAAATACCCCTACATCGAAGTTTTGCTCTTCATCAAGTAAAATAAAACTGAAAATCCTAGAAAAGAAAATAAAATCTTGACTCACTTTCGTAGGAATGACGGTTGCACTTAGCGTGTGCAACAAGCCCTTTAAACCCCTAGGTTATCCCTAGTAGACGAGGAATGTCTCATGAGGGTTTGTAGAAGATATACCCACAAAATCTATAAAAGAAGTAAACTGAAAATCTTTTTGGTTTTTTTCAAAATTTTATATACACAACACTAGGGAAAAATATATACACCTTCTAATCAACCACATCACTCAAGCAACCTAAGCACTAAAACACATATAAATATAATGTACAAATCAAGAAATTCCTAATCCTCACTGGTGACATCTATACACAATCTTTCACTCCACCTAGAAATTATGTACAAGCGTGATTGGTAGAACCTCACTTAAGGAAAATGTGGAACACTCCCACTCGTGTATTTAAAATAACAAGGTTCACTCAACTCTCTTCCAATCATACAAACTACCATAAGCTTGCTAAGATTCTCGATTCTCCCCTACTAAAATGCAAAATGCAAAAGAATAATCAAAAGGATTTTTCAAGGGTTGTAATAGGGCTAAAGGTTAATGGTAAGAGAGGGACAAATGATTTAAGAAAATGAGGAGCTAAAAGCTATAGCTAATGAGCAGCCAACGCTTACACCGATTATAATGAGCACACACTCTCTCAAAACACAGAATAATAACACACCCCACTATAAATTGACCATTGGAAATGAGTATACAAGGATACATCCATGCCACACATTCTTATTCACAACTCTTTTTGAATTCTTGAGATTTTTTCCAATTTGTTTTTTTTAAGGGAAACTTTCTCTTTTTTTTCATTTTTCTTGCCTTTTCTTTTCTTTTTTTCTTTTTTTAAGAAGAAAATGAATGAATGGAAGGTACAAGAGCAATATAACTCAATTCCCAAATGATCATTATGATACATCCCCTCATATACCAAAATCAACCATCAAAGTCATAAAATACCCAAAAGTTACCCACCAAATAATATAGTGTTGCCTCACTAGCCTTAGCTTAGAGGCATGAAATGTGTTTAGATCAAGGACTAAAATGAAGGGTTCACAACAAAAATGATCAAGGCTCAAGAGGGCTAGCAAAAGGGTAAGACATTCAACACAAAGGTGGCAATTTGGCTATGTAGTTCACAAAAACAAATGAATGTCTCTATCGTATTATCATAATGCACATGCTGAATGTGATTTCAAAGAGAATCAAAGCAAGTTCTAGAGTTGAAATCATAGAAGAGACACACATGAAGGAAAAAATGTGAGACACACAAATGATGAATTAGTCTTTAAACCTCAAAATCTCACAAGTTCATCTACCAAAATCAAGCTTGCTAAGAAATAATGTCGGGGGTTAAGTTCGTATACAAACATCACACTTTAGGACTAAGTTCTATCAATGCACACCACATCTATATAAAATTTAATTCTAAGGTACAAGAGATCATAGTCAATAAGAATAGCACCCAAAACAAAACAAAAAATCTTTTTGGATTTTTAAATTTTCATTTTTTTTCATTTTCTTAAAATTTCAAAGTTTCTCCGCCTCCACACCGAAATCAGACAATGTCTTCATTGGAAGTAGAAAGAAACATTAAACAAAAAATAAAAACGAAAAAGAAAAACAGATATACAAAAACAAGACTCAAAAACAAAAAGGACATGACCCAAAAACAAATGTACAACATATATATACAAAAGAGAAAAAGAAAAGCAGCCAACTACACAAAAACAAAAGAAAAGAAAAATGAGAGAGACAGAAAGGAAGGAAACAAATTCCAAGCAAACCAGGTCGGGTGCTAAGTACACCCAAACTATCTCAGCAGCACAATCACCGATCAGGACTTGGCTCACGAAGTATCAGACACTCCATATCTTCTTTCCTTAGCAACTCCAGAAATTGCTTCAAGCACTGGCCATTCACTTTGAAGGTGGCACCACTCTCAAGGTCCTAGATTTCAACTGCACCATAGGAAAAAACACATGAGATAATATAAGGGCCCGTCCATCAGGACCTCTATATGCCCAAAGAGCTTCTACAAGCTTGTCGACCCAATCTTTCCTGTCTCTGCTCACTATCTTCTCTAGAATCTTTTTGATCTACCGATTGGACACTTCAACATGACTACTAGTTTGGGGATGATAGGGGGTAGCAAGCCTATGGACTATAGAATACCTCTTCAATAAGGCATCAAAAGATCTGTTATTAAAGTGGGTACTCTGATCACTAATGATAGCACGGGGCATGCCAAATCTAGCAAAGATGCTCTCCATAAGGAACTTCATAACCACCTTAGTATCATTGATCTTAGAAGGGATGGCCCATACCTACTTAGAAATGTAGCCTACAGCTAATAAAATGCATTCATTCCCAAAAATGATGGAAATGGTCCCATGAAATCAATACCCCACACATCGAAAATCTCCGCCACAATGATGGGATTCAGTGGCATCATATCTCTCATGCTAATTCTACCTAACTATTGGCACCTAGGGCAACTCTTACAGTATTCAAAAGCATCTCTGAATAAAGTGGGTCAATAGAAACCACATTGAAGAACTTTGGTTGTAGTCTTCCAACCACTCAAATGCCCCCCACATGCCTGGTCATCATGAGAAAAAGAAAGGACAATCCTCACCTCATTGTCGGGAATACACCTCCTAAAGACTTGGCCAGAGCAATACTTAAACAAATAATGATCATCCCAGATAAAGAATTTTGTGAGTGGAAGAACCTATCTCTATCATTCTTGGTCCAACCCTCAGGGATCCTACCAGCAACTCGGTAGTTCACAATATTAACTTACCAAGGATTAGGGTGGACAACACATAATTGCTCATCGAGGAAGCACTCAGAAATATTTGACTCAGTCTATTTATAATACATAATCCTAGACAAATAGTCAACTACAAGGTTCTCAGAACCTTTTTTATCCCTAGTCTCACAGTCAAACTCTTGCAAAAGCAATATCTATCTCACAAGTTTAGGCTTAGCATCCTTATTAGAAAGAAGGTGCTTAAGAGCAGAGTTATCAGTATAGACAATCACATGAGATCCAATTAGATAAGGTCCAAATTTTTCAAAACCAAAGACCGCAGCGAGAATACTTTCTCAGTAATAGTATAGTTTAGTTGGGCTCATTCGGAATGTGACTAGCATAGTAAATAACTTGGGGTTTCTTATCAACACGCTGTCCTAGAACATCCCCAATAGAATAATCAGACGAGTCGCATATCAACTCAAATGGTTCTCCCCAGATGGAAGGATGAAGAATGGGAGCAGAGGTCAAGGCTTCGCTAAGCTTAATAAATGCCACCAGACACTCTATAGAGAAGTGAAATGGCATATTCTTAGCTAGTGGGTTGGTCAATGGCTTTGCTATCTTACTAAAATCGTTAATGAAATGATGATAGAAACCAACATATCCAAGGAAAGATCTCACCTCCTTCACACAAGTGGGAAGGGAAAGATTAACAATCAGATCAGTCTTAGCCTTGTTTACCTCAATTCTATCTCCAGAAATAATGTGGCCTAAGACTATCCCCTTTTTAACCATGAAGTGACACTTCTCCCAGTTAAAAGTTAGGTTTTTCTTCCTATACCTTTCCAACACTTTTCTTATATTAGACAGACATTCATCAAAGGAAGACCCAAACATAGAAAAGTCATCCATGAAAATTTCCATGCACTACTCAACTAGATCTGAGAAAATGAAAATCATGTATTTGTAAAAGGTAGCAGAGGCATTGCATAGTCCAAACGGTATCCTTCTAAAGGCATAAGTCCCAAATGGACAGGTGATAGTAGTCTTCTTCTGATCCTCATGAGCAATAGAGATCAGGGTATAGCAAAAGTATCCATCTAAAAAGTAATAGAATGAATGTCCAGCCAGCCTCTCTAACATTTGGTCCAAAAAAAGAAGGAAAAAATGGTCTTTCCTAGTGGCATCATTCAATTTCCTATAATCTATGTAAATACGCCACCTAGATTGAACTCGAGTAGGGACTAACTCGTTCTTATCATTCCTAATCACGGTAATACTGGTCTTCTTAGGAACAACTTGAACAGGGCTAACCCACTCACTATAAGAAATAGAATAGACAATCCCATGGTCTAACCATTTCAGTACTTCCTTCCTAACTACTTCCTGCAAAGTTGGGTTCAAGTGCCTTTGACGGCCTCAATAGCGCTTAGCATTGTCCTCCAAATGAATTATATGTTACACAATAGAAGGACTAATACCCTTGATATCCCCTAAAGTCCAACCTATAGCTTCCTTGTTCTCTCTAAGCAACGTAATCAATTAGTCCTTTTGGTTTCGAGCTAAGTTAGAAGCAATAATGACAGGTAAGAATTCATCGGGTCCGAGGAATGCATACTTAAGAGAGTCAAGAAGAGGTTTCAATTAAAGAGTAAGGGGAAACAGATTTAGGAGTAGATTTAGAAACAACAATAAGCTTACAGTCAGTAGCATAGCACAAGTCATCAAACTCAAACACATCATATTCAAGCTCATCATCCACAAGAAACGAATTATACTTAGCAGCAAACATATCATCGAAGTCATCATCGAGTACAAAATCTTCTACCTAGTTAAGAGTAGAGAACTCCATATCATCAAAATCAAAAGGTTGTCCTTGTATGTTAAAGATGCTCAATTCTAAGGTCATGTGGCTAAAAGATAGATTCATCATACCATTCTTGCAATTAATGTGAGCATTGGCAGTGGCAAAGGAAGAACGCCCTAGAATCGCAAGGACTTGACTAGCTATATTGGACACCTTCTCAGTTTCAATCACTACAAAGTCCAGAAGGTAAATGAATTCACCAAATCTAATAAACACATCCTCAACTATACCCCTAGGCAACCTGATTAGTCAATCAGCTAATTAAATGACCATTGTGGTGGGTTTCAGCTCACCTAACCCTAGCCTCCCATATTTAGTGAAGGTTATCAAGTTGACACTGGCTCCTGAATCAAGAAAATCTCTATGAATAAGCCGGTCCCCTATAACCATAGAAATAACACGACATTCGGGGTCCTTATACTTCACTGGGATATGGTGAGCAAGAATAGAACTAGCACCAGAGGCTAAGAAAGCATTTTTGGGGGCACTACTGGGTCTCTTGGCCGTACACAAATCCTTTAAAAATCTGCCATATGAAGGCATCTACTAAATAGCATTGAGTAAAGGAATGTTGATTTTGACTTGAGAGGATCTCTCACATCTTTTCAACATGAGCTTAGTCTTTCTTTTTTACCCGTTGGGGAAAAGCAGGTAAAGACATGGATTTTCTTAGCAGAAGAAGAAGGAAAAGAATCCCTAGGAGGTGAAGAATAAGAGGACTCTTTCTCTTTAATCTCCTCTTTCTTTGAAGGTGAATTAGAAGGTAGAGGAATATTAGAATAATTGGGGACACCATCAGTAGCATCCCCTGTTTTAGTGGATGAACAATTTTATGGAGAATAAGGAGAAAAAGAAGAGCTCTGAAAGAATTGGTGAGGATACATGCAGGGTTAGGCTTTCTCACTTGATTATCAATCTCTCAACTAGATCGAGGAGATATAACTGCATTCACTTTCCTCACCGGCTCACTAGGGTGAGCACTAGAAGAAGAAAAGGCGTGACCCTTAGGGCTCACCTCAGGTTGCTTTGGAAAAGTACCTGGCTCCCTAGAAAATAATGCTAATTGTGAAAACTGTGTAGCCATCATTCTCATTATTTTCTCCATATTAGCATTAATCATTCTCTCCACATTGCTATTAATTATCCGCTTAATTTTATCAATGTCAGTACAACCAGGAGGAGGTTGAACTTGAGCTACAGGAGGTGGAGGTCTAGGTGCATTGGGCACACCTCAAAAAGCTAGTCTCTAAAAGGAAGTTGATGGATGGGAGATGGGCTGGGAGTTGGTTCCAGGAAAAACTCCAAGCTGGGAGTTAGGAACCACAGCATTTGGTGGGACACCCTAAGAAAAGTTAGGGTGATTTCTCCACCCTAGGTTGTAATAAGGAGAAAAGGGGTCGTTCTTTGGTTTGAAAGGCCGTACTCACTTGCTCTTATTCAGTTGCTAACTGGTGAGCAAAATAAGGACAAGCACTCAAAGAATATGGATGGGTGTGGATGCTTGAAAATCCTAACTATGAAGAAAATAGATGAAAAGGGTGAAAAATGAAAATTTTATGCAACTATGCGGTAATGAGGAAGAATTATGGAAGAAAAGATGAAGATTAGGAAGATTAGAAGGTGTAGTTGAGGTGTTGTAGATGTGGGTATGAAGATGGGAAGAATGTGAGAGAAAGAAGACTAGAAAAGAGAAATTTAACGAGAATTGGGGGTAAGGTGAAGAAAATAAGAAGAAATGGAAAAAATTTGAGTGAATTTGAGTAAAAATTGAAAGTGGGAAAGTGAGTGTTAATGGAAGTTTTAGAGAGAGAGACACGAGGTTGAAGAAGAAGAATCAAAGTCTCAGGTCAAAGGGCATGAAAACCCCTTGACCACGGAGAAATAGGCCTGCCACGGACCGTGTGGTGAACACTATCGACGCTCGGCGGTCGACTCTGTCTCCAAAGTGTTTTGATTTCTGGACAGAAGCTTAGTGGACTGAGTCAAACACCACTAGGGGTTTGTGGTAGCTTCTATCTAGAGTCTTTGAAACTCTGTTATTACACTTGTTTTTGTTTCTCTTTTTTGTTCTCTTTTTATAGTTTTTTTTTGCTGTTTTTTTTTCCTCTTTTCCAAAATAAGGAATGCACTAAATACAATCAAATAAAAAGAAAAACTATTAAAGGGAACTTGGGTTGCCTCCAAAAAAGCATTCTTTTAAGGTCGAGAGATCGACTTTCACTTCTGTGCTGGCTCGGGGTTGGACAGGGTGTAGGTAAATTGCTTCTCAATGGGCTCCCCACACCTCCCGACTCCTTCTTGTCACGAATCACGAAGTTGAATTCTCGCAATAGAAGGTGCCGTCTCAAGTTATCGGGATGAAGATCCTTCATCATCATCTAGTAGCGCCTAAAAGCATGATTCGCATACAAAATAATCTGGTAGTGGCCTCTATTAGACGAGCCACTACCAGACTCAACTCCTAAATCAAAATCATACACAAATCCGTCCATAGGAGGCAAAGACATCAGCATGTGAGGAAACCTACAATAATTGCTTGAGAAACCCTTGTTAATAGCATCGGGCTCATCCGTGGTTATGCTAGGTGGCACAGGGGCAACAAATTTCACCTTAGCATAGTCAAGGTCGGGGCCCATATTAGAAACACAATAAAAAATAGGAGGGTGAGTATAGCACAAATTATCGTACAACTCAATCTCATGAGAAATTGTTAGTTCATCACAAACAGATGAAGAAGGGAAACATTTCGATCTTCCAACAAATTAAACACAACATGAGACTTCCCTACATCAAATGTTAACCGCCTCCCTGTCACATCTATCTTGCAACCACAAGCGGCCAAGAAGGGTCTCCCTAGATAATTTGGGTAGATGCGTCCTCGGCTATATCGAGGATGATAGAGTCATTAAGCACACAAACATCACATAGTTTTACGGGCACGTCCTCTAAAGTATCCAAAGGGTACTTCACATAACCATCCGCTAATTGTAGTGAAATTGGTGTTGGCTGCAACTGTCATGAGTCAAGCTTTTGGAAAACAGTATAGGAAACTAACACTCGATCCAAGATCACATAAAGCCCTAGCAATGCTCACATTTACAACCATGCAGGAAATAAAAAAGCCACCTAGATCTTTGAGCATAGGGGAAAACTCTTTGAGAACCTCTAGACTGCCCCATCTCCAAAAGTTATAATCCCAAGCTCATCACCTTTCTCCTCACTCACAGCTCTATTCACCTCTCCACCCTCCTCAAGCCTCATACCCTCATAATCCTCTAAACATCCTCACAAGATAACACAATTACATCACTCACGGGGATTAGGCTCAAGCTTACTAGGAAGTCTACCTGTGGTTATAGATGAATAGGTATCTTATTGGCCAATTTATGCTTCCAACATCTTATTAAGAGCACTAAGCACGCGAACCTTAGAAGGTAATTGCCTAATATGCTCATCTTTCTTTTGTTGTGCTAAAAGCATATCCTCCATCATGGTCCCTAAGTTAGACTTTTGAGGTACTTGTTGAGGGTAGGACGGTCTTTAAAAACTAGGGGGTGCTTTAACATTTGATTGAGGCATAAGAGAGGCATTAGACCTACAGGAGAAATTAAGGTGATTTCTCCAACCTGGATTGTATATATTGGAAAATGGGTCATCGGTCAGTCCAGGATTGAAATTGTTGACATAGTTGACTTGGTCACTAGTATATTAGGCAAATCAGTAGACCTGGCAAAACTGACCCGAGTCCAGAAACCAGAACCAAACGACCCGGACTCATACCCAACTCGACAGCCAAAATATGCTCACTCGAAATTGGACCCGAAACCCGAATTAACCCGAACCGAACCATACCCGACCCGAATTTTTCTATGAAGTTGTTTGTTTTTGCATGACGAGTGTATTGGACCAAAAATTGGTTGACCCGAAATCGACCCTACCAGAACCATACCCGACCCAAACCAAAACGACCCGAAATGTCACTTAACCCAAACATAACCCAACTCAAACTTGACCCGACCCGTACCCGAACCGAATGACCCATTTTTCAGGTCTAGGCAAATGGACTCCTTACTTAGCAGTTCACAGTCAAATGGTCAACAAAACCACAAATTTCACTTAATGGGGAAAAGGCATTCGAACTAATAGAATTGACATTCAAACGTTCCAACCTTTGAGATATGGCATCTACTTTAGCATAAAGCAAATCAATAGCATTAAGCTCTAACTTACCTGCAACCCTCTTGGGTTGGCCTCTCATTGGGCCATTGGTAATTATTGAGCGCCATCTCTTTAATTAGGTTATAAGCCTCATCCTTCGTCCTAGTTATCAATGTGCCACCCGCTACTGCATCTATAGTAGTAGAAGGTTTACACAATCATCCATCGTTAGAGTCCATGTTGTAGGCATAACCGCAATAAGTCTTTAAGCCGCTCCCAAGATTCATAGAGCGACTCACCTTCCCTTTGAGCAAACATGGTGATTTGATTTCTTAGACTCACCATCCTTCTAGGAGGAAAGAACTTTTTAAGGAAGGCCTTGGTGAGCTCATCCTACGCAATGATCAGCTCCGGAGGTAAGGAGTGAAGCCACACCCGTGCCTTGTTCCTTAATGAGAAGGGAAATAGTCAAAGTTGGATGGCGTCGGTTGAAACTCCATTTAGTTTCAAGGTATCACAGGCTCTAAAAAGGTCGACAGGTGTAGATTCGGATCCTTCATCGGGGTACCTCCAAACTGAGATTGTTGCACCACTGATACAAGATCTAGTTTCAGCTCAAAATTTTTGGCTTCTTTCGTTGACCTAGCAACGCTAGATGTAATGCCATGGACACCGAGGGAAGTCCTGAAGCGTCCTTCATTGATCTCATCCACCTCCTGCTGTCCTTGGAGATGCTTGTTGGGCTTTGAGCATTTGCTCCTCTTATCGAAGCTTCTTCTGCCTCGAACGAAAGGTCCTTTATATCTCTAGATCGAATTAGAAAGGGAAGGGACTTCGCATAAAAGGGCAGAAGACTAGCAAAAATCACCACAAATACTACCAACGCAAATAAAAAATAACAAAGACAAAGAAAAACGCTTAGTCAATTTTCGAAGAACTAACTCAACATTTGACAAATTTGCCCCTCGAAACGGCGCCAAAAGCTTGACAAGTCCGCAAGCGGACGGGTTTGGTATTCTAGTTAAAATATCATTCCTAAAGAGACCAACGCAGTCTATTGAGCTTATCCTTTAAAAATGCTACACAAATATAAGTCGATTTGGGGAATAAATTAGTCTATCACTAGATGAAGTGCTAATTGTTGACATGAGAATTCTAACAATTAAAAGCACCTAGGAATTTGCTTCACAAACTACGAACTAGATCCGATAAATAATGTCTATGCTCACTCAAATTTGGATAAATCAAAGGATTCCAAACATATAGTATCCAATCCTTTCCTTCAAAATGAATTGAACTATTTAGACTAAACATACTACCATTCTTTTAAAGGGGGGGCTTCATTTAGCCTAAAATTGAGAGTCCAGGTTGTCAAATTTCCTCTCAACAAGCAACTTTATCTCAAAAGTAACTATGTTAAGTCTATACTTGTCGATCCAATAGCGGATTCCTCCTTTCAGTATTTCATCCAACCATTTGATATTTTGCAAGTTAGTTTGGCCAAAACTGCTCACAACAATCACAACATAAGATAGATTGAAACATTCCAAATAGAATAAGCATATTATTGATGAAGATTAAGGATCCAAGTTCATAGTTTCGCCATCAAATCCTGAGACTAAAGAAACTACTCACTCATGACGATTAAAACTAACAAAATAGTTCAATCAAGAAAAGCAACCAAACACAACTAATCTACTGAGTTTAAAGAACGAGGGAAGAGAATAGCTTAGCAACAATGGAGTTTCTTGACGACTTCTTCCATCTTCAAGACTCCAAATGCAAGTAACCTTCATTTCAATCTTCTTTTTGCTCCCAAAAGTGATAAAAATTACTAAACTTTAAGAGATTTATAAGGTAGAAAAAACTAGGTCTCTTGTTCAACCAACCGACCACATCTTCATATAGCCACCACTGTCAATTCTCAGCCACACAAGCTAAGAACAACGAAGGGGTGCAGTAGTTACAGGCCTGCCATGGACCATGGCCACCACCACGGACGGTCCGTGGGGGCCTCTGTCTCGAAGTTCTCTTGTTCTTCTTTTTCCTTCATGGGCATGGTGACTGAGAGCATTCGTGGTGAGTCATGAATTTGAGTTTTGAGGGTCAGTGCTTGATCATAAAGGTCTCAAAACTTGCAAAAGTCATCAAAGAAATATAGCCAAGCGTAAAACAGAATTTTGGGGTATAAACTAGGCATAAAACTCATGAATCTCCTAAAAATGCGTCAAGATGACCCTAAAATGATATGCTCTTTTGGCACTTATCAACAAGACAACAAGGGCATGCCTTATTAGAGCACCCGCATCGCTCGACTTATGTTCCATTGTGGCCCACATTCCACGACTTCGTTTGCAATGCACATTTTGCCCAGCTCGGCACAAAAGGAGGAGCGTTGCAGAGTTCCAACCTGCGTGCCTTGCTTCTTCTGTTTTTGGTCTCTTTCTCATAGCACGACGCCACATTAGTTCAGGTTGGGAAATATGATTGTTGGGCTCGCTTTTGGGCTGACACTGGGATCATTGCTTGACTAGCTTGCAACATATACTAGGGCTTTATATTTCTTTTTTTTTGTTAAGAAAATTTGTAATTAATAGAAACCTATAACTCATGCCAAAAAGTTCACTCCATTCTCTAAATTGTGTAAGGCTCACAAAAGTTAGTATGTTGTCGTTTGTTATCTTCCAAATTAATTTGCCATGATAAATTACTTATTTAAACTTCTGGGAATACCAAAAAATAATTATTAATTTTCTTACCATATCTTTTCCAAGTCAATCTTTCATATAGCAAATTTTTTTACAAGTTCAAAGCTTCATATCATATTTGTTTTTTAATCAATTTGTAGTTTTGTATTCTATCCTCATTGAGTTGTGCAATCAAATGAAAAAAAAAGTGTATTACATGTTCAAGCAAAAAACATATGTAATCAATTTTTTAGAAACTTTTTAAAAATTATAGTTTTCCAAAAAATAAAAAATAAAAACCCCATTTTTTGAAAAATAAAAACATATTTACAAGTTATAAACATAAAATACAAATAGCAAATACAAAGAATAAAAGTAATTAAATATGTTTAATGACAAGTTCTATGATAAATATTTTATTGGGTGATCCAAATTGGAGTTTCATGGGTTGGATAACAGCATTCCCAGCCTAAGTTTCACATCAACAAAACTTTCACTTTTTTGGAACTTACATTCCATCATTTTTTAACCAATGGAACTTATTCTTTGATAATTGAATTAAATATTTGTCATGAACCCCACTGTAACGGCCCGAACCTAATCTTCTTTCTAATTTCATTAATTACAAATTAATCAAGTTAGGCCTAATATATTCCATGGTATATATATTTATATATGTAATATGTGGGTAATGGATAGAAAAAAAATAAAAAAATAATAAAATTAGCAAAGGGGACGAAGCCCCTTCTTCTTTTCGGCAGAGCAATCGAGAACGGGAGAGGGGAGAATGGCGAGCAGAGGGGGGGTTCCTTGATCCCTATCCCGGCGACCCCACACACAGGAGAAGGAAGGAGGGGAAGGCACCGGCGAGCCGTCGACGACCGGTCGCCGTCTGCCAACCGTTTCCCCACCCCACGCCCGGCCAGAGAGAGGAGAGTCGCGAAGAGGAAGAAGAGGGCCGACTTGCAGCTCGGCGACCAGACACGCACGCCAGGGAGGGTGAGGGAGGCCGGCGGTGTCGCCGGCAGCCGGTTGACTCACGCCTGGCCGTCCCCCTCGCCGATGGGCGCCCCATGTCGGGCCAGAGAGAGAAACAAAGGTGGATGTAGGGGGAAGAGAAAGAGGGTTCAGGTGGGGGAGGTCGACGGCACCCCCACGGCTCGCCGGACGCCGGCGACGGGGCAGCAGGCCGAGACGGCAGAGACAAAGGCCCGAGCCCACATCGAGCCAACCCAAACCGAACCCTAAAACGGGTCCTTAGCTTGGATTCGAGGTGGGTTTCTCATCCTCCTACATATGGTTAAATTGTTAGTTTCAATAGAGTTTTATGATTATCGATTCTAGTTTGTTCAGGTTGAATGCAATAGTTATTGATTATAATTCGTTCAGGTTGAATTCGAATCAATTATTAGGGATTTGATTGTTAATTTCGATAAAACTTACTGATTAGCGATTATAGTTCGCTCAGGTCGAATTCGAATCAAGTATGAGTGATATGAGGAAGTTGTAGCGTGAATTGAACGATACCATGTATATATATATGTTAGTCGTACTTAATGAAAGTTTATCATTTGACAATTATATAAGGGCCATTTAAGGCGTTCATTTATTGTTTCGAAATCACATTTCAAGCCTAATTAAGCCATTTCAGCATATTACGGTTCCAGGCATTCGTTTATCATATTTAACATATTGAATTATTGAACGGTCATGGTTTAACTAAACATATAGATAACGTTTCTAAGCATTTAAAGTTTACTTCGAAGTTATTAAACGAACGTGAATCAACTAAGCATACATATATCGATTCTAGGCATTTATAGTTTATTTCGAATTATTTAACGATTACGAATTAGGCATTTATAGTTTATTTCGAAGTTACTTAACGATTATGAATTAAGTAACCTGTAGGCATGTAGAACTTAACATAATCGAACCTAAACATATATACGTTGAATCTAAGCATTCATAATTCACTTCGAAGTCAATAAACGGTATGAATTAACTAAACGTACATTCGTCACTTCTAATCACTTATAATCCACTTCGAAGTTAGTCTTCAGGCATGATTTAACTGAATAGGTCCGAATCAATGCTAAACTTGCATAATTTATTGATTATATAAGGGCATCGGGTTATAAAGTTTATTGAATATCTAATGTTCATCGCTGGGTTATAACATTAAGTTCATTGAATATAAAACGCTCATCGATTATGCAGGCTCACTGTTCCTATAAAAAGTATTAATTATATAACGTTCATTAATTATGCATTTTATGTTCATTAATGATGCATTTTCTCGAGTTATATATATAATGTTCATCGTTATTGGTTATATAACGTTCATTAATTGCATTTTATTGATCATTGATTATACAACGTTTATTAATTACATTTTATTGATCATAGCATATAACGTTAATTGATAGTGTTCATTGATGTAATGTTCCTCTCTTATTAAATATATAATGTTCATTGATTATGTATATTATCGAATTATGTATAGTGTTCGTCGATCATATAAGTTTATCGTTTATCTAACGCTCATCATATATATAATGTTCATTGAGTATGCTCCCTTAAAGTTCATTGATTATATAACGCTCGCCGATTAGGCAAGATTGTAGTATCGATTATAGGCATGATGATATTAGCGATTACCAATAGATCTTGACCATAAGGTGAATTCATAGATTTTATGATAGACATTTTAGGGAGAGAATAGTTCCACCTTAAGTTGGAGCAGAAGTAAGGCCACATTGGCTACTTCAAGCTGTCAACAAACAAGGTACAGTAAGGGAGAGAGATTTTTCCGGAACCAAGGACGTACATCGCCTATGTTCTTCACAAACTCTATGTTCTTCCAAAACTCACAGTATTCTCAGCAATGACAAATCAACACAAGATTCATTTAATGAACCAAGTTCTCAATGTTTTGTCACATAAACAAGTGGCCCCGTCAATTATTAAGGCTTATACCGACCAATACACCCGTGCGCGGCGTCAACTCAGGCTTCTCAATCGGCCTGGGGGGTGTGAGCACCTAAAGTACGATCGTTTCAAGATGTACATCGACCAAGGGGTTCACTTTCAGATAAGAATCAACAAATCAATGTTACTTATACATTCTCTTTCTCCTATTTGCAAAACAAAATCTTTTGAAATGTGGTGCCCAACCAGTTTGACTGCATAGGGATGTACGTCTGAGTTCGAAGGCAAAGCTCAGTGTTTCATTCTTCTGCCAGTAGGCAGGGCATGCAAAGTTCACACCAGTAAAGAGAGAATTTAAAGTTCAAGTAGGCATAAGTTGAAGTTACATGTTTTATAACTCCGTTGATATGTTGGAGAGTCAAGAGGAACATGGTCAAGGGAGACTCCCAATTCCTATGATAGCTTACGAAATGACATACGTTAAGTAAGCAAGCATGTGAGGTTCTAAGGTCAGTTTGCTTCATTTTAGTAGTTACCAACCACATGACGTAGTTATTTTATGGTTATCGTTCTATATTTTCTTACCTTACTTACAGGAATCTATTCATGCATATGATCAGCTACTGTGTAGTATAGTAAGGATTGCAGTGCAGAGAAACATGATGGTTGTTTTAGTGGCATTGGTAACTTCATATAGCTTACTACCTGACGGCATCTTTAACGATACTGTAACAACTGTGTACGATTTACGATATATGAACTCACACCAGCTCCGCTAATGTATTAAGCATCCCGTATAGGATTTTAGCGATAGGAGAGCTTTTCAAAAGTCGAGCAAGTATGAACGACGGTCGTAAGTTTTTTATTGGAATGAAAATATACTTTTAGGGGAGGGGGTCCTCAATTGTATGCTTTTCGCTCACTCCTTATGTCATTGTTGCCCTCCAGGTTCCTGAAGTTAGCCGAAATGAAGTCACTGTTGTCTAGAAGTTAAGTGATGGACTCGTACGTGAACTGCAATGTGTTTTATAGTGTGTGATTGTAAGTTGAGTTAATGTGTGATTAGTTGCATATCATTTAGAGTCGCTCTGTATGGCCGTATGAGCCACCATCTAAGTTGTCAGGGCTGTATTTGTCATTGTTTATTTGGTTAACATTGAACTGCATTGGTTATAGTGCTCCGGGCGGGTGGCCCGTAGAGCTGTGAACTCCGGCGGGTGGCCGTTGAGTTAGTTTTTATTGTTTTTCAGTGCAGGGGATTTATTGTAAGGCTGTAAGCCTGGAAAAAGGGTCAAGTTTTAGGGAAAACTCTGTCCGTTTTGCCCCAGGATTTAAGAACAAAATAGTAAAACTCCTGATTTTAGGGTTGGGGGCCTTACAATTTGAGCCCCGATAAAGTTCACTAAATCAAGCAGCCGTGTTCCATCATGGAACGGCGGTAATGCCTCCAATCAAATTAGAAGTCTTCCGTTGCTAAATTATAATAATAAGTGGTTATGTTAGAATAATCAGATATTAGCAATTGGGGGCGTTACACCGACCATTAAACATATTTTGTTATTCTTATCCTTTCAATTTTGTGTTTGCATTTTATGTTTATAATTTGTACAAATATTTTTATTTTATCAATAAATAAATATTTATTTTTTGGCCCAAAAATGTATTATTTTATTTAAAATACCCAGAAAATTGATCACTTTTTTTTTGTGAACATGTGAAATAGTATTTATTTTTTATTGGTTGCATGAGTGAATGAAGATAGAATAGATAATACAATTTAATTAAAAACAAATAAAATATGAATGTTCGACATAAAAAAATTGAGATACAATACTAAGACTTGAAAAAAATACATCATAAAAATTTAACTAAAAAAAATATCACAACATCAATGATCGACAAAAAATACCTAACAATTATGAATGCGATCCTTATCGCGCTATTTATCGGTTCCACGTTTCTTCAAACAAGTCTGATTGGAGACATGCATGGTGTCATGGATCATGAACTTGTGCTACTCTACGAAGGTACACTATGTAGCACGGTTGATAGTCCCAACGGACATTAGGCTCCGCGATGTTGTCCTTCACGTGATCATAGTCATAAACAGGGCTATACAAATCATTTCGGCATCGACGATCATATTGTAGAGTATAACACTTGCATTCATTACCATACCTAATTCAGCCTTGTTCATATTTCGAGCAGGGCCATGAATGATGGCTGAGCGATTTTGTAGAACCTAAATTCTCTCTCCAAATCCTTCTTAATGGACTCTTGATGTTCAACGAATAATTTTACCTTTGGTCCTTGAGAAAGGAGGATAGTTTTGACGATGGTCGCTGGATAAATACCATCATATAAGAAGTATGCAATTTTGTAATTGTGACTATTAATGACATATTCAGATTTTAGAGTCCAACCCTAATACAACTCTTAGAAAAGTGGTGAAAGGTCAAAGACATTTAAATCGTTGATGCTTCTTGGGCACCTAAAGAGGACATGCCATATCCAAAGGTTAGACAAAGCAACTGCTTCAAGAATTAAGGCCGGGACTCCATATATCCCTTTTTCAAGGACTCCTTTCCAACCTAATGGATAGTTCTTCTATTCCCAGTCCATACGGTTAATGCTTCCTAATAGACAATCAACATCAGCTCGGGTTGGTTTTCTTAAATACCCTTGCTTGAACATTTGAATGACCCCGATGGCGAAAATTTTCATGCACTCCATAGTCGTTCTTTCACCAATCTTCAAGTATGCATCTACATAATCTATCGATGTACCATAAGCCAACATTTGCATGCTTACGATGCACTTGGTGAGCGGCGACAACCCATGCCTACCAACACCATCATACCTCAACTGGAAGTACTCAAAATGACTTCCGAGAGCGTCAACTATGCAAAGGAACAAGTGCTTCCGCATCCGAAATCTATGCCGAAAATGGGTTTCATTGTAGATTGAGTCTTTAGCGAAGTAGTATTTGTAGAGGCAATGGTGTGCTTCTTCTCAACCACTCCCTATAAATCTTTCTTCTGTCCCAGTCTTTGCGATGATGACGAAGCCATCTTCTTTTGTCTGGCTTGTCTAGTCTTCATATCTAACTCTAATGTCTTCATGTCAATTTCATTGTTTAGAACAGTTTTGAATACCGATGTAGCATCACTGAATTCTTGTATTATGAAGCTTAAGCCATCCAATGGTGATGATGAAATAGATAAAGAGGATGAATCACTCATTGTGTAATATCTATACATATAAAAATAAAGTTACAAATATAAGTTAAATTTAGAATTACATATGCAAAAACTTCCAAAAAAGGTAAACTTCAACATTTTGAATTAACATCTCATGAGTCAGACACTTAATTATATAGCAACGTGCAACCCATGAACTCGGACAAAAATATTTCATTGCACAAATTGAAGAGGTTTCACTACAACAACCATTTTCTTAAAAAAAAAAACATAAACATAACATAGCATACAATTTTTTGAACTACAACATATGCTTTAATCTAGAGAGGTGTCAAAATTAGATGAGGATGATGTTTGACCCTCCTTCGCTATGCTCATTGTTGGTCGGATTATTACTAGGTTGAGGACAAGGAGTTGATGACGCCATACGATTAAGTTGTGGTTAGGGCTGTCAAAGTCTGACCCAACACGATAACCCAACCTGAACCCCGACCTGAATTTATTGAGAGAAACACGAACCCGACCCGAACCGAACCGATTTCGACCCAAAGTCGACACGATTTGACCGTTTAGTGTGAAAACTTGTTATTTTTCAGTTTGGAGCAAATCTAAGCTATTTTCAAGATCGACACGAAATTAACCCGTTTATTAAATGGGTTGACCCGACCCGGCCCGTTTGACAGCCCTAGTTGTGGTGGGTAATATGGGGAAGGGGCATTGACCTGTAGATAAAACTTGAGATTTAGGAGGCATTATGGCTTTGTAGTGGGCCGTTTTGTGGTGGTGAGTAATGTGTAGAATATTGATATAGGTATTGTTGATCATATTGTCGGTGATATTCCCAATTTGGTGGGTTCAGGGAAATGTTCATGCTATTCTCGGGTTCTTGTTGTGAATTGTCCCCGGTTAGTAAGTTCACAAACAATTGTGGGTGATCATGATCCATTTTTTATGGTCACATCTACATGTAATCAACAGTATTTTCTTGTAACATTTAAATTCTAACTTACATGTACTAATGTAAATATTTTGAACAGGTAATTAACAAGTAATTTAACATGTACACATGTAATTTAAGAATTTGTAACATAGTCATGAGTGATACTTAAATTCGAGTAATACGCAATTAATTGGGGACATAATCAAACTATTCTTAGCATATTCTTATATTAATTTCATACTAAACATATAATTTAACATGTCAAATTTTTAATTCTAACAATTTCTAACTAAATTGATCATGTAATTTCTAAAATATTACATTTCTAAAATGTAATCATACATAAATTATATGTTGTAAATTTTAGAATATCATGCAAATCTCTTTACTTCACTTCTTCCTTGAATCTTGAAAAATACCTCCAAAATATCCATAGACAAAATCATAAATAATAATTGTTATTTTCAATATATAAGTCAAATAATAATTATTTTCAATATAAACATAGATAAATCAAATAATTAGGTCTCACAACTAAACTTGCATTGTAAAACTACTTCACCTTTTCTTCACTTCTCACAACTTTGTTAGTCCTACACACTCTTTAGTAGATTAGATAAATTTTGTTTTGATTGTTAGAACTAGACCTGACAAATGGGTCATTCGGTTTGAGTACGGGTCGGGTCAAGTTCGGGTTGGGTCATGTTCGAGTTAAGTGACATTTCAGGTCGTTTCGGTTTGGGTCAGCTATGGTTCGGGTCGGGTCGATTTCGGGTCAACCAATTTTTGGTCAAATACACTAGTCATGCCAAACACAAGCAACTTTGTAGAAAATTTTGGGTCGGATATGGTTCGATTCGGGTCAATTCGGGTTTCGGGTCCACTTTCGGGTGAGCATATTTCGGTTGTCGGGTCGGGTATGGGTCCGGGTCGTTCGGTTCGGGTTTCGGGTCAGTTTTGTCAGGTCTAGTTAGAACATTATTTGGGGTATTCATAGACAAAAATTCAGCAAAAAAAAATTAAACTAAGAATATAGTCGTTGGGCCAAGGATGAGCTAGTCCAACAACATTCTCTTCAACCGAGGTCCAACGGCACAATTTAGACCTTTTTCTTTTTTTCGAGAAACAAACCACGACGTCGTGTGAAAGGCACCCTAGACAAAACGTCGTGTGTAGCTTGTAGAAAAGACTAAAAAGGGAACGCACGACAGTCCACATAGGTGGCCCCCCATGAGTTCCCATTTCGCTAGGATGCCCATTGAAACAATGGCTTGTGGGTCGCGGGGCCTACTAAAATACACGTTCCTTGGGTACAATGCAAGTTCCAAAAAGGTGAAACTTTTGTTGATGTAACAAGGTGGAGTTCCAAAAATGTACTTTTGAGATTTCTGTAAGGGAAAATAACATAGAGGTCATGCATTAACATGCCTGCAACCAACTCATTTTTTATGCAACAAATAAGTGTTGCTTACGGAGTGAAACTTAATTGGGTGAATAACCAAATGATAGTTAAATTACCAGAGTGCACTTAGTGAGTTATAGAGAGTTTGAGTTGGGACTGATTTGGTAGTTAGTGGGAGGATATGTGAGAGGGGGAATTGCCAAGCAGTTTCTACTTGGACAAAGCAGTTAGTGGGAACAGTTACCAAACATAGAAAGGCAACACTAGAATCATAAAGAGAGACTAGGGCATGAGTAGAGAGAGGAGGTGGGAGCGAAAGTGAGAGACGAGAGAAGAATAGCAACGACAACAAGGTTCGGATTACTTCACCCGGACCATTTAGAGAGAGACTACGATAGGAGCAGAGAGAGAAAGTGCGAGCAGAAGGTAGAAGTGGCAGAATGACAGCAGTGGCAGCAAGGTAGAAGAGGAGATTGAGACCGTAAGAAGAGTAGAGGAGACCAGAGCATCTCCAAGAATGCCCAATGATGCCATAAATGGGTCCATTAAGGTTGAATTCGAGGTCAGTAGTTGGAATTCCCTAAATGTAATTACTATTCGCGAAGTTGTTTTTGAAAGGGTTCATGGAAATGGGTCCACAATTACAACCTTTGCACACCATGGTGGACATGATAGAGGTACTAGGCAAACTGATGGAGGCTTTATTTATGACAACCCCTTCCCTTAAAAAAAACAAAAAGTTATGGCATTAACTGGTAGTTTAAGTGTTATTAAGTAGCACCATTGATTGTTGTGTAATGAAGGTAGTAAATGTAAGTGATTCAGTTGTTGACCTAAACTGCATATTGTATATACCATCGTAGACATATTGGAGGAAGTAGGTAAACTGACATAGGCATCATTTATGGAAACCCCTTACATTGAGAAAGAGAATGGTATACTAGTAACTGTTAACTCTGTGCCATTGAGCTACACCCTTGAATGTTGCCCACTGAAGGTAGTAACAGTTAGTGATTTAATAGTTTACCTAAATTGCAGTATGTGTTACCATGGGAAACAAGATTGAGTTGTATGGTAAACAAATGAAAGCTTTGTTTCTGGCAACTCATTCCCTTAAAAAGAGAATGATACGTTATGAACTAGTAATTAAAGTGTCATTGACTCGCAACACTGAATGTTGGGTGTTGAAGGCAGTAATAGTTAATGATTGAGCAGTTTACCTATATTACAATCTATATTTATTGTGGTAGACATGACTAAGTTATATGGTAAACAAATGCAAGCTTTGCTTCTGGCAGCCCCTTCCCTTGAAAAAAAGTGTGGTACATTTATAACTGGTAATTTTAGTGTCATAGAGCAGTTTACTTAAATTGCATTATGTATTTACTGTGGTAAACATCATTAAGTTGTGTTGTAAACAAACAGATGCATTGTTTATAAAAACTCCTTTCCTTCAAAAAGTGAGTATTAGAGGAAGGAAAAGTGAACATCATAGTAAGTACTTAATGATCCTTTCCTAATTTGTCGATCTGTAAAATGGAGTTACGTAGTGGATAGAAACGAATCTAGACCCCTGCGAAGGAAGTGACTTACATGAGTGAAGGGAATTCAGGCTACGAGAGTCAAAGAAGTGACAATGATTATAACAATGAAGAAGCTATAAGTGGGAAGAGCAGTTTGCCAATGTCTATAGATGATGAGGTCAGTATAAGCAATAGCGAGTAACTGAAAGGGAGATGCTATCGAAGAAGAGGCATAATACGTGTCGTGTACAACAACAGGCACGAAATGATACACGGCAAGGAACCGATAAGAAGGCAGAAGAGGGAGGGAAGGGGAAGGAATTGATAGAGGTAGGTGGTGGAAGGCGAGGCTAAGGGAAAACAGGTGGAATTTAAGAACACAAGTACCATGGATGACGAAAGTGAAAAACAAGCAGTGGGAGGAGTTGATGTTATAATTAGGGATTGTGAGTTGGTGGACATCTAGAAGCAAGCTATTAGGAGAAATGTGTGGAGTCTGGTGTCAGAGTATAAGACTTTTGGAATGTACCGACACTCATAAAATCTTAGGGCCTAGATACGAAGTCCTTTAAGGTAGGGCAAAGAAAGATGCTCTTCTCCAATTATGATTTGGTGTTGGTGATAGGTCTCCCTGCCACTGGGAAGCATGTTGTATTTGTGTGTAGTAAGGGTACCAATGAGGTGAAGCAAGTGTTAAAGGAAGCAATGGAGGAGCGCATGTCTTGAGAAAGATAGAGGTGAATTCAATACACAAAGATGTGCACCTTTATAGAAAATATGTGTTAGTATTACTCGAACTGTGCAGGCTAAAGAATACAATGGAGAGGGTTGGTATCTTTAACAGATTGTATGCTTTATTGGTTGTTAGTGGGTTGTTCTTGCCTCGATATGCTAGGGGTGTGGCTTGGGATTTGATTACTATGGTTGAGGATATTGGCTGTATAGCTAACTATAATTGATTAGAGGCAGTGCGAGAGTTTTTGGTGGAGGTGACTGAGGACAGCCAGGAAAAGATGCAGACAACCAAAAACTTACAAATAAATGGGTTCCTAATTACAACAACAACAACAACAAACTCCCAGTGTGGGTCCTGCTTTTGCGGGGTCTGGGGAGATCCAGCTGTAGGCAACTTTACCTCTACCGGTATTCCTACCCAATAGAGAGGTTGATTCGGGATCCCAATGATGTTATACGTATGATATTAACTTATCCAAAAGAGGTGATTTAATACATTGGTATGAGATGTGTTATTAAATCTAACGATATTTAGTTTTATGAAAACACCAATATATATTCTATTGTAGATGAGGAGGGGGCCACGAGCTAGAAGTTAGGTCAACTTCTGCAGAGGCAAGAAATATGATGCAAGGCTTGTGGTTTCTAACATTAAGGATAGCCAGGCGAGGACAAGTTCGCACAACTGAATGGTGAAATGGATGTTTTTTCAATCAGTTAACCATATTCAAGCTTTATTTTACAAATAATCCCAGTGCTCAATATACAGGAAGTACAGAAAAGGTAAGTCATTGTGAAGGCTCTCCTTGAAACAAACAAGTACATTGCGTATATGGATGATGCGCATGTATGTATTGTACATAACTATGTAAGTATGATAAGTATATAGTGTAGTGTAACTGAAATAGTAAATGTAGTTCACATCGCAATGTTCGATGGGGCTTATATAACCAGGTATGAAGGGGTTCCATGTTGGTTGGTGGGAAGATGTTCTGATTGGGGCTATAGTGGCATTAAAAGATAGTGTCTAATTTTTCTGTTACAACTAGTCAGTGGCAAACAGTTGTCTATGTGTGATGGTTTTCTTATGTGGTTCGGTGTTTGTTGCAGGGTGTGAGTAGCATAAAGGAACGCCTAAGAAGAGGAAGAAAGGCACTACGAAAGGAGAAAGAAGCCCGTAGTGCTACGAAGAAGGAGTTGGAAGAGCTGAAGGCACTAGTTACAGGCAAGGGAACGATAAAGGATACTCTAGGGTATTGGAGATGGTACGATCTGGCACCATACCAAATGTTGGGGAATTAGGGGAGGTTCATAGGGAAGGAAGCATTCCTGTAATGGATCTTCGCAAGATGTAGCTATAAGTAGACCTGACAAAACTGAACCGAGACCCGAAACCCGAACCGAATGACCCGGACCCATACCCGACCCGACACCCGAAATATGCTTACCCGAAAGTGGACCCGAAACCCGAATTGACCCGACCTGAACCATACCCAACCCGAAATTTTCAACAAAGTTGCTTGTTTTGGCATGACGACCGTATTTCACCAAAAATTGGTTGACCCGAAATCGACCCGACCCGAACCATACCCGACCCAGACCGAAACGACCCGAAATGTTACTTAACCCGAATATGACCCGACCCGAACATGACCCATCCCGTACCAAAACCGAATGACACATTTGCCATGTCTAGCTATAAGCGGGCCCCTATTGGATAATTTCGAATGTAAAATAAAGAGCCGCAAGCGTACGACTATCGTCGTAGTACTTGAGGGTCGTGTCCTCAGGGACGAAGATGAGATTAAGATCACAATCAACTAAATTATCCTAAACAGAATTAAACTCTCCTAAATAAATAAATAGACAAAACTAGCTATATTAAACACTAGAGTCATGATATTGGTCTTAATTTAATTTATTCATGGCTAGATTTTCTAAGGAATTCAACCAAATTCAGTAATGGAAATAAGAAAACTTGAAATCAAAAAGGTAATTACTAACTAATTTTTTCAAGTTAGCAATTACTAAAATCAACTAATCAACTAAAAAGACAATGGCAAGTAATTGGAACCGGATTAGAACAAAACTAAAACAGGGCAGAAACGAGGGAGCAACAGAGAACAAACTCAGAGTGATAAAGCAAACAACACAAGGGAGAGGGGAAACCAGGGGCTTCACTGCCCATGAGCTCATCCCAGTCCGCCAATTGATCCTCATTCCCAACACAATAACAACCCATTGATTCACAACAACTGAGAAATTTAGTTGAATCAAGAGAACTAACACCCAGAAAGTTGAGCTAAAGATTGAGATAATACTAAAAATCTATCAAAACAATACAACCAGATGCAGTGCAAAGTAGGACAATCGAAACAGGGCATGGAAAAAAGTGGATTCGACATCCCAGATTTCACAAGAGAGTGAAACAGCAAAGCAGGAGCAAAACTAACTCAACCCATTTACAATCAAAGCATAAACAGAACAAAAAGTGTGACCTCAGATTTTAGATGAAGGAGGAGATGGATTCGAGCTTCATTAATGGAAAAGAACAGAGAACCCAGAAAATCGAACCAGTAGCACCAACCTCTTTAACCAATTTCATGGAATTCAAGTCAACTATCACAACCCCTACTCAAATAGCAATAAAACTAAAACTGATTACTCTAATTTTTGGCTAACAAGAGTTGATTAGAAATGAAAAAAAAGAACAATTACGAATGAAATAAAGCACTAACAAATCTAAAACAGTACTTGAATTTAAATCCTAAGAATCTGACCCTAAATTACGAAACTCGAATTAAATACTAGCCGAAAACCCTAATTAAAACCTAAATACCTAAACTAAAACCTTCGATTACCACCTTGCCGCACCGCAACCTTAATTTATACTCAACCCATTGTCGATCTGCACCGTTCAACTCAGGCTAGTGTGGATGGTAGATAGAGTGTTGCGCTGGCAGTCACCGGTGGTGGAGTTTGATGGAACTGGGATGGGGATGGTGATGATGATGCTGTTGTGGTTGGTAGTCGCCGGTGGTAAAGTTTGATGGTTGAAGGAGAAGAAGGCCGAGAACAGGGGAATGTCGGGCTTTCTGGTTTGAGTGGAAGTCGAGAGAGGAGAGATAAAATAGGAGATAAGTGAGGGGTAGGCAGCACACGCTTGCCACCTGGGGGGCAGATGGGTAGATTTTAGGTTTTACTTTATTTTTTTGTTTTTTGCCTTGCTTTTTCCAATTTATTCAACACCTACAAAATCAAAAAAAATTAAATAAAAATCTATAAATAATAGTTATTACGAGCATAAATCGAATATAAAGGTATCATACAAATATCGTATTTTTTGCACAGACAAATACTCACACATCAAGATTTCGTTCGCCCTCAAGTAAAACAACTAAACTTCCTAAAAAGAAACGGAAAAATGAGAAAAAGAAAATTCTAACTTACTGTCGTAGGAATACGATTACATTTAACGCATGCAACAAGCTCTTTAAATCCCTCAGTTTGCCAAGTGGTCGAATGACGTCTCATGAGGGTTTTTAAGTGAAATACCCACAAAAATCTTTTTCAAAAATAAAGAAAAATCTTTTTGGCTTTTTCAAAATGCGAACATATATACAAGTACTAAGGAAATTATGTACATGACTCAGGCAATTGCAACACCCTAATAACTAAGTCACAAAGTATATACAAATAGAATGGACAATAAGAAGACATCAAAATCACAAGAAGCAGCTCGACTTTCATTTTTCACCTCACACACAATATGCAATGATATGTACACTTTGTGTATCAACTCTTATGAATCAAGTTGCTAATATCGACACGATCTCTACTTCCTTGCCTAATTGACTTCTTTACTCCATTTGTCCACCTTTTTTTCATTTGTTCATTTTTTTTCCAAGAATAATAATGCACACACTCTAAACGTCGCTTGACTTAAAAATATTTGAGCCTTCCCTAAAAAGGGGTTTTATTTGATTGTGTAAAGCACTGATTTTATTACCCAAACAGATGTGTAATCAAGCAAAATCGCACATATTCAAGCCAATTAAAAATATGAAATAAAGATAGTTGCTATGAACATTGGTGCCTAGGTTTTTATTCACTTTTTAGACTTTTTTTCCTTTTCTTCTTTTTTTCATATTTTTCAAGAGCTTAGAAGGTCACTTCGACAAACAAAAAGTTCTTATGCCAACTTAACAACAAGACCTTAAGAATTGATGATAAAGTGGGCAAGGTAGCACAAAATCACACATACGATACATGGTTATTATGAAAAATCAAATCTACATCTTCAACCAGACATCTCATCATGCAAAGCTCTATTCACATACAACTCAATGAACTAGCAATATGGGATCACAATCGCCTAAGAAAGCACCCAAATCCCAGAAGAAAAAAAATGTTTTTTGAATTTTTTCAAAATTTTCGAAAAATGTATACAAATGGGTGTCTCACCCCCATACCAAAACTCCACAATGTCCTCATTGTGGAAACTAAGGTACCAAAAAGCAACCACATATGCTATACTACCTTAAAACCAACATAAAACCACTAGCATGTACAAACTAGGACACCACCAAAATCGAAAACAAAACCAAAAGCTAAATCAACGAAATCAAAACCAAAACCATAACTAAAACCAAAACAAAACCAAACACACATATTTGCAAAAACCAAAGACGAAAATCAGAAAAGAAAGCAAATCAAAAACCAAACAAAAATAGACCAAAACACACCTAATCACCAAAATAAAAACAAAATAAGACTAAGGGGATACCAAATACAAAACTAAACCAAAAGAATCCTAAAACAAAAGAGGAATTAAAAGAAAAGAAAAACAAGGAAAAAAATGTAAGACCAAAACAAAACTACTAAAACACTAAAAGGGGAATAAAAACAAAGTATGAAACAAAAACAAAGCCAAAGAGAAACAAGAACTCACAAAACTAAAGAGACAAAACACTCATCACCAAAACATACTGAAAACAAAGATACCTAAAATAAACAAGAAGCTAATAATAAAAATCAAACAGAACGCGAATAATACAATTATAATCACAATCCTAGATATCCACAACTATTCACAATCCTAGAAATCCACAACTAACAAGTATACACAAAATCATAACATAATCAAGGGAAAATCCACAACTAACAAGTATACACAAAATCATAACATAATCAAGGGTGATCATAACCAACAGGGCTCAACAAATCCTAAATTGCTCCTCAAGATTGATCACCCATATAATTACAGTCCTAAATATCCACAACTAAGTACGAAAAGAAAAGAAAATAATCCTAAATATCCACAACTATGTACAAAAAGAAAGAAAAGAAATAAAAAAGAGAAGAGAGGGGGGTAGAACGATCATTCCAGGTCAGATAAAGATTGTACCCAAATTAAATGCCTAACTCAAATAGTGCTGAGGAGCACCATAGCACATCAGCCGCTGCATCACAACTCATAAGCTGCTACTCGTATCAAAACCGACCAAAGCTTGAAGCAGCTTATGAAACATTCGGGCACATTCCTCACAAAAATGGCAATAGTTAGAAACAAGAGGTGGAGCCCAAACAAAGTGCATAAATGCAATGCAACTCAAGGCTCTCTTGAGCTTATCAAAGCTCTCAGCCCAAATAGAAAAGATATGTGTATATGTAAAATCAAACGCACCAGTCAATGGCCTAACAAAAATATGGCTATATGAACGCTTAAGCCATAGAGAGCGGTCTGAATGACCAAAATGAAGTCCAACATCTCTAAAGGGGGAGGAAAGAGGACCAAAGAAAGGTCAACAAGGTGCAATATCACAATCAAAACTCAAAGGACGGCCTAAAATCAAGTCCTTCACCTTAAAGTGATCCTCAAGTCTATCTATGTCAATATCATCAAGAGTCTGGTCCTAAACAAGGACTACCACGCACAGAAGTATCAGACTCTACAAAAGTAAACTCGGGAAGGTCTAAAGAAGGAAGAAAAAGGGAAAAGGGAGAAGAAAGGGGTGAAATGGGAGGTATGGGGGCTAAGTCAGGGAAAGAATCAGTAGAATTGGTATTAATAAGCTCAATATGAGGTGAAACCTCACTAAAATCCACATCAGAAGGCTCATCAAAAGAATGCTCCTTAGAAAAAGTATCCTCTAACTCCACCAATATGCCACACTGATCGTCTAAACTAGCATCAATCTCAAATTCATCTCCATCCTTAAGCTCTCCTAAGGGGGCCAAGGGAAGAGAGGGGTCGGGGATACTCGGGACATCCTTATAAGTGTCCAAAGAAATGCTGATCTCAAGGGGAGATGCAAAAGGTGATGAGGGATCACTCGACACCTCAAGGTCATCAGAATGTGTATCATCATAACAATCATGCCCTAAAGGAATCAATGCCTCACTCCTAACATCAAAGTCATCACAAGACCTAAGGTCAGTCTTGAGTAAACTTTGCAAGAAAATCTCCCTATTAAAGATAGTTAATGCCTCTAATTTGTGTGGTCTACTGAGCAATGGACAAGTATCAATGTCATGGTCAAAGGCATCACAATAATCACATGAAACAGGAGCACGTGGAGTATGAGAGTACTAATAAGATATACCCCTAAACCGACTCTCATCTAAAGACGTAGCATGCATCCCATAAAGGTCGGGAGAGGGGCGACTAAAAGTGTCTCTAGCATTGTCATACTCCCATGTATTATGAGCCAAATACTCAAACAAATCCCAAATTTCATCAGCAGTCTTAGTGAGCAAATAACCCAAACCCTCAGGGTACATAGTCTCAACATGACCCCTGTATTTATCATTAAAACCCTCAAAAATCACTTGGCAAATTTCCTATTTCTCAAAACAATATTCAACACATTGAGCACGAAATTCATTCAATCTACTCAAGTATCGCCAAAATATTTCATGCTCAAATTGTGGGAAATAGAAACTTGCATTTTTTTTTTGAAGTTTTTCAATTTTTAGGGGTTTCAATTTTTTTTTTTCAAGTTTTAACTTTGCTAATTTTTTAGAACTTTGGTTTTTTTTTTTCAAGAAATGAACTAAGGTACGCAACAGTAATAACGAAATAAACAAAGTAAAACAATATATATGCAGCTAATAAAAAAGGAAAATGCATGGCCTAATCTCATGTTGTTGTTCCCGACAACGGCGCCAAAAACTTATGAGATAATTTTAAATGTAAAATAAAGAGTCGCAAGCGTACAACTATCGTCATAGTACTTGAGGGTCGGTTCCTCGGAGATAAGGATGAGATTAAGGTCACAATCAACTAAATTATCATAAACAGAATTAAATTCCCCTAAATAATGAAGTAGACAAAACTAACTATATTAAACACGAGAGCCATGATATTAGTTTAAACTTAATTTATTTATGGCTAGATTTTCTAAGGAATTCAACCAAATTTAATAAGGGAAATAAGTAAACTTGAAACCAAAAAGGCAATAACTAACTGACGTTATCAAGTTGGCACTAACTAAAATCAGCCAATCAACTAAAAAGACAATTACAAGTAATTGGAACCTGATTAGAACAAAATTAAAACATAGCAGAAATGGGGGAACAATAGTGAACAGAATCAGAGTGATAGAGCAAGCAGCGCAAGGGAGATGGGAAATCAGGGGTTTCACTGCCCATGAGCTCAGCCCAGTCCATCAATTGATCCTCATTCCTAGCACAATAACAACCCATTGATTCGCAACAACTGAGAAATTTTGTTGAATCAAGAGAACAAACACCCAGAAAGTTGAGCTAAAGATTGAGATAGTACCAAAAATCTATCAAAATAACAAAACCAATGGCAGTGCAATGCAGGACAATCGAAATAGGGCATGGAAAAAAATGGATTCGACATCTCAAATTTCACAAGAGAGTGAAATAGCATAGCAGAAGCAAAAGTAACTCAACCTATTCACAATCAAAACATAAACAGAACAAAAAGTGATCCAAAGACCTTAGATTTTAGATGAAGGAGGAACTGAAGCCGAGCTCCATTAATGACAAAGAACAGAGAACCTAGAAAATCGAACCAGTAGCACCAACCTCTTAACCAATTTTATGGAATTTAAGCCAACTATCACAACCCCTACTCAAAAAGCAATAAAACTAAAACTAATTGTTCTAATTTTTGGCTAACAAGAATCGATTAGAAATGAAAAAGAGTACAATTACGAACGAAATAAAACCCTAACAAATCTAAAACGGTACTTGCAGTGGCGAAGCCAGGATTTTAGGAAAGGGGTGTCGAAAATAATAATACATACAATATAAAATAATATTAGTCATAAAACTAAAATTAAACAACTGTTACTTAACATCTAGTTTAATTGTCCTCGACGAGACCTCATATTTTAAAAACAATGCCTAATATTATCATCAGCAATAGCAAATTTTGAAGAATAATTTTTGCATTGGGGGTGCTATTAATGTCTACAATATGTATTTTTTTAAAAAAATAATATAAGCCAATTCACTAAATACATAGTTCGTTAATCTAGTGATTAAAAATCTAACCATTGCAAGAGACTTAAGTAACTATATTATCTAATCATATATGATTCTAGTTTAGTAAACTATTGTACAATCAAACTTAAAAGTAAAATATTTCTTTCTTTTTTTGAGAGTAAAATTAATATCTTTCAAGTTTCATTAATATAAAAATAAAACTTTAGAAAACTATCACATAACATAATGGTGATTGGTGCGGTTTGATTATCAGTATTAAGACTTGAGATTTTTTTTAATAGAAGAGACTTAAGAAAGTTTGTAAACAAAGAAACTAGTGACCTATTTTTGTCTTTAATGCCTAAAAAAATGCACTGAAAATATTAAAAACAAGGGAAAAGACAGGGATTAACTGATCAAGACTAGACAAAACATTCTACAAAAATCAAAACATGCAAGAATGCAGTGAAAATATTTATAAAAAAATGGGAAAGATGGCGCAAACTGTTCAAGGCTAGGCAAAAAATCAAAGTGTGTAGAAGGAGGATCAAACAAGCAACCTCAGGGTATCACCCAGCCAGATAATATGCGTTGAACCGCTAGGCTAAAGGGAGCGTCTTTCAACATCTTGCCTAGTCCTATATTTATGTGCAACTGCTAATTTTTCTAATTTTTGCTACACACTATTTTTTTTTATTTTTTTTTTTGAGGGGTGTCGGGTGACCCCACTGACACCACGCTGAATCCGCCCCTGGATACTTGAATTTAAACCCAAAAAATCTAACACGAAATTGTGAAACTCAAATTAAATACTAATCAAAAACCCTAATTAAAACCCAAAGACCTAAACTAAAACCTTTGATTACCTCCTTGCCTCGCTGCAACCTTAATTTATATTCTAACCAATTTTCGATCTGCACCATTCAACTCAAGCTAGCGTGGATGGTAGATAGAGTGTTGCGCTAGTAATGGGACGCTAATAGATGAGGATGTTGGTCGAGAGAGATGGAACTGGGATAAGGATGGTGATGATGATGCTGTTATGGTTGGCAGTCGCCGGTGGTGGAGTTTGATGGTTGAAGGAGAAGAAGACCGAGAAGGGGGAGAATGTCGGGCTTTCTGGTTTGAGTGGAAGCCGAGAGAGGAGAGAGAAAATAAGGAGATAAGTGAGGGGGGTAGGCAGCACACCCCTGTCACGCGGGGGCGGTTGGGTAGATTTTAGGTTCTATTTTAATTTTTGTTTTGCCTTGCTTTTTCCAATTTATTTAACACCTACAAAATCAAATAAAAATAAAAAAATAATTATTATTATGAGCGTAGATCGGATATAAAGGTATCGTTGAAACATCTTATTTTTGGCACAAACAACCCCCTTCTCCTATGGTGCCATACACTAAGACTGTGCTTGTAAGTGGGGAAGTTGCTAATAGTGAGCCAATGTCGAACACCGTACATATGCAATTAGAACCGGCTATGACTGGGAGACTGGTTAAGATATGGGTTTTGCATTGTGTGTATAGCTATGACCTCTGTCATCCACATCAGATTGTAAGTTTGAGAGTCGCCATGATGGCATTTACTTGTGTGCAAGGCATGGAGAGAAAAGCTTTTGAATAATGTGATTCACCTATTACAAAGAGGGTGAGGACACTTCCATAACAGAACCCTTTTATAATGCAATCCACTTGGTATATAACCCTAACCAAGTAGTTGCTAAGCGTAAGCGCAAATGCACTAATGTGTACACTTCTCAGAAACAAGTGAAGAAATAGGTTGATGTCTCTTAAGTGCAACAACCTCAACATGATAACAATGTAGCTAGAGTGGTGACACTTGGAGATGGTGGTCAGGTTACTGAAGAATGTGGCAATGCTGATCTAGCATGCGACAAGGTATATCTCGGAACCCTATCTCTGTATAACATATATATGGATATTCGATAACTAAATTGGATAAAGTGTAATGAAGTATACGTATGTGAAATATGTTCATGTGTATAAGAAGAAGACAATCCTCAGCACACTTCTGCAGCGGGAGTTCGCACCAAAAATACGATCTTTTTACAATACCTTTCTACATGATTTGTGCTTAAAGTAATTATTATGTCTAGATTTCAATTGATTTAATTTGGTTTTATAAATGATGGGAAAAAATCAGAAAAAGATGAAGAAATGCTGAAAATGAAGAATTTGATCAAGAACCTAAACCCAACCCTCAGCCCACTCTTTGTTATTGACCAAAATGGAGGAATTAAGAGCAGCACCATCATCTCGAGTCAGTGCAACACCATCATCTCCCACCATGTCCGCCATCATCAACCTTTACCATTTTCATCCACCGCGCAGCCCCATCACTCCCATGCCAAATGCCAGTACAACATCCATCTCTATGATCCACAATAGCTCAAAATCAGCAACGAAGATGAAGATTAAAGCTGACTTGATGGTTATTAATGAAGCACTGTATCTAGAATTTTCTAGGGTTTTTAGTTAGCTTCAGCTCTAGATTTTACTAATTTAGGTTTTCAATTCGTTTTTATCCATTTTGATTTTCGAATGTTAGATCCGTTTTTAGCTTGCAACTTCACCTAATTACACTTTGTTTTGTTAGTCTTTGATGATATCCAACTTGATATTGAATAGATTTAGGACTTTACTTTTGATAAACTGCAAATTTTCCCCTTCCCCAAGTTCTTTGTTTCTCCGTTTCAATTCTCATATCTAGGTCAAATTTTAAGGCTTTTAGGTTGTTTAATTTTAGTTTTTAGTCAATTTAATGGCGATTTTGCCATTTTTGGACGAGCTTGAAGCCGGGTTCTAGGCTATGTGTTGCTGATGTCAGAACCCCCTATTATTTGCTCCATCGCTAGGTTATTAAGGTATATGTAAATCTAGCTTGCATGATGAGATGTCTAGTTGAGGATGTGGATTCGATTTTTCATAACAACCCCGTCTCATATGTGTGATTTTGTGCCAACTTTGTTCACCTTATCATCAATGCTTTGGATCTTGTTGTTAAGTTAGTATGTGAATATTTTGTTTGTTGAAGTTAAAAATGCAAAAAAATGGGGAAAAAAAAGAAGAAGAAAAATAAGAAAAAGTGAATAAAACCCGAGCACTAATATTCTTAGCCACTATCTTTATTTCATATCATTAATTGGCTTCAATATGTGCTATTTTACTTGATTAAGCATCTATTTGGGCAATGAAATAAGTGTTTTGCATATTCTAATAAAACCTCTTTTTAGGGAAGGCTCAAATATTTGCAAGTTAAGTGGGCTTAGGGTGTGTATGTTATTATTCTTTAAAAAGAAAAAAAAAGAGTGGAAAAAAAAATAGAGCAAAGAAGTCAATTAGACAAGGAAATGGGGATCTTGTCAATGTTAGCTACTTGATTCATAAGGATGGATACGCATTTGCACATGCACCAAGGTGTATATCATTGTATTTGTTGTGCGGGGTGAAAAATAGGAGTTGGGATGCATCTTGTGACTAGATTGTCTTTCGATTGTACATTCTATTTGTATATAATTCGGTGATTTAGTTACTAGGGTGATGCAATTGCCTAAGTCGTGTACATAATTTTCGCAATCACTTGTATGTATGTTTATGTTTTGAAAAAAAGAAAAAGATTTTCCTTTGTTTTTGAAAAGATTTTTGTGGGTATTTCGCTTGAAAACTCTCATGAGACCCCACTCATTTCCTAAAGAAACCAAGAGGTTTAAAGGGCTTGTTGCATATGCTAAATACAACCATTATTCCTACAAAAATGAGCTAGGATTTTTTTTTTTCTTATTTTCCACCTCTTTTTAGGTAGTTTAGTTTGTTTTACTCGAGGACTATCAAAATCTTGGTGAGGGGATATCTTTTTGCACCAAAAATACGATCTTTTTACAATACCTTTATACCTGATTTGTGCTCAAAATAATTATTATGTTTAGATTTTTATTTAATTTTGTACGTTATGGGAAAAAATTCAAAAAAGATGAAGAAATGCTGAAAATAAAGAACTTGGTCAATAATCCAAACACATCCCTTAGCCCACTCTTCTTTATGGCTCAAAAAGGAGGAACCAAAATAAGAAAAAGGAAAAATTGAAAATAAAACCACTAGCCCCTTCATCCCCCTTCTCACATGACACCCCATCCCCCCTCTTATTCCTTACTCTCTCTCATCTCTCACGGTTGAGACCTAAATTCACACCCCTCTCCCCCTTCACCTTCATCTTCGACACCATCCTCTCGAGTCAGCGCAACGCCATCATCTCCCACCACTTCTGCCATCATCAACCTCCACTATCTTCATCCAACACGTAGCCCTATCACTGCCACATCAAACGCCAGCACAACATCTATCTCTACCGTCCACACTAGCTCAAAATTAGTGGTGAAGATGAAGATTGAAGCTGACTTGAGGGGTATAAATGAAGTAGCAACAGCGCTATTGAGGTATCTAGGATTTCCTAAGGTTTTTAGTTAATTACAATTCTAAATTTTAGTAATTTAGGGTTTCAATTCATTTTCATATGTTTTGGTTTTCGTATGTTCAATCCTTTTTTAGCTTGCAATTTCACCTAACTACACTTTGTTTTGTTAATATTTGATGATTTCCAGCTTGATACTGAATAGATTTAGGACTTTACTTTTGATAAATTGTACATCTCCCTTTCCCCTATTCTTCCTTTCTCCATTTCGATTCTCAGATCTAGGTTGAATTTTAGGGCTTTTAGGCTGTTTAATTTCAATTTTCAGTCATTTCAATGGCGATTTCGCCAATTTTGGGTGAACTTGAAGCCCGATTCTAGGTTATGTATTACTTGTATGAAAACCCCCTATTATTTGCTCCATTTCTGGGTTCAATCCTGGTATGGCTTATTTCGGGTTTCATTCTCTATTTTGTTTTGGTTCCCATTGGTGTTTTTTGGCTTTTCTGGGTTTAGTTGTAATGGCGTGGCTGAAATTTTTGCAAGGAAGCCCTGTGTTTGGGTTCCCAGTTCCCCCCTTTATTCTCTTCCATGGCTGATTTCTGGCTATTGTGGTTTATTCTGAGTGTTGGCTTGGCCTATCAATTGATTGCTTGCTCTTACTTTAGTTGAAGGTAGGTATGGGCCATTGTCTTTGTTCCTCTTTGTTTTGGTATACTGTTTTCCATCTGGGGAGCTAGTTAGATGGTGATGATTTTTCTCATCATTGTGTGTGGTTTTTCCTTAATAAGATTAACTTTAGTTTCTAGTTAATGATGTTTAGTTTTAGCTTACGCTTAGTTGAATGATGATGCTAGTATTAGATTCTTAGTTTGAGTGTATTAGTTCACTTTGAGTTACTTAATTTGGTTTCCTGTAGTTGATATTAGGTTAATTAGTTTAACCTACTTTTTTGATCTAAATCTCATCCTTGTCAATCGTCCCTTACGAAATGACCCTCAAGTACTACAGCGACAACTGTACGCTTGTGTCATTTATAATTTACCTTGAAAATCACATACAACGGGTGCTACCATGGTAAGCCACGTGGCCACATCTTCAGAGGAGGGATCTCGAACAGGGGGAATCTTGGTAAAGGACATTGTTGTGTCCGAGGATGTGGTGCATTATACACTCAACGTTGGTATGGTATGTGCAAGGATACTGAGCCATGATTTAGATGGTTCATTATTCATATATCAATATAAATAATTATGCAATGTAGGTGTATATCAATAGCAACACAACGTTATCAAAAGAACATATGAGGTATTTCCCCCCACATTTCAATTGAGCATTGGGTTTGGGAGGCTTCATTTACAATTATGGGGAGTTGATCCTATTTTTACATTTGCATATGGGAGTTGTCTAACTGAGCAATTTACCTAAATTGCATTTTGTGTTTATCGTCTTTGAAATGACTGAGTTTTATGGTAAACAAAAGCAGCATTTCTTTCTGGCAATCCCTTCCTTTCGAAAATAGAATGTTACATTATGAACTGGTTATTGATGTTAGTGTTTTAACAGCATTAAATGTTGGTTGCTCTAGGAAGCAACATTTACTGATTGAGCAATCTAACTAAATTGCAATTTGTATTTATCGCCGTAAATATATTCCAGTTGTTTAGTAAACAATTGCAGGCTTACATTTTGCCAACCTCTTCCCTTCAAGAAGAGAATGCAACGTTGTTAGTTGGTAATGTTAGTCTGATTGAACAGTTACCTAAATTGCATTATATGTTTACCGTGGTTGACCTAACTAAGTTGTGTAGTAAATGAATGTCACCTTTATTTCTGGAAACCCCTTCCTTTCAAAAAATAGAACATGTTGCATTATGAACTGGTTATTAATGTTAGTGATTTAACACTATTAATGTTGGCTTATGAAGGAAGTTAATAATTAATGATTGAACAGTTTATCTAAATTGCAATTCGTATTTACCGTGGTAGAAATGACTAAGTTATATGGTGCACGAATTCGAGATTTGATTCTGGCAACCCTTTCCATTGAATAATAGAGTGGTACATTATAGTTGGTTTACCTAAATTGTATTATGTGTTTACCATGGTTGATATGACTAAGTTGTATTGTAAATAAAGGCAACCATTGCTTATGGCTACCTGTTTGTGCCAAAAATTTGATATTTTTACAATACCTTTTTATCTAATTTATGCTCGTAATAATTGTTATTTTTAGATTTGTATTTGATTTTGTAGGTGGTGAATAAATTGGAAAAAGCAAGCAAAAATTTTAAAAATCCTAATATCTACCCGGTCACGCGCTGAGCACATGACCCACCTTCCCTTCTTATCCCTCACACTTCTCTCTCGGGTCCCACCAGGACAGACCCCCCCTTCATCTCACGTTCTCATCTCAGCTTCTCCTCCCTTTCTCTCTCTTTGAACCACCGGCACCACACCACCCCCATTCTCAACCTCATCCACCAGCGACCCACGCAGCATGCCAGCGTATCATCATCCTCACGATCCACACTATCTAAAATCAGCGATCGAGATTGAAGCCCCAAAGTATAAATTGAAAGATGCGGTGCCAGAGCTAGGTAAATTAGGTTTTAATTTAGGTTTTGGTTTACATTTTTAAGGTTTAATTTTGGGGTATTTTCGCTTTAATTTCAGTAGTAGTAATTTAGGGTTTGTTCCTATTTCAATGGTGTTGGATTTCCATTATTAGATTCATTTTTGTATCTTGCAATTTTAGGTTTTGTTTAAGGTTTCTAGGTTTAGTTAGTTTCAATTTCAGTCTTAGTAATTTAGGGCTTTACTTTTCTGTTGAATTCTAAGTTTTCATGCCCAGTTCAATTTGTGAACTTCAAACTTGATTTTAGACCTTCCAATTTCAGGTAATCGTTGCGATTTTGGCAATTCTGAGTTATATTCGAAATGGTTAGATGACATTTCAAGAATTGGGCTTCATTTGAGGTCTGTTGAGAACTCGGTTCAAGGCCCTGTTTTTGCTCTGCTTACAGTTCTATTCCCTCTTCCCTATTGCTCTATTCTGGTTCAAGTTCTAGTTTGATTTCATGTGCTATGTTACCAATTTATGTTTTCTTTGATGCATTTTAACCCATTCCCCATCCCCTGCTCTTGGATCGAGCTGTGTGCTAGGACACCCAAGGATTTGTCTTTTGCCCTACTACTTAGCCTTTTCAGTGCTTTGTTTTGCTTGTTCTATTTTCTAGACTGGGCAGTGTTGATGCCCATGGCTGCCTTTGCTGTTTCTTCTTCCCTTTATTGCTTTGGTTCATTTGATTATGGGCTGTAGATAATCGAATGTGTAAGGAGGTAGGGATGCACCGCCCCCGTTTTCCTACCTCTTCGTTTCTTTTGGTGCTCAATTTTTAATTCCAAGTTTTAGTTTTTTATTTGGTTGGCTTGGAAATTATTCAAGTAGCATTTTTTATTCTCTTGTCCCTTTATTTGTTTTTGGCTTGTTTCTTTGATTGTTTAGAATGATGCTAAATTAGTTTAATTTCGTACTCGACCTTAATATCTTCCATTATCCCTGTAGAGACAACCCTCAAGTACTATGACGGTAGTCGTATACTTATGGCATTTAATTTCACTCAAAATTATCTAACAAGTTTTTGGCGCCGTTGCCGAAGATGACGACATGAGATTAGGCCACGTTTTTACTTTTGTTGGCTACTTTTTCTCAGTAGTTGCATAGATATTGCTTTACTTTGTTTATTTCATTATTAGTGTTGCTTAAATTAGTTGATTTCTTGAAAATAACCAAAATCCAAAAACATTAGAAAAGTTAAAAATTGGAAAAAAATAACTTGAAAACCTTGAAAATAACTAAAAATTGAAAAACTTTAAAAACTTCAAAAACAAAATGGCAAGTTTCTGTTTCCCTCAGTTTGAACACGAAGTATTTTGGCGATATTTGTGTAGATTGAATGAATTTTGTGCTCAATGTGTTGATTATTGTTTTGAGAAATGGGAAATTTGCCAAGTGATCTTTAAGGGTCTTAATGATGAATATAGGGGTCATGTTGAGACTATGTAACCCGGGGGTTTTGATTGTTTATTCGCTAAGACTCCTGATGAAATTTGGGATTTCTTTGAGTATTTGGCTCATGACACGTGGAAGTATGACGATGCTAGCTAGAGAGACCTTTAGTCACCCCTCTCCCAACACTTATATGGTGCATGCTACACCTTCATTTGAAAGTCAAATTAAGGGTATATCTTATGAGCACTCTCATATTCCATGTGCTCCTAATTCATGTGATTATTGTGATGCCTTTGACCATGATGTTGATACATATCCATTGCTTGGTAGACCACACAAATTAGAGGCACTGACTGCCTTTAATAGGGAGATTTACTTACAAAGTTTACTTAAGACTGACCTTAGGTCTTGTGAGGACTTCGATATTAGGAGTGAGACACTTATTCCTTTAGGGCATGATTACTGTGATACACCTTGTGATGACCGTGAGGAATTGAGTGATCCTTCATCTCCTTTAGCAGTTGCTCCCTCCCTAGGTTTTAGCACAGTTAGTGACCGCCTCAAGGATAGTCTAATAGTTTATGACTCATCTCTTCCCTTGGCTTTCTTAGGAGAGCTCGAGGAGGGAGATGACTTTGAGACTAATGCTAGCTTAGACGATCAATGTGGAACAATAGTTGACTCAACGGATACCTTTTCTAATGAGCATTCTCTTAATGAGCCTTATGCTGTTGATTTTAGTGAGGTTACACCTCCTGATGAGCTTAGTGATTCCTTTTCTTATGAGTCTCATCCTGACTTAGGACCTGCCCCTCCCATTTCATCCTTTTTTCTTCCCTTCCCCTTTTTCTTCCTTCTTTAGATGCTCCTAAGTCTACTTTTGTAGAGTCTAAAACTTCTGTGCTTGGTAGTCCTTGTTTAGATTAGACTCTTGGTAACAGTCACATAGAGAGACTTGAGGATCACTTTGAGGTGAAGGACTTGACTTTGGGCCACCCTGTGAGCTTTGATCTTCATATTATACCTGATTGGCCTTGCCTTGGTCCTCGTCCCTCCCCCTTTAGAGATGAAGTGTTCCATTTTGATCATTCAGACCACTTTCGATGGTCTATGCATTCATATAGTCACATCATAGTTAGACCATTGAATAGTGCATCTGATTTTGCATACACACATCTCTTTTCTGTTTGGGCTAAGAGCTGTGATAAGCTCAAAAGAGCCTTAAGTTGCATTGCATTTATGCACTTTATTTGGGCTCTACTTCCTATTTCTAACTACTTGCATTTTTGTGAGGAATGTGCCTGATTGTTCGATAAGCTACTGCAAGCGTTGATTGCTTTTGATACGAGTAGCAGCTTATGAGTTGTAATGGAGCAGTTGATGCTCCATGGACCTCCTCGACATCATATGAGTGAGGCATTTAGTTTGGGTGCAATCTATATCCAACCTGGTATAATCGTTCAACCCCCTTCCCTCTTCTCCTTTTCTTTTTCTTTCTTTCTTTTTGTACATAGTTATGGATATTTAGAATTGTTCTCTTTTCTTTTCGTATTTAGTTGTGCATATTTAGGACTGTGATTATATGGGTGATTGATCTTGAGGAACAATTTGGGAATTGTGAAGCCGTGTTGGCTATGATCACCCTTGATTGTGTTATGATTTTGTGAATACTTGTTAGTTGTGGATATCTAAGATTGTTTTTGTATGAATTAGTTAATTGTTTTGTTTCTTTGGTTTTGTGAGTTCTTGTTTCTCTTTGGTTTTGGCTTTGTTTAATCTTTTGTTGTTGTTTCCTTTTTAGTGTTTTAGTGGTTGTGTTTTGGTTTTGTGTTTGGTTTTTCATTCTTTTGAGTCTTGTTTTGTTTCAGTTTTACTTTTCTTTCGTCTTTTATTTGGTAGTTCCTTGTTTATGGGTATTTTTGTTTTTCTTAGGATGTTTTAGTTGCGTTCTGGGTAGTGGTGGTATGTTTTTGTAAATAGGTGATTAGTGCTTTATTTTTTTTTTATTGGTTATATATTTTGTTTTTGTTTTGTCTCTTGTTTTGTTTTAGGTTCCCTTTGGTCTAGTTTTGTAGTTAGTAGGTCCTTGGTCTTGTTTTGGTTTGTTTTGATCTTGATTGGTTTTGTTTTAATTTGTTTGGTTTTGGTTTTTGATTTGCTTTCTTTTGTGATTTTGGTTTTTGGTTTTTGTAAATATGTGTGTGTGGTTTTGTTTTGGTTTTAGTTTGGTTTTGTTTTGATTTAAAGTTAAATTTGTTTCTCCTTTCTTGTTTGATTGTGATTTTGGTGATTTTGATTTGATTTCTAGTTTGATGTCTGTTTTGGCTTTCCTTTGTGGTTTTGATTATGATTTTGGGGATTTTTGGTTTTGTTTTAGAGGAAGATATTGGTTTTCGTTTTTGGTTTTGTTTTTTATTTTCGTCGTGTCCTAGTTTGTATATACTTGTGACTGTATAGGGTTTTCCCAGTTGTATAGCTTATGTAATTGGCTTTTGATGCCTTAGTTCTCACAATGAGGACATTGTGAAGTTTTGGTGCAAGGTGATGTGCCCATTTGTATATATTTTTTCAAAATTTTTCAAAAATTCAAAAAAAAAATTTCTTTTTCTTTTGGGTTTTGTGTGCTTTCTTAGGTAGTTACGATCCCATGTGGTTAGGTTACTTAGTTTATGTAAATAGAGTTTGCATGATGAGATGTCTAGTTGAGGAAGCAAATTCGATTTTTCATAATAACTCCATCATATATGTGTGATTTTGTGCTACCTTACTCACTTTATCGTCAATTCTTATGGTCTTGTTATTAAATTGGCATGTGAACTCTTTGTTTGTTGAAGTTGCCTTATATGCTCTTGAAAATGAGAAGAAAAATATAAAAAGTATAAAAAGTGAATAAAAACTCGAGCACCAATGTGCATGGCCACTATATTCATTTATATCTTTAACTGGCTTGAATATGTGCTATTTTACTTGATTTCAGATTTGTTTGGACAATGAAATAAGTGTTTTGCATGATCTAATAAAACCCCTTCTTAGGGAATGCCCGAATATTTGTAAGTTAAGTGGGTTTTATTCTTAAAAAAAAAGAAGAAAAAAATGAAAATGGAAAAAAAAAGGGGAAAAAAGGGAGCAAACGAGGCAATTAGGCAAGGAAACGGGGATCATGTCAATGCTAGCAACTTAATTCATAAGGATTCATACACATTAGCACATGCACCAAGGTAGACATATCATTGTATATTGAGTGTGGGGTGAAAAATGAGAGTAGGAGTGCTTCTTGTGACTTAGATATCTTCTTATTGTACATTCTATTTGTATATACTTTTGTGGCTTGGTTACTAGGGTGTTGCAATTACTTAGATTGCATACGTGATTTCCCCATTACTTTCATACATGCTTTTGTGTTGAAAAAAAAACAAAAAAAAAAGATTTTCCTTTGTTTTTGAAATAATTGTTGTGGGTATTATACTTGAAAACCCTCACGAGACCTTACTCGTCCACTTGGGAAACCAAGGGGTTTAAAGAGTTAGTTGCATACACTAAATGCCACCATGATTCCTACGACAGCGAGTTAGGATTTTCTTGTCCTTGTTTTCCATTGCTTTTTAGGTATTTTAGTTGTTTTACTCAAGGACGAGCAAAATCTAGGTGTTGGGGTATTTGTTTGTGCCAGAAATTTGATATTTTTACAATACATTTTTACCCAATTTATGCTCGTAATTCTTGTTATTTTTAAATTTTTATTTGATTTTATTTGATTTTGTAGGTGGTGAATAAATTGAAAAAATCAAGCAAAAATAAAAGAAAAAAACCTAATATCTACCTGGTCACGGGCTAGGCACGTGACCCACCTTCCCTTCTCGTCCCTCACACTTCTCTCTCATCTCTCAGCTTCTACCAAGACAGACCCCGACCACCCCCCCTTCATCTCACGCTCTCATCCCGGTTTCTCCTCCCTTTCTCTCTCTTCGAACGACCAACACCACACCACCTCCATTCTCATCCTCATCCACCAGCGAACCACACAGCATGCCAGCGCATCATCATCCTCACCATCCACGCTATCTGAAATTAGCGGTCGAGATTGAAGGCCTAGAGTATAAATTGAAGGATGCGGTGCCAGAGCTAGGTAATTAGGTTTTAATTTAGGTTTTAGTTTAAATTTTTCAAGTTTAATTTTGGGGTATTTTCGTTTTAATTTCGGTAGTAGTAATTTAGGGTTTGTTCCCGTTTCAATGGTGTTGGATTTTGATTATTAGATTCGTTTTTGTATCTTGGAATTTCAAGTTTTGTTTAAGGGTTCTAGGTTTAGTTAGTTTCAATTTCAGTCTTAGTAATTTAGGGCTTTAATTTTTTTGTTGAATTCTAAGTTTTCGTGCCTAATTCATTTTGCAAACTTTAAACTTGATTTTAGACCTTCCAATTTCATGTAATCGGTGCGATTCTGGCAATTCTGAGTTACATTCGAAATGGTTGGATGACATTTCAAGAGTTGCGCTTGATTTGAGGTCGGTTGAGAACCCGGTTGAAGGGCCTATTTTTGCTCTGCTTACGGTTCTACTCCCCCTTCCCTGTTGCTCTATTCTAGTTCAAGTTCTAGTTCGATTTTATGTGCTATGTTATCAATTTATGTTTTCTTTGACGCATTTTAACCTATTCCCCATACCCTGCTCCTGGGTCGAGTTGCGGGCTAGGATATCCAAGGATTTGTCTTGCCCTACTACCTCTTCAGTGCTCTGTTATGCATGTTCTGTTTTCTGGACTGGGCAGTGTTGATGCCCATGGCTGCCTCTGCTGTTTCATCTTCCCTTCATTGCTTTGGTTCATTTGCTGCTCGATTTTTAATTCCATGTTTTAGTTTCTTATTTGGTTGGCCTAGAAATTATTCAAGTAGCATTTTATTATTCTCTTGTCCCTTGATTTGTTTTTGGCTTGTTTCTTTGATTGTTTAGAATGATGCTAAATTAGTTTAATTTTGGACTCAGTGACCTTAATCTCTTCCACCGTCACTGTGGAAACGGCCCTCAAGTACTACGACAGTAGTCATATACTTGTGGGATTTAATTTCACTCAAAATTATCCAACAATACCCCTTCCCGTGAAAAAAGTATTGTACATTATGAACTAGTATTTTATGTTAGCGATTAACACTATTGAATGTTGGATGTTGAAGGAAGTAATAGTTAGTGATTGAGTTGTTTACCTAAATTGCAATATGTATTTACTATGGTAGACATGATTTAGTTGTATGGTAAACAATTTCAAGCTTACATTTGCCAACCCCTTACCTTTCAAAAGTCAGTGTTAAACACTCCTTCCTGAATATGTGACCAGAGGGACATCTTTTACGTATGTTTATGTTTTGCAGGGAGGAGAAGAGGTTGCAAATGGTGGCGGCAAGGGCTAGAACCCTCTTATCCGTTAAATAAGAAGAAGGCCCCGTACACAAGGGATGCAACTTCGCCTAATGTATAGACTTGCCTTGATTAGGTTAGTTTCTAATGAAGTCCTATTAGTGGGGTATGGAGACCAGATGTCATTCAAAATTATTTGAATATATGATGAAGCAATGTTGACTAGGCATTGGTGTTTGCTAAATATCCCTCGTCAAATAACAGTCTAGAGGGGGCAATAACTTTGTGTTATTAGTTTCGTTATAGAGAGGAGAGGCATAATTAAAGGGCACAATGTTCCTGCTGGTGGATCCGTATTGGTTGCCCAGGATGAGGAACCCATCGGACACACTGGGGAGACAAGTTTCCCCGATGTACGGAGCTACATTGATCAGGTTAGTTTACCATGTGAACCACTATTATATGGGTATGATTTCCTAAATTTGCTAAAGTATGCTATGCAATTGAATGGTATCAACGTGGAGTTGTTGTTGAGTTGACACTTTGGTGCATACTTATTCGTACTTCAGAAAGATGCCATGAACATGTCAATGTTGTCGTTTTGTGTTATGGAGTGAGGAGAGGAAGATGCAAAAAGCAAACCAAAGGATTTCTCAACTCTAACCCCTATAATCACCCCCGAACAAGAACCAAATGCACGCGTTGTCGATGCAAGTTCAGGCAATGAAGGACCTATCATTATGCACGTTAGTACATGATGTCATGTAGTACTCCAAATGATGTCTAAACATGGAATTGATTTTGACATTAGACCGGGGCATGCACACTCGTAACTAAGGGCAATTTTGAAGACCCCCGCTAGTAGTTCACAATATGATGGTTTTTTTTTTTCGGCTTCAAGTGAATGCAGGTGACATGTATTAAGGTACCTTTTCTTATTAATGCTGTGTGTCATTGTGTAGGGAGGAGAAGAAGGTGATACTTCAACCGGTGATGTTCACATCAGTCGATCTCCGATGAGAAGTACCGAGGATGAACATATTATCATGGATGCTATCCATGAGAGTCCCCTCTATTTAGAGACCAACCTCCAACAGGTAATTGGAATAGCACATACTTAGTATGCAGTTATGCATGCACTATGTAAAGGTTTACCAGGGGAAGTGTCACACCTTTACCTATGTGTATCCATGAACCAGGGATATTTTTGTGAAGATAGGTATTAAGTGTTTCATGCCCATATTTTGTGGGTAAGCCTGAAGCTGGTGACTTGAAGAGTGTGGTCCCCAACATATGTACTCCTGCACCATTATTACAGCATGAATTGAGATGTTGCGATCCTCCTTAGTTAGGTTCTTCCTCGATGGGGGGGCATCCATGATTAGGTTAGTTGACGGTTATTTTTCTCATATACCAATTTAGGGTATTAGTACTATGTTAACTATATAGCAAGTTTGAATTCCAATCTATGTTGTATTGGGGGGGGGGGGGGAGATGGCATTGGTACTACTGCGGGCGAAGTTCATAAAGAAACTTTGGCATCCAACAGGGAATAAGAAACCAATACGGTTGAGCCTGTCAATACCATGCACTTCGTTTCAGTTGCCAGCGGTAATAAGGTACGTCCAACAAGTGCACTGCTTACGGGGTGCCTCTCAATGAGTGAGTGAACTTGCAATTTGAACTGAACTACGATTTTATTAGACATTTTCTTAATCTGTACATGCTTGAACGAGTTAAGGCCTTTGTGGTTCGACTCAGATGACGTTATCAAATTAAATATATGCAGAGGGTATTTTAATGGAATGAAATTAATTATCCTTTTATGTTGATGTACTTATGGATAGGAATCGAGGGATGTAGTACATGGCAGGAGGGTATGTCTAAATGTGTTTAAAATTTGATGTCAATATCGTAAGTTGTTGCTCTAACCTAATTCTTATCTCGATCAACCCGTGTATACAAAGCTCAATTGGTGGGTAAACGTTGACAACCTGTCCATGTTGTTGTAATTGGGCTAGCATATGTTCTCCAAAACTTATGTTATTCATTTGTGATGTTGGTTTTAGCTCGCCCATAGTAAGATGATGCTTTGACTAAAGGTGTGCTTTCTTTCATGAATTGATTTACAACGTGCAGCTGAGACTGATCTGTTCCGCCCAATGCTGGTAAGGTTGGGAGTCTATGAGCCCACATGGAAGAATAGCCAGGTGTGAGTGATGTTGCCTTTGTCCCCATTGTTGGTACTAGTTGCGAAAAGGTGAGTAACATTTATGCAATTAAAAGGTGAATTTATTTCACTTTTTATAGTACGTAATCTTCCTGCCTATATCAATGTATGTTCTGCAGGCCGGAGATGTTGGTGCTACTACCTCCGAAACCAATCACAATGATAACCTTCAAAATCACGATGGCTGAAGCACTATTACCGGATGCTCAAGCAAAGGGTAGTTCTTTGAAGAAGGGAACAGTGCTAATAAGGTAAGAACATTATGTGCTATAGTCTTCAGCTGCACATGTGTGACTACCTCATGTCACGTAGTAATGGTAGGTATAATTAGGACCAGTATAGTTGTGTAAATATTTTCCTTTTTTTGGTCTTTACTGTTTAGAGTGAGCGGTGTGGTCTTGTGCCACCACCTGTACATGACTGTAAAGAGGCCATCTAAAAACCAAAGAATAAGTGAGGTTCCAAGTGATTTGTTCTCCATAACCATCATGGAAACTATTCAGATTGGATTAACTAGAGTCTACCCAAATAGCTCTATCTTACTTCAAAGTCCTTCATGGAATGTTGTGGAACCAGAAAAAATGTTTGATCATTGAACACTATGTTCCACAGATCATGCGGGTTCCCTTCTTTGTGAAGTGGGGATGGAGGTTGAGTGCACCTATCCCAATGTTGTATCTTACATGCATTCATTCGTATGCACACACTGTGGCCAACGTTAACCTAGGTATGAGTAGTTGAGTACTGTGGTCGACATAAAAATTAGCCAGTGATTTGCATTATAATTGGAGATTTTGAGTTGGTACTTTGATCCCCGTCCAGGATAATGATTGTGTTCAATGGATGTTTGTTTTTCGACAGAAATTTGTGTAGGGTGCTGAAGAAAACTTTACCAAGGAACCCAATGTAACATTGGTTTCCACTCTGCAAAAGGACACAAGACCTCCTCATAATCTGGCCATTGTAGTGATTGCACCCCCCGCCCCAAGACTGGCTTGGAGGAGTAGGTAAGTCGAAGAACTTTATTGACTGTGTTCTAGAGGCAATAATTAATTGGGATGTTTATCATGTAACATTGTGCATTGGTTCCAGCTTGTGCTTTGCAGGCTATTCAAAACTACTTGTATGAAGTTGTTCGAGGAGGAGGAGAAGTTGCTCCGTGACGTTCACAAACGATGCAAGTCCTTCAACAAACCATTAGAATAGTGAGGATCATTTTCCATATTCTAACTGTTCTAGTTTTCCCCTAACATCATCCCTGCATCTAACCCTGTAATTCATGGTGGTTCATTTAGGCAATTTACCGGCCTTTACATCATCAGCCAGCAGTGGTACCCACCTTGGTGCAATCCTGCACACACTATCCATGTATTAAAGGACTAACATTCTGTATACCACCCTCCATTTACTGTTTGCCGGGCTAAACATGGCATTAACTTGGGTCACCAACTAAAGTAGCCTGCAACTAATGACCCTGTAAAGTGTGAATTCAACATCAACCAAACATGTTGGTTATATTGTGACATCTATGCCACTATCACCAACTCACATAGCGTACACCATAATCACATACAATTAGTACAACCCTTTCATTTTAGGGAAACAAGTCTATGTACAAATCAAATTGTGGAACAAAGTATCATGTCCGACTTGTGCCCACAATATATGAACCATCCATTAAATCTTCAACCTGCACAACATTACCTTCATAGCTTGTATCAAATTCAGCCCAGGGATTATAATAGGCCCGCCTCGTATGTCCGACTTTGCCACATTTTGAGCACCTGCAAGCTTTTATGCCCTGGTTTAAGGATCCCTGTGTTTAGATTGAGACTACCAGGTTGTCGTCCATTGTTCGAGGGTGATATGCATCAGCTGTACTGCTCATGATGCTCTTCTCCACCAACAGCAAGCCCTGTTTTGTTATCAACTTTCCCCATGTCGTGTGTTTCCATCAGGTGGTGAAGTTGGTTGTATATGCGATGGTCGGTCACACCCTTATAAATTAGATGCATATAGTCATATACCCATAAGTTAGCCTTAATAATCATAGCTTAATTATAACAGTGTAGAAGTCCTCGGATTTGTCAAGTGCGAGTGTTTTGACTCAACTTCACTATTAATTTACGGTTGTCAGTAAACTCCACGTTGTATTCCCCCAACACTATGATGTGGCATTCAACAGCTGTAATATAACCCATCTTCTTATAAGTGTCGAACAACTTCTACTCAATTCTCTCACCTACCCTGTTCTTTCACTTATCAATCTCTTACTTGTACTAGTCTATCTTCTTCACAGGCTTCTCGAGACGGCCGTTTACAAGCCCTATCACTGGTATAAGTCGTAGTGATCTCATCCAATCATTCCAACTTTCTATCACGTTGTTGTTCATTCTTCCCCACTTCTCTTTACCAAATTTAGATGCAGCACATTGCTCTAGCTCATTATCTTCCACCTAAGCAATAAGCTTTACATTGTAGCACTTCAACTATTACAATGTGACATTAGATTCCCTCATTATTGGGGAGTATGGCACTCTATATAACACTTCCTTCACAATCTGTTTCATCACTTCTTTTCAAATAGCATCCTTGGCTGGCTCCTTCAAGAAGTTATGCCCCAAGTGATTTACATACTAGCTATGGCACTCTTGACCAAGCACTTGTGTAGTAGCATTGATAATCACAGGGCTTCTATCCGACATTATGACAGGCTTCAAACCCCCTAAGCACTCTGCATTCGTTTACAAGAACTACATCCATTCTTCAAATTCTCAGCTGAAACTAATATGCGAAATTAGACAAGTGGTTGTCTGCATCTAGGTCGTAGGTCGCAAGCATAGTCCCCTGGTAAGGTCCACTCATATGAATGCCATCCACAAAAACTATCATCCGGCATCAAAGTTTGTAGCCATTTTTATTAGCGACATACGCAACAAACATTCGGTGAAACCCATTAACCTCACAAAATGCCGAAGATCCCGGGTTTGCCCTTATGATGGGAGCACACATCCAAGGTAACAATTTGTGACGATCAACTCGCTTACTATCACCATCATGTGCTTGAATTCTCTTGTTCTCCATGAGTGTATGTATGTCCACCGAATCCCGAACTCCAACTCCAGATCGTGCATACCATCTTTGGTGGAATAATCAAGACATAACCGCACTTTGCCGTCAATAAGGTGTGCAAAAAGTTCAGCTCTAACATGTCATCTTTCCTATACACCCATCTAAAACTGCTCCCCAAGATTGTATTTATGTTGGCTTCTAAAATCTTTCAAACACATCATATGCATGTTCTTCTCGCCTCTAACACATATGTAGAATGGACAGTCAGTTGCATCGCACTTTACCACAATTCCTTGCCATTAGTTCCTCTCAAACCAATAGCTGAAGTGGCTCGCAATTGTGTACTAGCAGATCATTTGTCGAAATGCTTTTATCGATTGAAAAATCTATCCCTCTCCCTTAATTAATTTCTTCCATATGATGAGCTTGCGGTAGTACCTTTGTGCTTGAAGACCAAATCTTGGCTATACATTCCCATTGGAATTAACATCTTCATTACACCTGTCATTTGATGTTAGAGGTATCTCGTTGTCGTATGACAATTCAATGGTTTCCCATCCTAATCTCAGCCTTAACATAGGTTGCTCATTTCGACTTTCGGCCCCATCATTTTCCATCAACCTGCAATTTTAAGTACAATACCATAAAAGTTAGTCAGCTTTACAACCTTAAACAACTAATCCATTATACCATATAAAACTTTTAAATTTAACCATCGTTTCATTACTCCTTGTTTTGCGCCCCCCTTCCCACCCTCTTGGGTAGCAAAATCTCCACCTCTCCCACTTGTGCCACAAAGTACGCAATCATCAGGAGTGTTCATCCGTCCTTCGCATGCTGCGCCACCCTTTTATACGCACTTCCATACACCCTCATTCCCACCCATGTATAAATAAAAAGGTTCATCGTTTCCCTTAAATAGCATCCTTACATCCATATCTCCCTCCATTGGCATTAACATTTGCCTATTGTACGTTAAACTGTACCAAACTTTTTGCTCTATCAAATCACCACCAACAGTATTCTTTACCATTCTCCCCAATGCCTCCACCCCATTTTCTCCTTTAACAACATACTTTTCGTGAGCCTCCAAAGTACATTATTTTTCCATCTCTGCCACCCTCCAACACCCCCTATAACACATACACAATTAGTTCCCCCCTCCCCCAATGTCTTCTACACCGAAATCATCTGCATCCATTTTACTTCTCTATTCTAACAACCACTTCCTTCAATGCCTTCAATGCTCTACATGTCATACGATACAACAACTTTGTCAGCTCAAAGAACAATATAAAGTCTCATTTACTTCATAAAAGTAGCTTAAATGGTCCCTAACACTCACCACAATAAAAGTGGTTGTTACCAACATGGATCGTTATGTTCCAATAAGTACATTTGTTGTTGGTAACACCCTATACTAATAAATATTGGTTTGTTGCTAGACTGTTGGTAAAAAGTAGTGATGGTACTAGTGTTACCAACAGATATTACAATCTGTCGCAATTGCTCCTTAATACCAACAGAGTGAAACTGTGGGTAAATGTCATCGTGTTACCAACAAAGACATAATATGTTGGTGATGGCAAGTGTTACCATCAGATGCTTCTGTTGATACTAAATCAACTGGTGGCATAAATTATTCACCAACGTACTGTATCTGTTGGTAATTCTTTCTTTTTCTCACCTTTTTAATCTTGTCCAACAAGAAGATCTGTTGGTACTACTGTATACCACCAAAAAAGAATTTCCATCAAGCTGCAATCTGTTGGTAATTCAGTTCCTTCACACACCTTATGATTTGAAACATCTACGCCCAATTGTCCATCCATTCAAGTGGGAACTATTTTTTCCAACAAATGCATCTACACAAAATCAAACCTGTAGGTACAATATTTATCCATAATAGAAGAATCAACTCAAACAAAAGTACAATGTTATTTAAAAGTTTTCAAAAGTGTTATACATTCACTAAAAGTTCATAACAAATAAGTACATAACTCCAACAATTGCTTCCACTGAAATTAAAGTCCAAACTATAAGTGTAAACTCATAAACATTACTTGGTCTACCTAAAAGATAAGTCGTGACAAAATTTAACCACATAAAAGAACCGAAACTATGACTCATCATTTTGTTCTTGATCATCTTCTTCTTCAGCATTTTCTTCTTCAAATGCATGACCATTTTCATTGTTATCATCAATATCCCCAAATGAAGAAATAACACCCTCCGATATTCCCTATTAAACAAGCACAAAAGCATAAATCTTAAGAAGAAGTAATAGAGAATATTTATAATTATCTAATGGCATTCTCCCTTAACAACATGATGTCAAATTTATCATTAAAAATAAACAAAAATATACAAGTTATCAAACACATTCCAACCAAATTAACTTTTCATGTAAACCTCTAATCACACTATCTTCCCCCCACATCCTCATGGCAAGAGATGTAATAAATTGCATCGCAACAAATTAATTTCAATAGAAATGAAATGTACAAGACCATCTTAAATTGAAAAAGTTTACCAGTAAGATAGTCAAATTAACTCCTCTGCACTCACTTATCATAGAACTTGAGATATAAAATGCATAAATTTGTATACTCTACAAAAACTACAATAGTATCAGCAATTTGTTAAATTCCTACTTAAACTCTGGGGCGAAACGGACAGAATTTCGCCTGAAAACTGATCATTTTCCGAGCTTAAAGCCTTACATTAATTCCCTGCATCGAGTAGAAGTATAAAAGAACATAGAAATAATTTCAACGGCTATAAGCCGGAGTCCACAACTCTACGAGCCACTCGCCCGGAGTATACCAAACATTAAAGTTCAATAATAATGAAGGAAATAAAAGATACAACTCGAAGCCAAATTGTACAAGGCCGAAGATCTAAATCCAAGCATACCACATATAAACTTCATATATGGGCACTACGTCTAGCTCATCAAGATAATGTATAAAGCCAAAGAAAGTTCCCCAACTTCGAAATATGCCTAGCTCATCAAGAACATCCACATCGCATGAATAAAATATATAGTACAAGTCAATGCCTACTAAAAGACATGCATATCACAAATAAGACTTTCTGAGACAAAGACCATTACTCTGGCCACTAGCTTAAAAAACAATTAAGTACCACAGAAATCTCAGTAATGAAACAAATAATAAAATATCTCATATAGGAATACCTAGTGCTTCAAAAGTACTTTCACCAAATTGGTGACATATGCAAGTTTGTTCTCGAAATGTTCAATCTTCTCCTGACATTCTTGTTGCTCTTGCTTGATTTACCTTCTTTTTGTTCGTTCTTCCTCTAAAGCGCACCTTTTAGCAGTTGAACGAGGAACTTTGACCCCAATGCCAAAGGTCTTAGCATAACCATACTTGTCTCCTCCAACAACTTTTTTTGAAAATTTCATCTCGAGTAGCATCATCACATGAATCTTCTTCAAAGCGAGATATAACTCATTTTCAATTGCTTCATGTCATGTTACACATTTGTAAAAGGAAATAAGAAATTAAATAAAAATAAACACTCATACCTTTGCACTAGCTGAAGCATCATCAAGTTTTGTAGCTTTCTTTGGTTATATGGGTGACTATTCGACACTACATACCAAAATAAAACCCATAAATTAGAAAAATCCAATTAATACAGGTACGTGTATAACCACCCAAAACCCGATAGGCATATGTATGACTTTTGAAAATGGAGATCAGTGCACCATGGCTCAAACCTATCACATGCCCATCCCAACTGGTGACTAGTGCAACACAACAAATCTACCTCCAATCCACCTTTTTCTCTCTGTTTCACCCTCCTTTTTTATTGTTGATGGAGCCTAATACCATCAACTATGGGCGCATAATCTTCTTCCGCATGCTGGATGGCCTGCAGGTTGAATGTACAACCTTCATTCTCATGTCTAAATAGTAACATCAAAATATATTGAGTGGAACATATTATGAGTTGAACTGTTAATGACAAAGAGTAATCCCTAACAACTAAAATAGCAAAAACAGGATCCAAATCAATTTGGAAACCATTGCCAATGTACAAGTGTACAACCTTATTGCTAGACCTAGCAAATGGCTCATTCAGTTCGTGTACGGGTCAGGTCAAGTTTGGGTCGGGTCATGTTCAGATTAAGTGACATTTCGGGTCGTTTCGGTTTGGGTCAGGTATGGTTCGGGTCAGGTTGATTTCGGATCAACCAATTTTTGGTGAAATACGCTCGTCATGCCAAAACAAGCAACCTTTTTTTGTTGAAAAGTTCGTGTCGGATATGGTTCGGGTTGGGTCAATTTGGGTTTCGGGTCCACTTTCGGGTAAGAATATTTCGGGTGTTGGGTCGGGTTTGGGTTCAGGTCATTCGGTTCGAGTTTCGGGTCTCGGGTCAGTTTTGCTAGGTCTACTTATTGCAGGCGTCCTACGATTGGTTTCAAATATGAAAAAGTAACGACCAGGGAGGGAAACATAAAAGAGAATTCACAAACAAAAAAGACACGTTGGCCTCGAATAATCTCATCAGCAATTTAGTACTTACCTAAGTGCAGATTACTCACAACTGCTCTAGGAATTTGCCAGCACTGTCCAAAGAAACACTGGCCACTAATGATACAAGGAGATGAACACCAAGAGACTAACCAAAGTAATACACAACAGTACAGCATCACCACCCAACAATAAACACCACGTTGCACAGTTAAGCCTAATGTACGACACCTAATAACATCATGGTAACATAGTGATGGGGACCATCCTTCAAAAGAGCAACCTATTGGAGACCATCTTAAATACTCTTCTACTATCCCTACTCAGCTCAAAGAAGTCAAGGAGTTTGCCCTTTTATGCCGACAAGTCGTGAACTTGCCTTGTGAGTTCACACCTAATTCATCCTTTTCACATCCGGTATTTGTTACACTTTTGTGTCAAAATGTAATGGACCTAAATTCTGATGGTCCTTACATTCTTCTAGCTTAAAAAGATATCTTTCCAACAAGACCAACCACGCTTAATTTGGAGTTCATTTGGTTGGTCAAATTCAGCCCACAAATTCGGATATCAAAATGCAGGCCAGTTTTGGACAGTCTCCACTCTTTGGCCCATAACTTTTGAACGGATGATCCAAATGCAATGAAACCACATTCCCTGGAAACTAGACATCCTAAGCTTTCCAATGAATCAAGAATCATCGAATTTGGATCAAAAACCAGAGAGTTATGCCTGTTTGAAGTTGGGGTTGCTGCTGATGTGAATGCATTTAATGCAAAACGCGTGAAGGTGTGTGAAAGCTTATGATTTCGGCTCTTGCTGCTTATACCTCCTCATAAAGCGTGTCCTCCCTCTTCAAATAAGGCTTGGATGTGTGATAATGGTGGGGTACATGCATCCTTTTTGCTGCCACACTCATTTCACACCAACACCACCAAAAGACACTCCTCTTCGGCTTTATTCATCCGAATGTAGTATGCTGTTTTTATTCACATCTTTTCATTTGTTTTATATGTATTTTCATTGTGTAAGGCCTCTACTATATAAAGGCCATAGTATTAGAATCATTT
>JACYFF010003369.1:23124229-23139020 GCA_017589665.1 Selenicereus undatus
GCCCTAACTTGACAGTAGTCCCAACTGATACTTGGAAGAGCTAACACTAGATTATTAGATGAAACTAACTTTATCAAAACATTGATAATGTGGAGACTTGTTATTGTTTTCAACTTGTTTTATTTTTAGAACAACTTTAATAAATAAAAATAAGTTTAAATCGGCTTAATCTAACATATATAGAATTGAGATAGTTATAATAACTAAAAAAAGTAAGTTTGACTCTTTGAAAAATATAATTTTTAAATCGAAATCAATAAAAAGCATACAAGTTTACATTGCCAAGATTAATTTTAATAAAGTTAATTCACCAACAAATATATTAAAATAAATAACATTTACATATGTGTCAGAAAAATAAATTGAGATGAACATCCTCAAAACAACAATAATTATTATTAATGTAGATCCCAGTTGTATAGGATCTAGAAATATTCAAATGTAAAGAGACATACTCATAATTAGGGGGTCAAAAGTGACTAATCCTAATCTAATTCGACTTGATCCGTTATCTACCTCTACTCATAGTTAATAAAACATACCTTGGTGCCTAATCCAGAAAGTATAAGTAAATATAAATTTAGCGAAAATCCGAAAGGGGTCAGAAAGCTGACACTGGCAATTGAACTTTTGAGCATTTCGGATGCGAGGGCCCGACTAGTGTTACAACTTCCAATCGATGATGTCCAAAGAGAAGGGAAAAACAAAGAGAAAATAATATGATTTTTTAAAATATTTTGTATACATTCGTAAAGTCTTGCCATATTTTATGGAACATTTTAGCAAGTGAAGACATAGAAAGAGGGATTCAATTATCAATATAGACTGGTTCAAGTGATTTAGGACTTATTCTTTTAAGTAATATCTTATGTTTGAGTCTTGTGAATTGAAAAAATTTGTGATGAAAGAATTCTACTCTTTATTGGCTCAACAATAACTCGACTCTAGAGAAATAGAGGATCTAAGAAAAAAAATAGAAAAAGAGGGTGAATTGAGAGGATATCTTTTACGTATTTTTAGTAAAATTTGAACTATTATCTTCTTACAGCCCTTTAAATGAAACTGAATGTTGAAGGAAGTTGAAATGAGTTGAGATAAGTTGGAAAACGTAAGAGAAAACTGAAAAGAGTTAGAAGGAGTTAAAGAGTTTTGTAATCGCATAGTTTAATAATTTCTTTCAAAGCATGTTGCAATATATTTATTCTATAATATTGATAAGTGCCAACCTTTGTACATCAAGAAATTTTATATAGATAAGTTCTTGTGTGCGTGTGTGTGTTTGCTTTAAATCAAATTTTAACTTTTTATTAATCCAAATACAAAAGGTGTGAATGACTCAAATATATAAAAGCGTGTTCTTAGGCTATTGAGTTATTAGGATAAAATAATGTAATATTGGGTATAATCTAGTATACTACTAGGTTATAAGGTCAAAATATAATCCCAAAGAAGAAGAAAACATACGTAAAACATAGAGATTTTTTCTTTTGAAAAAATTATCAAACTATAAAAAATAAATAGTCATACAATCTAAATTTTTCTAGAATTTCTATGCCTTAATTATTTTCTTTTTGGATGAACATGACAGGGCAATGTTTAATTAATTTATTTTAAATAATCTTATTATGTATTTTTCTTTATTATATATTTTTCTTAATTTTACTTATCGTAAGATCAATACAAAAGTTCAATGTTAAAAAATTAAAACAAAAAAATTTGACTTTGGCCTATATATGAATGAGTCGGAATGACGAACTAATGTTGAATATTGCTTGAAAAATTAAATAATTTTCACGTCATATAATTAATATAATTGGTATGAGTTGAAAGAGGTTGATAATAGTTGGAAAGATCTGTAAGGCGTTGAAAAGAATTAGAATAAGTTAAAAGAAGTTGGAAAGAATTGAAACTTTAGAGTTTCAACACACTCGTAGTAGGAAATAAGGTAAATATTACTATACCATTTGTATGAAACCAAAACAAAACGAACTTTTCTCCTCCAATCGTCACAAGTTATTCTCACACAATTTGTCTTTCTTATAAATTTTTTAATCCCATTATTAAAAAAGTCTAGAAATATTATTTTGGTTCCTTTTTTTACACCTCTAATATTATTATTTTTATCTTTTCAATTAAAAAAACATACATAATAAAATATTCTAATATCCAGTGTTATCAAAAATTTAGCAGCAACTCACAATAATGTTAAAGTTATTAATAAAGATTCTAATAATAAGGACAACCTTAATTCTAAATCTTATATGATATTAATATTTTTAATAATAATTATAACTATTAACAAAGAATCAAATAATATGATATTTATTCCTCTCTCTCCTCTGTATTCCATAAAAAAAAAACCGAACCTCTATTGCTCTTGTCAGCGGATTGCCATTGACAATTTTATCAATAGTAAGCCCTGTTTTTTATTTTTTTTGGCTAATTTCTATGTACTTATCAGTTCAGTTTTAACTTTGTTTTAATAAAGTTCGTCCCTTCATTTGATAAGAATGTTAATCTCCTTGCATGTGAGAGTTGTGACTTGGATTAATTGGTGTGATTCAAGACATGGTATGAAGATTAGCTTTCAAATCATCATAGTATAAATTGTTAGATCCTCCATCCACAGCAAAAATGCGGAGTCATCTAAAATTATACATGAGAAGATTGTCATATCCAGGCTCCTAGCCAAAAGCCAATGTTACTAAGATTCATATTAGTACAAAAGTTGAATTTCCTCTCCATATCCTAGATCTACAATATTTAATATCTGGTAGAGCTGAAAAACGGATTGAGTCGGATCGATCCCTTTAAGAAACGGATCAATTTTGTATTGGTGTTAAAAATAGCTTAGATTTGCTCTGAATTGAAAAAAAAAAAGTTTTTCATACTAAACGATATAATCGTGTCGACTTTGGGTTGAAATCGGTTTGGTTCAAATAGGCTTCGGGTTTCTCTCAGTAACTTCGGGTCGGGTTCGTATTGTGTTATCGTGTTAGATCAGACATCCCCAACTCTAATATACAGTTTTCATTGTAAGTGCCTTTTAGAGATTTATTAATGATACCGTTATATCCTCAACAAAAATGACATTTTTAAAGTATAATGTTATATTTATGATTTGTGTTTTATCAAATCAAATAATTATATATTTATCATAATAAAAAATTTAAAAATTATCAATTAAAAAATAAAAAATATAATTAACAATAAAATAGTTATATATACAAATGTAATGCATTGTAGGAATCCTTGACATCAATTCTGTATGATTAAAATAAAACCTAAAATACAAAAACAAAAACATTAAATATGTGCTGCACCCACACGGAGCTTTAAAATTGCAGGTTCTGCAAAATATTATTATTGAGGCAAACAAGCAAACCCAATGTCCCACTCCTGCACATCACCATGGACGTACGTCATCATCATCACTTTCAGTTTTTTCTTTTTCCTTTTAAAATGTGAATTCAATACTCGTTTTAGTTTTTCACCCTGGCAGAACGATAGCGCTTGATGACCACGCCCTAACCAATTACTTGCCACGCGCGGGTGCTCGTGTGTGAATCTGACTCACAGTGTGCTTTTTCGGTCAGTAGAGTGTAGAGAGAACAGGACGTGGCGGGAATACTGTGGAGAGAAACAGAAAAGCAAATATAGCACGCAGTTCAAGTCGTAAGGGGGAACAGAATATCACTATATGACTATTATCTTGTCGGTACTCCTGAGGAATGGCCGAATGGGAAGTGGTTACCGCGCCCCCCACCTCTTTTCTTTATTTCTCTTTATGTTTTTATGATTTATTTTATTTACCGTGACGGTGACGGTGACAGCGGGGGCTACGGCCGCTTCGTCTCTCTGTGAAGTGGTGTCCTACCGTTCACAATCGTTGCCAGCCGTTACCCCTCGTCCCCTCGCTTTTTTATATGCCCCCTTGCATTCCAAAATCCAATCCGCCTTCATTCTATTTATTTTGCTGAAATTAGTTAAGTGCATTTTTTTATTTTTATTTTTTTCTTCTCTATTCATTGTAGTCAAGTTAATGTTGATTTAGAAAGAAATAAAGCTCTCTCATTACATACTCAAATTTGAAGACCTTATTTGAAGAAAATAAATATCAAATTAATTAAATCAACCTGTGTTGACAGTTAAATATATATTTTTCTGATAGCTGTTCCTTTAGAATAGAATATGAAATGTTGAGTTGGCTGAGAATCAGTCATATACGCATATTATATCAGGTATTATTTTCACATTGAATTAATCCCTATATTGTTGGTAGTTGTTATTTTTGTTAAGGTGGGTCTACTAGCTAGTAAATAGTATCTGCAGCAACTATAGACAGCACGATGTGAAGCTAAATAAAAGCCATTCGGCTTCGGCTGCACCACATAATAACATGCCCCAATAACTGTGTTGACTTTACAACCCCATGGAATCGAATAGAAAAACTAAAAAGAGAAATGATTAAGACTGGTGTACTGAAGATAATTTTCAGGTGATTTTGGGTCAGATTAATTTTTGGCTTAGATTTATTTAAGAGCACCTGTCGGCAAATTAGTGTATTGTTTAAGAAATTAAAGGCTTGTTTGAGAAAGGAGCATGATAAAGGAACAGTGTACAAGAGTTTATAAGAGTAAACAAGGGTTAGAGTAAGGAGAAACAAACAAGAGTTTATGTAATTTTTCAGGATTGAGAATTTAATGAGAATAAAGAAGAGTAAATAAAAATAGATAATTCACAAATGTTTAAAATAGTGTGTGTGTGTGTGTGTATATATATATATATATATATATATATATATATATATATATATATATATATATAAACAAAATGTATCAGCCTAACATTTGATACATGACACGCTCCTATAGTTTTAGTATTATTTTCTAACCTAAATTCAAATCTATTAAAAGATAATAAAATATTTCTTATTTTTAATATTATTATTTTTGTCTTTTTAATATTTTAAAAATAGACATATTAAAAGATTATGACTCCAACCTTATCATTGTTGCCTTTTCTAAAAAATGCACATAATGAAATAGTATAATAAAATACTTATCCATTCTTCTCACACGATTATTACATTGACAATAATTGTTTAGTAACTCTTAAAATAATAATTAAAAAAATCCTACTATTGCAAAGATCAATAGTTGATTAGTAATTTTTTTCTAATAAATATTGTCAAACAAAAACATCGTCATATAAAATACATATTTATATATATAACCGTTTAATGACCGAATATTTACTAATATTGCTAAATAGAAGGCGCACCCTATTTGACATTTTAATGCAACAGCTATATTTATGAACGTTGGACATAAACTATGGCCATATTTGACAATGTTAGTTGTTTGCATAAGTGGCTTATGTTAGCTGTTTCATGTAAAAAAAAATATTCAGTAAAATCAGTTGTTCATGACAAAGTTGTGAGGTAAAAAATTAATTTTAAAAAGTTAATTTCAAGCAATTAATAAATCTTCATCCTTTTCAAATTAGACACTTGAATTCAATTTTTTTTTTTATAAAAAAAACTAATGTATCAAACATCTCAAGTGACTTTTTATTAACTATGTCAAACAATGAATTTGAATCTAACAAATTCTCCAAAAAGCGACTAAAACATTCCTGTATATTCCAACTTAAAATCTAAATTTCTAGTTAGCAGCAAGAGGTAAAAATGGAAACCTTTCTGAGTTGAATTTGCTGATGACATGTGCTAATTGGTAGGCACCTATCAGCCGACAGGTACATCTAATCTTTATAAGTTATAACCCATGTCTGTTTCATAATAAGGTAGGAAATGGGAGATAAGCATGCGATGCATGCATGTGTATCAGTGTGTGATGTCATGTTAGATTTAGTGAAATGGGAGAGTTGTATGCTTATTGTTATGATGATCATGATGATGAAGATGGTGATGATGATGGTGGTGATCATGATGATAAATGATAAAGGTTGTGGTCCATGCATGTGGATATGGGGGGAATGGTTGTGGTCCATGCATGTGGATATGGGGGGATTTTGGTTTTGTTTGTTTCTTATGATATTATAGTTTTCTTTTATCAGAGTTAAGATCAGATTCTGGAATAAGGGACTGAGGGAGGAGTGTTTGACTGGGCAATTGACTAATAGACGGCGAAAGGAGGGAATTAGAGGAGGGAGGGGGGTGTTTTCAGACTTAGACTGCCACTGACACTGACACTCAGAATGAGGGGTAAAGTCGGCATCATCATGCGTCACGGCAATGTCGTAGCCTTTGTTGTCTTATCATCTTTCATTTGGCTTGCCCTTTTCAAATTGCACCCTACTTGCCAGGCTATTACTTTCTTAGCTAGGGGGAGAGAGAGAGAGAGAGCATTCAATAAATACTTGGACGGCACTTTGTTTTTGTTGGCGCTTGTGTCTTAAATTGAGACCCACCCTACACTGTCTCTGGCTGGCTAAAAGCATCTTTCTTTTATGAAAAATAAGCCTAATGCAGTACACTGCACTGCTTAAACCCAATTACTCATGATTTCGACAGCAAGCGTCGCCGCCCAGGGCCCCCCTTTGCTTCCCCCCACCAACGCTACACCTATCACTGTTGATAAAATACTTGTCGTGTGTATTCCCAATTTTCAAGCTCAATTGAAGTGTGGAGATGGCATTGTTTGATTGGGGGTAAAAATCGCTTGTTTTGAAGATAATTTTTCAATTTTCGGATATTTATTATCAAAACATTCCGGAACAACAGATTTTCACCAAATAAGGGAAAGTATTTTTCAAACTTTTCAGGGTAGGTTTATTTTCTCTTCTACAAGAGCCGGGAGACATAATATTATTAGTTGAAATTTAGAAGTAAAATTTAATTTCAGCTGTTTAAATCAAAACTCATTTATTTGATTATTTAAAGTTTAAATTTAAATTTTAAGCTCAAACATCTTTCATTAGTTAATATTTATTTTTACTATAACAATTTAGTTAACATTTTTTGTCATTAAAATAACTTTAATGCTAACGATACTTCTAAAGGCTTCCAACCAGTTTTAACCACTCCCAAACACTTCTAATGACTCCCAACTAGACCTGTCAGTTCGGACGCGCATGTTAAATACAGGTCGGGTGTATTCGGATTCGGGTGAAATACGGGTTGGGTTTATTTCGATTTTACGGGTTTCGGATTAACCCAACGGATTTAGAACGCCTTTTCTATGAGTTATTTTTCTTTTTTTAAAATCAAAAATTTTGCGTATTTATTACTCAAAGTTGTCATTATTTAATGAAAATGCATAATAATTGTAATTTTTCAAAAGAATATTAAAATATTCAAACATTTTATTATAATATATGAACATCTTGTATGAGCAGGTAAAGAATTAAACTCCACTTGATTTTGGGTAGATTGACCCGTACATTGAAAGAAGGTTAATAGTGGGTCGAGCATTTATTGGGCAGTTCGTATAAAGCATTTTAATGGGTTGTAGCAGTTTCACCGCTAACAATCTATTAATAATTTGATATTTTTACTAACCTACCAATGTCCAATCAGGTAAAATTTTATTAATTGACCGACCCCAATACGAATACGGCTAGTCGCTTTTTAACCGTTAGTATCATAGTTCAAGACTAGTCAGAACGAAAACCAAATAAAATTAAATAAAAGAAGTACATGATATTAGCTTGCAATTATAACATCACAAATTTAAATTATTAAAAATTACTTAATTTTAAAAAAATTAAACAAATTTGTTTAACTAACTATATAATGGTATGACTTTCGCATCTTTAATACTTGTTTTCTTTTAAATTAAATTTTTAAAAAAGATTAGATAGTTATTCCATGCAATTTTATACCTATTTTAAATATTTTTTCATTTAAAAGTTGTATACGATTTTATTTTCAGAGAATGGAGAAGAAAAAATAAGATTATTATTGTTTAATTTGTAAATAGATGCAATAGTTATTTAATATCTTTTCAACATATTCAACAAAAATGACTAACCATTATTGTTCAAAGAGATAAATAAGAAAAAAATAAAAAAATAAGGATATAATGTTCCGGTCAAGCGGGCGGGTTCGGGTTCGGGTTGGGTTTGACCCGCTAATTTGCTGATTTTTCGGGTTCGATTTATTTCGCGTTCGGGTCGAGAAAATCGTATTCAAAACCCAAAATTTTCAGACGGGTTCGGATCGAATTTTCGGGTCGAGTCAATTTTTGATAGGTCTACTCCCAGCCGCACCAAAAAGCCAACCGTTTCTATAAAACTAACTCATAACACCTTGCAAATGCTCTCAACGGCTCCCAAATAGATCCAACTACTTCCAACCGCTCCCCAACATTAACCCCTAACTATAAATACGTCTAAATGCTAATTGCTAGTTATAATATGCTAAAACAAATGCACCCTAAAAGTTGCTCATATTTGAATTTTGAGTTCAAAATTTTTTCATTTAACAATCATTAGTCTCCATTGTACCAAATTTGTTAACATTTTTCGTTACTAAAATAATTTATTTGATATTTACAAAAAAAATTTGCTTTACAACACTCGATCCAAAATCTAATATGAAAATTTATTTTCTTGAAAAGAATACTTTTCCCGGGATTTTTTTGCGGAGAAAACTATTTTCCACCAACCACGGGCATCCTATGGTTCAATTTCGTTGATTTCGGGTCTGTTCTTTTTTGTGATAAGCCGCAATTATAAGTTGTAAAGAAATCTAAACAATTATAAGAAGTTGTAAGGAGAAGTAATGAGTTACAAGAAAATGTAAGGACTTCTAAGAAACTGTAAAAAGCTATAAGGAGTTGTAAGAAGCTGTAATGATAGATATGAGGAGTTGTTAAATTATTAAAAAATTATACACTATAATTTGAGATATATATATATATATATATATATATATATATATATATATATATATAATTATTGGTTTTTAATGTATAAATTATAAAAAAAATTATTTCACTAAAATAGTTAAATGTAACACTGATATTTATGAAATAAATTTTATGATATCACTAAACAAATTATATTTTAACATTGCACAAAATCTATTTTTCTACAATTCATTTTGGATAGTTAAAAATAATATTAAAATAACATAGTTAATGAAAATAAACCTTTAAATAAGTCAATTAAATATCAATAAGATAAATTTAAGCTGACAAACATGTAGAACCAAATATGTTTCGCACTTGAGGTGATTTTTTTGATATTAACATTAGTTTCACCTTCCTTTTAAGTAAATTTTTTTTTAAAAAATAATTTTTCTCAACAAAATTGAATAGAACCCTAAAAATAAAATTCTATATGAATTAAACATTTTGGAATTAAATTCAATCTAATATTCAATTATACGATGATAGTAATCAAATTGTTATGGGTAAACTTATGAGTGAAATAGTTGAAATGCTTTTATCACCAACTATTTAACTATTTTCATGCATGATTAGCGTTGAAACTCAAACATAAATACAATTTTTGTATTACAATTTTAAAATATGTTGACTTATTTTCTCTATAGTAGCATATTTACTTCATGTTGAAGCTCAAATATTAATTCAGATCATTAAATTCTATTGTTATGTTTATACAAATATTATATTCATAAAAAAGGTGTAAGATTTTTCATATTGGTAGTTCATAAAAAATATATATATATTTCTAGATAAATATGAGAATAAATAGATTATAAGTTGAACGTTATAAAAACATATATAAGGAGATGTATCAAGATATAAGAAGATATCAGGAGATGTAAGAAGTTATAAGGAGCTGCAAGCTGTAACCTAAATCTTCCCAAGCGCAGAAAAGAACAGGGCCTTCAAGTTTAGTTCAACTAGCTTGATTCATGCCACTTTTTTATTACTGCATTTATGCTTCCTCCATATGTATATCTATATATAAAATTGAATGATCTTATATACTTATGCCAAGTGTCATATTGTTAATGGCTAGAATTTATTATATTATATGTTATTTTTATTTTTTTGCTCACTCACAATTCATTTTTTAAAACTATTTATCAAACTTTCAACTTCTCCCTTATAAAGACTCATATATGTTATTAATTACTATACCAATTAATGCATTACTAAGATTGTCAACGTATATACGTCATCACTAAAAAAATCTTAGAAGTCGAATTATATCAACATTTTATATTTATAAATGTAAAAACATTACATATCCAAAAAATTTGAAATTAATTAACAAAATGATTCAAATAGTAGCTTCTCTTTTTTAAAAAATGCATTCAAATAGTGAAGAGATATATACATTTAATTTTTAAGATAAGTACTTAATACTATAGAGATTGGTACATTGTTGTAACTAACATTTACAATAAGACTACTCACTTATAACGTAAATAAGAATATGTCAATTCATTTTAAAAATTCCTTTTTTTTAAGCACCTTAACTCTAATAGTGAATTAGAAAAAAGGATTTAACTCAATCCTTACGTCTCAAGGAGACTAACTTTAGTTTATTTTAAAAATGAGTATAATAACAACAACTCTCATTATGTGTCTTGCTTTTGTATGGTGTGAGAAGATTCAGATATAGGCAACTTTAATTTTACAGATGTAATGATAATTTTAAAATAGGTCAAAATATTCTATATTGTCAGTACTTAAAACAATATTGAACATATTAAAATCATTTGATTATTATGTGACAGATACAATTGAATACAAATATTGCATAAATAGAAATTGGATTAGTTTTATTTTTATTAAAATTTAGATTTTTATATATTTACATTATTTATATTATATTTATATTATTTTTTTTGGTTTTAAATCCTCCAAATAAGGGGTAGTACTCTTCCATCACAGGTTTTCTTCATTCATAGAACTCAAACCAAAGACCTTAACTAAGATGGACAAATATCACATTACTTGAACCAATAAGTCTTTTTGATTACTGGTTAGCATCTTTTCAATATTTGTCTTTTCCTAATTAATTTATTTAAAGTTAGTGACATTTCATTAACCGAGCCATGTAGGACTTTTTCAAATCATTCTTTACATTTTTTTTTTTTTTGAGAAATAATAAGTGTGTCCCTTACTTAGACCCATTATTGGGCTAATGAATTAGGTGGCTAACTGATTAGGCAAAATTGCAGTTAGTATATGGTCCATTTAGTTGTACAATTGCAATTATACAATCGGGTCCACAAATTGTCCATCTGACGCGTCACGTACTTAAAACAAAGAAAACTGTCGCAATCTCTCTCTCTCTCTCTCTCTCTCTCTCTCTCTCTCTATATATATATATATATATATATATATATATATATATATATATATATATTCGTACTCGATTTGGCGAAATTGTCTGCATTTGCTCACGGATTCTACCAAAAAATCTTCGGAAAATCATCCCTGAACCTTCAATCGAACACTTCGATTTAAGTTCTAGCAACAAATGAAATTTATTTGCATGTTCGAAACAAAACAATGAATTCACTTGGCATTCTGGGTTTTAAGAAAATCGCACATTCATAATCTCGTTTTTGAAATGTTTGCATATGGAAACTCACCAGTCATCAACAATGAAGAAGAGATCTGCTAGTGATGAATCAAATGCTGCTTAGAAAAGGTATCTTGAAAATCTTAAACCTAATATTAGTGAGCCCGAGTACATAACCAGTGAGCAGTAACCACGAATACCTGATTTTGTCAACACATTCGCAATAAACACTTTTACCTTGATGTTGATTAATACATGAAAAACACTCTTACCTTGTCTTTTCTGATTTTGCTGTATAGTAAGTTGTACCTTATATTGTAGTGAGTTATAGCTTGACTTTAGTGAGCTCTAAATTTTATTCTAGTGGCTGTTAATATATGCATGCTATAGTGAGTTGTGCCTTATATTGTAGTGAGCTATGCCTTGAATTTAGTGAGCCATGACTAGAATTTAGTGCGTTGTAAATTATATTCTAGTGACGGTCAACATATGCATGTTGTAGTGACTTGTACGTTATATTATAATGAGCTATGGCTTGAATTTAGTGAGTCATGACTACAACTTCGTGAGAGTGAGTTGTGCCATATAATATAGTAAGCTATGACTTGAATTTAGTGACCCATGACAAGAATTTAGTGAACTATAAAGTTTATTCTAGTAGCTGTCAACAAATGCATGCTATAGTGAGTTGTGCTTTATAATATAGTGAGTTGTATTTTATATCCTAGTGTGCTATACCTTGAATTTAGTAAGTGATACCATATATTTAAGTGTGTAGTCTGGAACTTCAATCTCTTTTTATATACTATTTCACATATATAGTGAACTGTATCTTATATTATAGTGAGCCATGATATCATTATAGTGAGCTATATCTTTTATTCTATTGTGCTATCATATTTCCTGTAATATTAACATTACATGTAATATTATTTGATAGATAGAAAGGTCAAGCCCAAGCCCTCAAGAGATAATTATGCAAGTTATCAGAGACATCTCTTCTGATCCAGTGACCTTCAGGTAATTACCACTTCAAATATATCCAAACACATAGTATATTTCATTGCACTAATAATGCCTTTTTCTTTTTTATTGAAGCCCAAATGATCAAAATAAAATAAATGAAACAAATCAAAGAATGCAAGAGGATATTACTCATAATTCGGCCAAGGTATGTCTACATTATGCAAGTTTATATGTAATGATCTGAATTGCATATGTAGTGAGGAGGGGAAATTGTATTCAGATGACCTATACATTATATTCTAGGTTAATTGCTACCAATTAGTGAGCCATAATCTATGCTTTGGTGAGCTATTGCACATGTCTAGTGAGCAATATCTACAATTATATTTTGGTGTACCACCATGTATAGTTAAACATTCCAATACCTTTTGGTGTAATAGTTCCTATATCTAGTGAGTTTATAATACCATATTTTAAACACCTAGTAAAACTATACATCTACAATTATATTTAGTGAGCTGAACTTCATTTGTAGTGAGCAAACAACTATGCTTAGTGAGCTGAACTGCAATTGTAATGAGCATACAACTATATTTAGTGAACCAACCTATAATTCTAGTGAACAGACAGTTTATTTTAGTGAGCTGAAATATATATATATATATATAGCCCCAGATTAGATTAAACATTGCACATTTATTTAGTTATACATCTTGTTCACTTATGTAAAGTACCATGTACAGTTGCAGAAGAAGCAAGCAAGGAAGCTCAACAAAAGGAGCAAGAAAACCTGTCCACACTAAGGGACAAAACATCTAAAGGAAAACTAGCTCATCAAGTACTACTACAAAGAAAAGAAGGGTGAAACAAGAAGATAGGAAGAATAGAAATATTTACAGCAGTCCAATCAGTTTAGAAGATGAACAACTCCAAGCTCCCACAACAGGGGAGAAGCAAAAGGTGGTGCTGGAAAAACAAACAATGCATGTTGTGCAAGAATCATAGGCTACTCAGCAGGGAGAGGGAGAACAAGATCAACAAAAAAACAAGAGAGCCACCTCAACAAAATACTCCCATAGTAGGGCAAAAACAAAAGGTGATGCTGAAAAAAAAGGAAAAAGGAGCCAAAGAAAACTGATGCACAACATAAAATTGGCAGCACCAAACAACGAAAGGGGGAAAGAAGAATTCACAGCAGAAAATCCCCTAATGTTCCCAAAAACACTGCCCAAGAAAGCTCCAAAAAAACAATCACCAACATTCATCGACAACTTTAGAGAAAAAAGATGACACTGTAGAGGGCACCACTTACAAAATGCCTCCCCCTGGGCATGATGATGAATCTGACTCTAACGATGAAGTGTTGGTAAAGAGAATGAAGAAGATAAAACAAGCATCAAATTTTAGATCAAAATAAATACAACTAAGGTCAAAAACGTGTGCTAGGGCACAAGTTTATAAGGAAAGGCAGGCTGTCCAGAAGAGTTTAAAAACTCCAGTAAAGCATGGACAACTGTCAGTTTTGCAACATCAACAACAACATAAATCCCCAAAACAGCACGCAAGTACTGCCATTTGTGTTCAAGACCCCAACTCTGTGCAATCTACGTAAAACCTACAGAGGCAGACACAAAACACAAAAAGATATTTCAGACCAAAATGTCACCATCAAGTTTCATTGTAATGATTGAGAAATTCAGTGAGGCACAAAGATAAGCAATAACAGATATGGGGTTTGGAGGATTCCTCCATTTACAAGAGAATGAATTGCCCGGGGATTTATGCAAATGGCTTGTAGATAGCTTTGACCCATACTTAGTTACCTTGTATATATCACCTAACAAGAAGATTGAGATTACACCCACGGATGTGCATCTCACATTGGCACTCCCAATTGGTGAAAGGAAGGTTAAGGAGTTTTATGGGAAAAAAGCCAACGGATGTCAAACACAATGAAGTCCTTACAGCATGGAGAAAATAGTGGAATTTGCAAGATGGGGCCTCTAGGCGCAACTAAATGCCACACTACATATTGAGCCAGACTGATGTAGGGGAAAGTTTCTAGAGAAATTTGTGTTGTACATGGTCTCTTGCTGTTGCAACGGTTCAAAGAATGTACATTGCGCACCCTATTTTGCCAAGAATGTTGCTAATGTTGAAGACATAGCAACAATTGATTGGTATCAGTACACCATTGATAGATTGTGTGACTCTGTCAAAAAGAGGGCTTCAAAATTTGATGGGCATATTCTCTTCTTGATGGTAAGTTCTTTTTATTCTATCAGAATATCATGTTTTTAGTGATCACAAAGTCACTTTCAGTAAGCTGAACATATATGCTTAGTGAGCAGAA
>JACYFF010003369.1:23161873-23177329 GCA_017589665.1 Selenicereus undatus
CCAATTTTGAGAGAAAGAGAGAGAGGCGAATGAGCTAAGAGCTCCGTCCGACCACCGCCAGCACAACCTAGCTGCCACCGGTCCCCTCCTCCGCTGTCACCGTCGTTCCCCCTCTGCCGTCGCTGCCCTTCCCCCACCGCCAGTAGCCACCGGCTGCCCTCCCCCGCCCCTCTTGCCGATTGTTTTCAACCAATTTGAGGTAAGTCATTGAACTACATTAGTTGTAATTTGTACAAATCTTTCTATTACATTGTTAGAATTGCATAGTTAGTTCATATTTATGTTGAAATGTGGTGTTTGTGTGAGGTTATTGGTTTAATTTAGTTCAAGATTGGGGTAAATGTGATTTAGGGTTTAGGTTTGGTAGTTTGAAGTTAATATTTGATATGTTGGTGGAATGAAATGGTTTAATTGATAATGTTGCTTAAATGTGCTATTTGTGTGAGGTTATTGCTCTAATTCGTTACAAGAATTTGGTAAATGTGATTTAGGGTTAAGGTTTGGTAGTTTGAAGTTGAAATTTCATATGTTGGTGGAATGAAATGTTTTAATTGACAATGTTGTTGAAATGTGGTGTTCGTGTGAGGTTATTGATCTAATTTGGTTTGAGATTTTGCTAAATACAATTTGGAGATTAGGTTTGGTGATGTGAACTTGAAAGTTGATATGTTGGTGGATTGAGATGCTTTAGTTTATAATTTTGTTCAAATGTTAGTTCGTATGAAGTTGTAGCTCATGTTTGTTTAAAGATTTCGCCCAATGCAATGTACACTTAGATTTGCTAATTTTAAGTTCAAATCTGATATGTTGGTGGAATAAAGTGGTCAACTAGATATGTATGAATTATTAGTTCCATGATATTTGTGGGAATATAAGTAATTTTGTCGAAATTTATAAGTTTATTTTTGCGTGCATGTGGAAATTTTGAAGTAGTTACGTATAATATATAGTTGTGTAATTTATGTAAATTATTATAATTTTGATAAAAAATCATTCTTACCAAATACCTTATGTGGTTATTGTTATTTGAGCAGAATATGAATGGTCATTCACATCGTAGGTGGATGTATAATAGATTACTGCCTGATCGTAGTGGTTATACGTAAGAATTTCTAGATAGAGTCAATCAATTCGATCAATTTGTTCGTACACAGACAGAGTTTCTGAATGGGGGGAAAGTATAGATGTCGTTGTGCGAAATGCAAAAATAGGGTGTACTTAATACCTGATGAGGTCAAGATGCACCTTATGTATAAGGGTTTTGTGCAAGAGTATTGATTTTGGATAAGTCATGGGGAAAGAAAACCTTAGGAATATGCTTCTGGGTATTCAAATAGTGAAATTTCCGAAGTTAGAGGTTCAACTCATGTCAATAATGACTACTCTAAATCCTACATAGATCGGATTGAGGACATGGTTGATAATGCTATAATAGCAAATCAAAATGTAAGCGAAGAGGGGTCAAGCACTTGTCAAGAACCATTTTATAATATGGTTCAAGCTGCTCAACAACCCTTATATGATGGTTGTTCCACCCATAGTGAGCTATCTGCGGCGGTGAGACTGTTGAGTATTAAATCTGATTATAATATGCCTCAAAACTATTTCAATGAAGTTGTTCAATTAATGAAAGAGATGTGTCTCCCTAACAACCGCGTGTCTAACAACTACGGGCAAACGAAGAAGGTTGTTAAAGATCTCGGCAACGATGTGGTCCAAATTGATTGTTGCTGGAAAGGTTGCACGCTATTTTATAAGGAGGACGCAAATTTGGATGTGTGCAAGTTTTGTGGGCATTCAAGATGGAAGAGGCAAAGGTCACAACAAAGGAATTAGAATCCATTGCAATACTCAAGGATGCATTACTTGCCGTTAAAACTTCGACTGCAGAGGTTGTACGCATTAAGAAGTAGTACAGAGCACATAAGATGGCATCATGAACATTGACGTGAGGATGGTGTTTTATGTCATCTATCAGATGGGGCAGTATGGAAACATTTCGATCCCAAGTACATTGAATTTGGTGCAGAGCCTCGGAATGTGAGGCTTGGCTTATGTGCTGATGGATTTAATCCTTACACATTGTCTTCAAGATCATACTCCATTTGGTCGATGGTCGTTACACCTTATAAACTCCCCCCTACAATGTGTATGACCACGCCGTTTATTTTCTTGACTTGTGTAATCCCTGTGCCCAAAAATTCCAAGAACAAGATAGGTGTATATTTACAACCTCTTGTTGATGAGTTGAAAGAGTTGTGGGATGTTGGAGTTGAGACTTATGATATTTCTACAAGGCGTACATTTCAGATGAAGGCTACACCTATATGGACGATCAATGATTTTCCCGTATATGGAATGTTATATGGGTGGAGTACTAATGGCCAATTGGCATGTTCCGTATGTATGAAACAACAGAAGGCTTTGAGATTTCGAAATGGAGGTAAATTCTCATGGTTTGACTGTCATTGGTGTTTTTTGCCAAGGAATCATGCGTTTAGAAGAAATAGAACCGCATTTAGGAAAGGAATAACTGTTACAGGGGGTCCTCATCGCCGATTGTTCGGGGAAGAACTTTATGCTGAGGTGGAAGATTATTCAATGGTAACCACAAATGGTAACTTTGTCATACCAGGATTTAAGGAGAATGAGCACAACTGGACGAAGAAGAGCATATTCTAGGAGTTGCCTTATTGGCAACACCAACTGCTCCGCCATAATTTGGATGTGATGCACATTTAGAAGAACTTCTTCGATAACATTATCAACACTGTTATGGATATTCATGGGAAAACAAAGGACAATGCCAAATCAAGAATGGATGTTGCAGAAATATGTGATAGACCAGAATTACATTTACATTCAAGCCGAAGTGGTAGGCCGGTTAAACCAAAAGTGAAGTTCGTACTTCCTGTGGATAAACGAAGAGAGTTGTGTGAATGGGTGAAGGAGCTTCAAATGCTTGATGGATGTTGCTCTAATTTGAGAAATATCGTGGATCTTAATAAGGCTAAGTTCAACAACATGAAAAGTCATGATTGTTATGTCTTCATGGAGACTCTTTTACCAATTGCATTTAGTGCGCTCCCAGATGATGTGTTGAAACCTCTTATTGAGATAAGCCAGTTCTTCAAGAACTTAGTGCGCTCCCAGATGATGTGTTGAAACCTCTTATTGAGATAAGCCAGTTCTTCAAGAACTTATGCTCAACAACATTGCGGGAGGATATGCTTGAGGAACTGCATCGCAACATTGTCATCACTTTGTGTAAGTTGGAGACCATTTTCCCTCCTAGCTTTTTCAATGTCATAGAGCACCTGCCAGTGTATTTGGCAGAAAAGGCTCAACTAGGTGGTCCAGTACAATACCGATGGATGTATCCGTTTGAGAGGTAAATTATAATATAATCGATGAAACCTTGTATGAATTCTTATATGTGGAATCACTTAAAAGTGATTACAATTGTAAATTTGGTAGGTTCTTTGGCTGATTAAAGAGAAATATAAAGCAACAAGCGTGTCCTGAAGGTTTAATTACAAAAGCATACCTAGAGGTAGAGAGGACATTTTTCGTCTCCTATTACTTCAACTCTAATGTGCCCTCCATGCGCACTAGGTGCCGGAGAAATGAGGATGACGATAAACGTATTAATCATTTTCCAACTATGTTCGTGTTTGCACTGTTAGGGACCGCTATTAGTAGGGAAAGATCAAGGTATCTCACAGATGCAGAATATGTTGTTGCCCATCTTCACGTGTTGTTAAATTGTGACGAAGTTAAGCCTTATATAGGGTGAGTGGTATTTTCACTTCCAATTCAATTTATCATTCATAGCGCAAGTATATTAATAGGCTTTGTAAAATGTGATAGAATTTTCACAGAACAAGTGAGAGCTGCACGTCCCAATGTCAGCGATGGAGATGTCGACACCATCATCAAAACCCATTTCGCAGATTGGTTTGGTGAGAATGTAAGTATTCGAACTCATTTATTCATAATTTGAACATAACAGTTAATTAGGTGCATTGTATTAATGAAAACCACATGTTATGTCACCTTAGGTGCATTATATTCAACCGTTCGAGACCGACAAACATTGCTACCTGAGCCAATTGGCTGTGAAGCCAAAGCGTTGTGTGTCGATGTGGACGACATATAGAGTAAATGGATTCAAATTCCACACAAAAGCCCGAAGCGTTGGGAAGAGAACATATAATTGTGATGTTGGTGTTTGTGACACTGGGGAAGGTGATATTGAGAATGGTTATTATGGTGTACTGGAGGACATTGTCCAAATTGAGTACGTAGGCGAACCACTTAAACGATGCGTGCTCTTCAGTTGTGAGTGGTTCGACCCCTCATTAAATTGTGGGACACGATCTCATAAACTAAGCAACCTTATTGAGATCCACCGTACAAGAAGGTACCAAAAGTACGACCCATTTATCTTCCCAAACACCGCATCACAAGTATATTTCATGCCACATGTAGATCGCTCAAGGGATAGGACCAATTGGCTTGTTATCATACCAACCAAACCAAGGGTGAGAGTGGATCAGCAGTACACTCTACCTACTGCGTACCAACAAAAGGACATGACGACTATCATCGAACCTGCGAATGACGCCATCCCTGCATCATTAGTGGATGAAAGTGCACCATCGAAAGAAGTTAATGATGAAATAGGGTTTTCATTCATTCAGGGTAATGACGAGATAGATGAGGTAGAGAATGATGAGAATGATTAAGAGGGGGAGTGGGATGACGGTAATGAAACAGATGAAGCTAAAGAAAATTTGCATTTGTATGATGATGATGACGATGACATTGATGAGGATGAGGATGCAGATGATTGAGTGGTTACGAATTCTTATGTATATGAGTACTTTGCATGTCAAATAATTGGTTGTGACTTTACTTATATTGTATGAATGAGCTTTGCAAAATATGTGTAACCTACGTACCTATTATGATGTATGAGGAAAATGGTTTACATGTGCAATCATTATATATTTGTACTTGGCGTTGTTGTCACCTATTTGAGGTATGGATTTAAGTTCTCGTTGAGCAAAGTCCTCCCCTCAAGGTAGAGGCCGAGGGCGTCGGAGCTCTACCGTTGATCCGACTGCAATGGACATTGATCCATCCTCCCCCCCCCCCCCAGGTACCTCATATACCAGTTCAGCCAGGAGCGACAATAGCTGCTTACATACTAGGTATTTCAGGACCACTGCCTCCCTCATTTGGGGATTTCCATCATCAGACCTCATACATCCCCAACCAAAGCACCATGTACGGCCAATTTGCCTACAACATTCCTCTAGATCCCCATGTTGTTCACACTGTGCAACCCACTTTCCAACCCACTCACCCTAACACGAACCAGTCCCAAGAGAACATTGGAAGTGGTGAAAGTGAAGCACAATCTAGTTATGGGAGCACTCGAGCTAAGACTTGGATTGAGCCAGATGGTAATGGGTAAGTTTTCATTCGCTATATCTTACGAAGTACTACATGAATTTTGCATAACAAGTAATGAATTTTATATGTTATGTTCAATTAGGTTTATCCTCAATGATGGTGCTGTTAGTAGGATTTCGCTTATATTTCAAAGCAAATTTGACGGAGTTTGGCCTACTTGGAGCAAAGTGCCCAAAGCAGAACGAGATTTGTGGTTTGGAGAGTTCAAGGTGCAGTGACTTCGTATTAATAGTTTCTGTGAACGTGATATATTAGTATTAAATTATTTGATGTGTTTTTTGTTGTCATAATTGCAAAAGTGGTTTACTTGGGATCCGATCCATGAGGACCGTATAAGAAAGAATTTTGAAAACCGAGGCAATGCACGCTTGAGAGACTTCTTTGGCAAAGCAAGGAAGCATAACAAGAAGCCTGTTTGACTGGGTGATGCTCAATGGGAGGGACTCCAATAGCACTGGGTGAATGAACATTACAAGAAATTGCGTGAAACAGCCCAGAAGAACCGACTGGGGACTCCAGAAAGTGGTGGCTCATCTCTGCACATTTGTGGCTTTATCTCTATGCATGAGCATAGGCGACGTCTGGTAAATGAATTAATGTTTGCTACTTAGGAGTTTAAGTTTAATACTGTATTTTGTGTGGTGCTTAACATCATTCTTTCTGGCACGTACATAGAGGGAAAAACTTAGGACGGAGCCCACCGTTGTTGAATTATTCCCCTTGGGTTGATGCCCCTTGGGTTGATAAGAAATCACAACAAACATATGTAAGCAATTAGCTATTCCCAATCTTCATTGGCAGTTTCCCCCTGAATTTGTATACTTTATTTCAAGTATATTTACTATGCATGATTTCGTGCGCATGTTGCGATGTTGTAGGAATCCTTTGAACGTGATTTTCAAAATGTTATCAACTCTCAAGGAACCGGGAATGACAGTTCTCAAGATCCAAACCAGCCATTTCCAAACTCAAATGAGTTGTGGATGAAGACGTTTAATAACAAGAATGGTCGTATTTATGGCATTGGGGACCAGGCTGTCAACATGCGGGAATTCGGTTACTTCAGTCCTACTCAAAGATCCGGTACAGTTTTCATATTAATGTTTCAACGAACATGGTTATACATTGAATTTACTTACTTGCAATACTAATGCGTACTTCACTGAAATGTCTGTCAGCAGGTACTGGTTCTGCGCTCTCGCAAGAAGAGCCCAATGAGTTAAGGGGTGTAGTAACCAACTTGGGGGTGAGCTAACTTCACAAGCGGAAAGCTACTGGTTGGTTATGAACAAATGTAAGCAACTGGAGGAATCTAACAGATTTCTCACCCAAAGCAACCAACAACTGAGCCAACAAATGATGAGCATCGATCAGTGCCTCCAAGCTTTCTTTCAAATGCAATAGGCATTTGGCTCGGGATCTCAGCTACCATGTACTCATCACTCGCAACATAATGAGGCAGTTGGTGAGGAAGAGAAAGAGGAAGAGGAAGACCTTGGTGATTGAGTTGGTTGCAGGTTTCTTTCAGCTGGTGCCTCTTTTGCTCGATTCTTCACGAAGTACATCTCTTGTTGCTTGCTTCCCCTTCCCTTTCTGCTTATTTCACTCCCCTCGCCCTGGTGCTTATTTCGCTCCCCTCCCATTTCGCGCTTGCTTCTCACTCTTCTGCAAACATATATATCACTTCATTCTCAATTACTGGCAATTAACTTCTGGTTTGTTTGGATTTGTGGTTTGTGATATGTACAAACGTTGTTAGGAACTTGTAGTTTGTGATATGTAGTGAGTTTGTTTGGAACTTAGCTTGTGGTTTGTGAATTGAAAACCCTTGGTTGGAATTGTTGCGTTGGATGTGAAATTCCACCTATGTGTGGCTTGAAATTGTTGAGAACGCTACGAATGAAGCCATATTCGAAGCCATTGGATGTTGATTCAGTGCGAAGATGTTGTCAATTTCTTGCAGGGATTCGTTTGTATGTATGGATATGATAAAAAAACAAGCGATTTTATTTTTTAAAAAAAGGAAGCTAGCGACGGATGGGGGGAATTTTTTTTTTTGGGGCAGGTGGGCGACGGAATTGATAATACGTCGCCATCAGCGATGGAAATTCCCTCACCCATTCCATCTCTGATGGCGACGGATCTTTCAGTTCTGTCTACTACCCCTGCCCCGCTAGTTTTCCCCGCCAAAAAAAGTATGTCGCAATTTCTGTCGCTGAATCCATCTCCACTGATGACGGAATTTTGAAATTCCATCACCGGGTACTCAACGACGAGCGAAAATCCGACAGCCGTATTCCGTCGCTGATTAACCGATTTCCGTCACTGATCCCGTCTTTATTTCGTCTTTTTCTTATAGTGCCTATATCTTGTAGGCGAATAGTAACTCGACTCCAATTGAATGAAGGATCAAAGATTCAAAAAAATATAGTTAAATTAGACAAGTTGTCAAAAGATCTGCAAGTTCTAAGTCTCAATTGGTCTTGTTTTTAAATCTTTAATCATATAATAATTGAAATCCATCTTAAATTTAAACGCATGTAATGCAAAATTCATAGTATGTGCTTTGGGATGTAACAAAAGCTTATGTAATTCTATCATAGCAATTATTTTTTAACATGAATTCTCAAGCAGCTTAACCCCTATTCTTTCTTGGCAGTTGTATGCTTTAAACCTATATCTTCTGGTGGTTCTTTTAATTTTTTAAATTCTTTTCAATATTATTTAATTGATTTAATCTTATTTGTATTAATAAAATTTTATAAGATTTTAAGTAGCAACAACAAAATTTCAAAACTTTTAATTGTGTATCTTATTTTTATTGATTGAAATAAAAAAGTTTGAGTTTTGGAGATAAAATTTGAGCCACCAAATTCGTGCTCTTCTTCTCATCCTCATTGTTGCATGATACAAGGTTTTTATACATTAATTCTAGCTTTTGCCAACCCTAGATTGCAATCCAAGTCACAATATTTCCTAGTATAATTACGAAACTACAAGATATTATAAGATTATCATATCTTAATAATATCAAGATAAAATATATCTTAACACTTCCCCTCAAGTTGGTGCATAAACATCAACAATGCCCAACTTGCTCTTCAAGAACTGGAATTGTGCCTTCCCATGTGCTTTTGGTAAATAGATTAGCTGGTTGTTTGGTGCCAATATGAAAAAGCTTTAAGATTCCTACTTCAAGTTCTTAGCGAACAAAATAGCAATCGATCTCTATGTGCTTTGTTCTTTCATAAAATACATGATTTTTGCCAATGTGTAAAGTTGCTTGGCTATCACAAAATAGCTACATAGATTTGATAAGGAATATACTAACGGAACCCAGAAACGATCTTAGCCACACTAATTCGCTAGTGGTCAATCCCAGGGACCTGTATTTAGCCTCTGCTGACGATCTAGAAACTATAGTATACTTTTTGGTCTTCCAAGATATAGGTGAATCTCAAGCATCACAAAATACCCAACGAGAGATTTTCTGGATAAGGGACAGGGCCTCGAATCCTAGTCATAATAAGTAATAAGCTAAAATGATTCTTCGGCTTCAGTAGAATTCCTTGGCCGATAGTTTCTTTTAGATATCGTGCCACATGCCTAACTGCTTCCATGTGCTCCTGTCAGGGTGCTTGCATGAATTGAGATGGTATGTGAACTACATATGTTAAATTAGGTCAAGTAATGGCAAGATATACCAATCAACCAATAAGTCTCCTATATTAGTGGGATTTGCAATTAGCCTCCTTGTTGCTAACGCTAACTTGTGATTTTCTTTCATGGAAAAGTCAGCTAGTTTTGCTCTCGAAAGTCCACATTCTTCAATTATTTCCAAGGCATATTTCCTTTGATAGAGAACTAAGCCCTGTGGTCTATGAGCTATTCAATTACGAGAAAATACTTTAAGGAACCCAAATCTTTGATACTGAAACATGTATGTCGATAAGCTTTAAATTGCTTACAAGTTTCAGGATCCTTCCTAGCAAGTACAATGTGATTGACATAAATTAAAATGCCCATAAACAAATCTCCTTTGCGATAAGTGAATAAGGAATAGTCAGCATATGAACGAACAAAACCGTACTCAATTCATCAAACCATTATCGCGGGGCTTGTCGAAGACCATAAAGAGACTTTTGGAACTTGTAGACCTTATTCTCACCGTTGCAGCTGAATCCTAGAGCCAACTTCATATGTACTTCTTCGTTAGTGTCGCCCTACAGAAAAGCATTATTAACATATAGCTTGTGCAAGTCCCAACCCTTAACAACAGCTACTACTAAGAAATATCTAACTTGTCATCTTTGCTACTAGTGTAAATACTTTCTTGTAATCAAAATCTTCAACCTGGTGGTAATCACTAATCGTTCTTTCTAGCGTTGTATGGTGCCATATGAGTTATACTTGACCCAGTAAACCTATTTAAAACTAATGGGCTTTTCCCCATAAGAGAGATCTTCAAGTGTCCAGGTTTGATTTGTTTCCAAAGCTTGTATCTCTTCTGCCATTGTTTAACTCCACTTGGAATATTTCACAGCCCTATGATAAAGATTGAGGTTCTTTAACTTTGACAAGAGCAGCTAAAAATTTTTTGTGAGTAGTAAGAAATTTAGTACATGCACCATAATTATGTAATGGATAACGCACACTTGAGGAGCCTTTTGGAAGTGGTGGAGTGACAGAGATGGGTTTTTGGAACGGACACTGTAGCATACATAGTTTTCCAAATGAGCTGGTGGTTTCTAGGTGCGTTGGCCTCGCTTGGGCTTGGTGGAAACAACCTTGCCTTCGCCAGATGGACCGTGGTCCAGTTGTTGGCCTAAAGGAGAAGATTGTGGTGTCATCACGGGCTCTTGTACATCACAGATTTCTGAGTCGGGCTGCAGGCCCAATGCCTTCGGGCTGTGGGAGTTCTGCTGGTAAAGTGGTGCTCTCCCTTTCACCTAAATCACCTTTCTCGGGCTCCTGGCCCACTTTGATATGCGCTTGCACTGCTGGACTCCCCATTTGTGCTGACTCCTTCTGACTTTCTTGATGGTCGTAATCGTTTGTGCCAAAGATTTCCAATTCTTGCTACATTAACTTGCTTCTTTTCCGGTGGGCCCTTAAAATAATAAACCCATCTCGTTGCTCACCACTTCAATCAGCGTACTTGAAGTACAGCCTTGAAAAACATAAAGATTGTGAAAGAATGTTACTATATAATTTAATTTTTTGCTAACTCTTGAAACCGAGATGAGATTACAACTAAGCTTTGGCAGATAAAGCACTTTGCTCAGACCTATATTTCCTAGTGCCATCGAGCCTTGTTTGGTGCCCACTGTTTGATCACCATTAGGAAGATCAATCATAATAGGGTTTATACCCTTAGGATCTTTTAACAAATTCAAGTCAACCGTCACATGCTTCGAAGCTCTACTATCAATCATCCATGGAGGCTCATTTATCAAATTTTCATACTCGTTTTTCGGATTGTCGATGAGAGTCATTAACCTTTGCACTTTGCTTGAGTGTAAGGCCCGGAATGTTGATCGGGTTCCGATTTTCTACTATCCCAGGTTAAGTTGCTGCAGTCGTGTCTGCCTGGGTGCAGGGCATTCGCTTGTTCTCGGCCAACCCTTCTTCCGTGGGTGAATCCAACTTGTCCGATGCGTCCTCCATGACCCCACAACCTTTGCACCCGCATCCACGCGACCCCTAGCCCGGGGGGTATCCAATCAACTCATAACACCAAGCTTCCTAGTGGCCATATTTGCCATAATGTTTGCACGTACCTTTGTTGCCCCAGGTCTTCATAGTCTTCCCTAATCACCGCGAATGCTCCCACAGACTCAACTCGATCATCTCTACCCAACATCATATTTTTGTAGTGTTCCTCTTGATGCATCATATTGAACATCTTGTTGAGGAAGGGCAATAGATCATGTGCCAAAATTTTCCCCCTAATATTATAATAAAGATCTTCATTTAGTTCCATCAAAAATTGATGATCTTTTTCTTCCTCAATCATCTTTAAAAGTTTCCCAATCATCATTTAGTTTCTCACTCAATTTTTTAAATTAATAGGGATTAAAGCAACGGTTGAGATATTATCTTAATCCAATGATGAAGATTGAAGTCTTAGAGACATTAGGTCCTAAGTTCACTTTAGTTTTATTTCTTTACTCATTGCATATTGTAAGATTTAATTATTCTTTATATAGATTTGAATTCTATTTCATTCCTTATTAGATAGTGTATGATTGAATTATGATTTGTATTTTGATTAGATGATTTCTATCAAGAAGCCAATATGTATCTTTCTTTTTGGAATAGAATTTAATTTAATATATTTGATGTTTAATGATTTTATTTTTTGATTGTGATTATAATTAAATATATTTTTATAAATTAAATTTGAATCTATAATACAAACAATGACACAAGGCTACATAGACATAAAGGATCTATAAACAATTTATAATTATAATATACATATATTTGAATGTTATGCTCCACCAACCCTAAACAATTATAAAATTTAAAATCTAACTAAGATAGAAATATAATTAGTAATTAGAATGCAAGAGATTTAAGGATTGTCCCCTTCCTCCAACAACTTTCACCCAAAAAAAATAATAAATCACAAAACATGTGTACCTTCACTGGAAATGAATTGAATAGCTCTTCACAAATAAACCCATATGAGCTCTAAAATATGATGGTTTTCGTAACATCTTTATATTATAAATGCTAGAATGTGTAAGGGGCTAAGTGTTGAGGAAATGAAAAATGCTAACATGGGAGTAAATTTAGGGTATATGTTGCTTCACAACCGTTGGATTAAAATCTTAAATAATCTTAGCCCTTGGATTTATCTCGACAACCGCCTCCATAGATAGCATGTACAAGAAACTCTCTCTCTTTACTGGCCACATTAGGTCTCAGGTTTGATTCCCTCCTCCCACATTGTATTGTACTATTTACTAGGCATATTAGGTCTCAGGTTTGATTCCCTCATCCCCCATTATATTGTATTGCCCATTATGGCTCCTACGGACCAAAACGTTTTTAATTTCCGTCATTATTATTATTAATATTTTGTATTTTTCAATACAAATATAAATTTGAGCATGTGTTATTAGGGATAATAGAATAATAAATATGATTTCCATTATTATTTCTATTATTACTATTGTTGTTGTAGTCGTCATTATCGTTGTCGTCGTTGTTATCTTTCTGTTTGAATTTGATAACATAGTCAATATTAATAATGATCATCAAATTATCAAAGAGAGATTAAGAGATTATAATAGATATAAAAAATTTTATTAGTTCATTATTATAAAATACATTAATAATTTAGAAGTTTTAACTTAATGAAACGAAATTGTAATTACTGAACAAGTTATAAAATCTTATATGACACTTCATTATTAACACATAATATAATATACACAATTATAAAGAAACAATAAACATTTTTTATTTCCATTATTATTATGATTAATATTTTGTATTTTTTGATACAAATATAAATTTGAGCATGTATTATTAGACATAATAGAAAAATAAATATGATTTTCATGATTATTTCCATTATTATTATTATTGTTGTTATTGTCATCATTGTCGTTGTCGGCGATTTTATTTTTCTCCTTGAATTTGATAACATGGTCAATATTAATTATGATAATCTAATTATCAAAGAGAGATTAAGGAATTATAATGGATATAAAAGTTTTTATTATTTCATTATTATAAAAGTGTGGGTGAAAGCTAAATGTAGTTGAATGAAGTTAAAATATTGGTTATTAATAATTTTTTGTTTTATAATGTAATAATTTTATTGTGATAGTATTTAATGACGATGAATTTTTTTATTTTTGTTTATTATTTTTTGTTCCTTTTTATTTTGTATTTTTGTATTTTTATTATTTCATTTTATATTTTTAATTTTTAATTTTTTAATTTTTTAATTTTTTAATTTTTATTTTTAAATTTTTATTTTTAAATTTTTAAATTTTTAAATTTTTAAATTTTTAAATTTTTAAATTTTTAAATTTTTAAATTTTTAAATTTTTATTTTTTAATGTTTTAATTTTTTTAATTTTTAATTTTTAATTTTTTATATTTTTTCAATTTTTTATTTTTATTTTTTAATTGTTTTAATTTTTTTAATTTTTTTAATTTTTATTAAATTTTTATTAAATTTTTACGAAATTTTTATTTCTTTTCAGTTTTAATTTTTTAATTTTTTTTAATTTATTTTTTATTTTCTTATTTTTTATTTTTTTGTATTTATTTTTTTATTTTTTTATTTTTTTTGAATTTTCCATTGGTTGTTTTTCTGGAATAAAAAAATGAAAAATAAAAATAATAAATACAAAAAAATAAAAAATAAAAAAATAAATACAAAAAATTTAAAAATTTAAAAATAAAAAAAAACAAAAAAAAAATAAAAATAAAATAAAATAAAATAAAAATAAAAATAAATACAAAAAAATAAAAAATAAAAAGTAGAAAATAGAAAATAGAAATAAAAAACAAAAAATAATGAAAAATTAAAAAAATAATGAAAAGCAAAAAAATAAAACTGTTTCATACATCCGAAAAATTAAAACTGCTCATAATTACTATCAGATTATTTGTACACACAATTACGTAAATTATAAAAATTTTCAGAATATGAGAAATGGTTGTTTTATGTAGGTGTGAGAAGGAGTGGATGAGTGTGGGAAAGGGGATATTTGTTTTTAGTGTGGGAACGGGTGAGAAGAGGGGGGAAAGGGTTGGTGAGTGTGGGTTGGGTTGATTTCCCAACGAAAAGAACTGGGCGTTAGCGTGGTTTGTGACAAATTCACTATCTACTGTCTCCATAATACTTATATAGACTTTTGTCACAATCATATACTTTTGAATTATTAATCAAATTAGTTATGCACGAAGTTGCTGTATACTTAACTTTTTCATTGAATTTTTCCATTATCTCTTCTAAATTATAATATTAATCATGTCTACCATAACTATTTGTTTATTATTTTGATAACATATCTACAGAATGTCTATTTGAATATACTCCGTGCAAAGCACGGGCCCAAACTAGTTCTAACAAATAAGAATATAATGTAAACAATCCCCTACATAATTTATAAGAGTCTCTTAAACACATAAAATACTTCATGCGTATCGATATTACCCCCTCCTCCAAAAAAAGTCTTAACCACAATTGAACAAAGTTGTACAACAATAGCTTGCAAAGTTACATAGAACTACCACTCGTACTTTCTTCAATTCAGAGCAATATTCCATGAAAAATTCAACATTGTTCATGAGGATGCATGAGTTCTTTTGCATACCACCACAATACTATTGGATGCACATGCGGCACAGGTATTGTACTGTTCGCGTTTTACACACTTTGTTGTTTGACCACTAACCATTTCGTGTTAATATTTTCTACAATCATGTCATCATATATCGCCACACGCAATTATAGAAGATCACATATGTAAACCATGGGTACATATTATGGAGTCTCTATGACATCGTGAAGTAGGAGTATCTATCACTCTTATTACACTAGTTTTCTCAAAGGAAGAGCTTTATTACTTACGAAATACTAATGTTATGAACATTAGATAGACGATATGTGATTATAAACTTCAATTTTATGATTCTTAATCAAATTAGTGCTAAAAGCTTAATTTTCCATGTAGGTATAAAAAGAGGAGGTAGATTCTTCGTCATTAATGCCATAAATTAACTTATCATGATGTCATTTACTATGATTTTTAGCTTCATTTTGACAACCTATTATCTCTATCATACTCACATCATATCTTTTACAATGATAGGTTTTTTTAATTATTGAGTTCCAATGGTTATGTATGGAGTTGTATCTAATTATATTTTTCAGTAAATTTGAGTCATGTTTTCAAAATTATAATATCAATTTTGTCAACAATGGGTGATTGTATATTATTTCAA
>JACYFF010003369.1:23177339-23201079 GCA_017589665.1 Selenicereus undatus
TATATATATATATATATATATATATATATATATATATATATATATATATATATTCAAAATGTTTATTTTTAACATGCATCATCCAAAGTACGAGTCCATACTAGTCACAATAATAACAATATTGTGACCCACTAATCCACAGAGCTACAAAATTAGTCTCGCTTGAAAGTTAAAATAGAAATTACCCAAAACCAGATAGATATATATATATATAGAGAGAGAGAGAGAGAGAGAGAGAGAGATGCACAAACTTGCTATTCTTGTATGCTCAAAAAGAACATATTTATTTTGAGTATAGAGCAAAATTAATAAATAGATCATCTTAACAAACTAAATGATTCACTTTGTATAAGGACATGTTTGATTCAATAGGATAAACTAGCGGTAAGTAGCATGGAACAAGCAATGGAAAGTGGTGAGATTTAGCAATTAGTTAGCAGTTGCAATAACTGTATGAGCAACAGGAAGCCATCAATAATGACAAGAGTTGTAACCAATAAGATGTCAAGGAGTTATAAGTAGAGTGAGCAGCATGCTAATGTTGAAACGATCATACGCTTCTCCGATACAATCTCTCAATGAATATATACATGTTCATATTATTATAATTCCTTGTGGTCCAATCTCCGCAGATTACGACTTTCTCAACTGCTCAGGAAGTCAACAAAACACTAACACTCTTTAAGACCAATTACAAAGCCTAAATGCATTAAACCAGCAGGAGCATGAAGTTTAACTCAGGGAAGGCGGCAGTTTTTCACATTCGTTTAATATAATTCATATATCTCATAGTCGTCCCACCTGGAAACTTAGAATGATATGCAGCAATACTACCCAGAAACAAGGGTGATGGAACTGCACACATCAGTATACATATACATTTACAATCGGATTTTCTCCTCTCTGCACATTTGCATTATGGGTATTCTGTATCGCTTGAATTTTGGCGAGTGTCCAGACTGAATGCCTCATTTGAATCCTCAGTTATCCTCCATCTGTTACGCCAAAAAAATTGGTAACATGTATTTTTGAAGAAAAATTGCAAAAATGGATGGCATCGATGAATTCCTTACGCTTTACCTTTCAAGAACCACCTTCCCTTCCTTGAACTTTTGGTTTTTGTCGCGCGCAACCATCTATAAGAAATCAATATTTACCGTGTCAACAATTAGCCATTCACAAAAGAAACAAAATGGGAATTTAAGCTGAGCTATTTGGTGCATACCTGAAGCAAAAAACAATGAAAATCAAACGAAACCAACTTCAATATTCATGCGAGATGACTTTGGAAGAGCTCAAATATGAACACTTAAGGCCTATTCTTTTCGTGGGAAAATAGGGGTTGAGAAAATAGAAGGATCAGGAAGGCTTAGTAAAGATTGGAAAATGTTGGGAAAGATTGACATTTGTTTGAGAGGAATTGGCAAATATTGAAAAAAGTTGGCAAGAGTTTGAAAGAGTTGACAAGAATTGTGAAGAAGTGAGGCTAACTTTTAAGGTAATTAAAATTTTTCAAGAAGGATTGGAAAGATTGGGAAGATTGGGTAAGAGTTGAAAAAGATTGGAAAGTTAGTTTTAAAAAGCGCGAGGCACACTGAAGCGCATAGGGTCCCAAAGTGCAAGGCGCAAGACTGGAGGCGGCGGCCCATGCATCATGAATGCAAGGCGCACTTTTATGCAAAAGTTTTTAAAAGTCTTTCACATTTCACAAAGCATATTGTGGAAAAACAAGTTACATAAAAGCATTACGAAACTGATTAGACAATCAACATAAGTACTAACACCACAAATAACCTTAAGATATGTTATCTTATGATCAGAGTTCCCCCGATGCACACACTAATCGTACAAGTGTATCACACCTTTTAGCTCCCAAGGAAGGAAAAGAAGAAAAATGGTAAAGGCAAGGCTAAGAAAAAGAAGAAAAGGGGTGAAGATATAGTCTTGCATCTTGGAGCTGCACCTCATCCCTTTTGAGGCGCTAACCTAGTAGCCTCACACCGAGGCATGCCCCAGGCAGACTTTTTAAAACTAAGATTGCAAAAAGTTGGAATGAATTGAAATTTTTTGTTGTTGTTGTAAGGATTAGAAGAGTTGGTAAGAGTTAGAAAACATTGTAAAGAGTTGGGAAGGGTTCCCAAAGAAAAGGACATGCCCTAAATGATAGCAAAAGTATACTGTTGAAACAAAGGGACACTCAGGGAGCCAAGTTCACTTTGGCAGACTTGCAAGATTCTGCCAGTGATTACAGTCCCTAACATATATAGATTTTTAAGTCCTAGATCTTTAAAAAAAGAGACACGGTGAAGTCTCATAAAATAGAAGGTACCAAAAAGGCGGAAAAGGATAAACCACACTACACACCGTTTTAACATCATGAAGCTACCCCTAAGTTTGCAATCATGTGTATTATGTACATCAGCTGCAAAGCTTGCAGATGATGGTATCTCCATCAACCAATTGCTGTTAGTTGACCGTTGAAAACATGCTTAGATACTGGGATTTGAATGTTGACAGAAGGCAGGGAAAGGAACTGAACCTTTGTTAAAGGGAAAGAATGCGAAGGGTTATTAACCCCACAGAACTCAAGTTAGAAGGCCAAGTCTCACAATTCCGTAGCCCCAACATAACTGTACCCAAGCCAAATGGCCCACTTTTTCAAGGCTCAGAATTCTCCTGCACACCATAATGGACATGGTTCAACCAAACAATCCCTATTTTCGACCACCAACACGAAACCGACAATATTTAAGACGCCTACACAGTTTCTTTAACACAGTTTCTTTAACATGATCTTAGATACTATGATGACATTCCTCATGCGAGATAGCATTGGGTGAACAAGGATGCTTCACTGCATTTGCTTCATTCTTTTTCGGATCTCCTACACATAGACTTGGAATTCAAAATCTCACAATCCCTGGTGGCTAGTGGATCAACTTGAATGATGCAAAGAGAATGAGAGATTCAGAGCGAGAAAAGGTCCAGAATTGAAGATAATGGCCACCTCTGTTCCAATTCTCTCAAAAATCTGCCAGGTAATCCGATAACTTGTCTCTTGCACAGCTTTTCTTTAAATTTGGAAAAGTTTGGGATGCTTACATCCCCAACAGAAGTAGGATAGACAACCGAAAATATGGTTTTGTTAGGTTTGGGAGAAGAGAAGTCACATTTGCAATTCAAGGTTTGACAGGGAAGACAATCAGAGGTCAATTGGAGGTTGGACAATCAGAGGTCAATCGGAGGTTGGCTGGTTAAGTATGAGAAACGGAGGTCCGATCGAAGAGGAGGTGATGGGTGTAGGAATTATCTAAAACTCACGCAATTTTGGAGGCCTATAAACTTGCAGAAGCAAAGACCCTGTTGTTTGATTGAGTGAAGAAAATCAAGGGCAAAGCAAGCTCGCCCCAATGATCTCAGGCAGATTGTGAACAGAAATTCCAGTGGTTGAAAGCAAGTCTAGTGTGTAACACCAGTGAACCTAGAGATGTTGCAACACTAGAGAAAGCCATTTTCACAGCACTTCCTAGGTATGTCAAAGTCAGGATATGGGTCTTTACAGGTCTTCACAAATTTATATTGAGCTTCGGATCTACTGAAGAATTTGAGGATATCTTGAGAAATGAAGCAGATATACTTCACACTCAGTTTGAAGAGATTAAATTGTGAAATGAGCATTGAGTCAAACAAGGACGATAGGGGTTGAAATGTTTGGCTGACCAACCCATGAGTGAAGCAAGGAGCACAGAGATTTTAGTTGCTAAAATTGGCGATTTGATTTCTCTTTTGATTATGCTACTAAGGATAAATCATCTTCAGCCTAAGCCACTGTTGACACATGTTCTATGGACCCAAGCAAGGTAGAGTTTTTACTCAATCTTAGTGTGAATAGGTATAGAATCAAGATGGTAGAAGCATCTGGTACTATCCAATTATTCAGGAATAAACCTCCTTCAGAGGGAGGTGACACAGATAGCCTTATTCAGGAGTAAACCTCCTTCAGAGCAGGGTGACACAGATAGCCTAGGCTCTTGAAAGATTGGAAGATTGAGTCCAACAAAAATGCTGTCAATGGATGCTCCCAGTCCTGTTGAGGTTGATGCTGGAGACTGCTGGTTCTAATGATGTTGATGAAAAAGCATGTTTGGAAGGTGCAAACCAAGCCAGCTCTGACGATGATAATATTAATAATGAGGCTTTCTCAAGGACAGAGCAAAAGCAATCTCTGAAATCTTGTTTGAGAGAGCCAACAAGGCAATTGCTAATAATGGTTCCATCAACCCTCAAGTTACTAAGGCTCTGACAAGTAGCAGAACTGAGACAAATCTTTTGGAGAATTTCTGCAGGATAGAACAGGGGAAAGTTAAATAAGTCGAGGGAAAGTAGCAAAATCAGAAATGGCTCAAAGAAGGTGTGCAAGATGAAGAACAAATGCGCACATGGTCAAGAACAGGAGCATGAGGAAGCCAAATAAGACTCCCTTATGCGACAATGATTGCTTAAAGATGCCTAGGAGTTAGGCATCCAGTTTGATATTTCTATCATTGGAGATGAAACTCCTGCTAAAGGAGAATAACTAGAAGCTTGAGGAAACAACTTGAACAGAAAAAGCATGCATAATTGGTCTCTTTCGAGCTTGAAAGTGGCACATTTTGAAGCTGACTCTGTACTGCATTGACATTTCTTATGTGTATTTGCTAGCTTGAAGCAGCTATGGTTCGGGAGTATTTCCTTAGCATTTCAATGGATGTTCACAGACATTTCGCAGTTTTAATTTTTAGTAGCTGTATCGTGTAAGTCTCATTTTTGTTAGTAGTTGTGTAGTAGCTTGATTTTGGCATTTCTTGAGTTTTACCAAGAAAAAATATATGTACATCATTAGGCTAATGTATCATTCATTGCCCCAATTTATGCATCAATCCAATGGACTCTTCTAGTGATTCTAACTCTAAGGATTATTTCAACTTATCACAAGTTCTTACTGTTGATTAGTGCTTGATCAGCACTCATCACTGCTGATTAGATGATATCAATGATCACTGCTGATCATGACAGAATTGTGAGTATGAAATATGATTACGTGCTGATTCGTGCTATTGTTGATTAGTACGGATGAGTGCCGATCAGTACTGATCAATTATCAATGTTTAATGTCAACAATAAGTATTCATGATAAGTTGAAAAGAACAGACCCTCATAAACAAGACTCTACATATCATTAGCCATAAGATGCATCACAAGCATATGTGCCACAAAGGTTAACCTGATAATAGACATCAGCTAGTCAATAACTACTTTAGCCGCAGCAACAACAATAGACTAGGTGTAAATCCTGATCAAGCACGGTCCAAATATAGAGGAACCTTACCTTTACAAGCATAAAGACTTATTCCATGATACCCACAAAATATGTTCCGAAAGGGAAAATGATACAGTGAAGTTATACAAAGGTAATAATGAAGCTGCAGGGAGACTTACATATTTCCATCCCAGGAGTTGTCCACAGCTACAACAAAAGATATCAGCAACAGTATGCATTCCCGACATCATAAGCCTGTCTTCTTCGGGTCCAACAGAAACATTTACCCTGTAGAACAATCCCAAAACAATAAAAACGAAATAATATACAATAAACTATACATATGCATGTTCTTTGCCTGAATAGGAGACAGGATCAGGAGTTTAACTGGGACCATCTCTGGCCTTTTAAGGAGATATTTGGTTGATGTCAACCTTGCAGCAAATATACAACACAAGGAACCTGTCTTTCCTCCTAAATAAAGGTGTGTTATAACCTTTGAATTTGCACTTGAATACTACATAAAAACAGGCATCCATATTCCTCTTACATTAATAACAGGTATATTGAGCGTATCCAGACTGATTAGAGTAGCATGAAATCAGTTGATTGCATCCAATAAACTCTGCTAAATCAGGAGAGCTTCAGGTGGTAGCCAATGGTGAACAAGAGAATCATATGCTAAGGCACTTGGCACGCAACTTAAACACCCAACAGCACCCTAGCGAGACAACAATGCTTGTAAGCGAACATGGTTTTGGGGAGATCAAGGCGTACGTAACCTTCGCATTACTAGAGAAGATTTATCCATTTCAACATCTATCCAAAATACTTTTCAACAAAAGAAGACATGCAACTTCCCATGACCATTCAAACATTCACTAACACAAACAGAGAAAGTAATATTCGAAGAATGGAAATTGGAACATTATTTAAACCCACGCAGAACCGTCCCCAGAAGCCATATATCTTGGATTAGGCTATTTTCAGGAATTTTAGTACGTACTAGACTACTAGGCTTGATCTACTCCATCTGATCCTGTCCCCTATTCAGGCATAGATGATTTCCAGTTTTGAAAGGAAAATACGCTACTTCAGAATGAAATGTTTTCCATATCCTGGGCCACCTATAATAACAGATGAACAGTAGACACTTAAATTGCGCCCCCCACCATATTAATTTTCTCCTTCCCCTTCTCATAGAGATAAATGCTACTTTATACCCACCAGCTGGTATTTCTCATTTCAAACCATTTTTTAGTGGCATGTGTTATCACCCTAACAAATAGCTGATAAAAATAGAAGCAAACAAAAATACGCTACCCCCACCAATTTCCCATACTATCAGTCTGCATCATCAGTCCCCCAGGTTCTCCTTTTTTCCCTTATATTTCTAAGACGAAACCATGAATAGTATGTAAATACGTATCGTCACAGACTAAGTTACATATGATTATATCTGAACTTGAGAGATCATTGATATCATCAGCAACGCAATAGATTTTTAAGTCAAGACTACTAGTGAAAAGAATCTCTCACCCATCACATCATGAAAGCATAGAATATGTAAACCTCTTATAAGCTATTTTAACTATACAATGGGAAAAACGTACTTGCAATATCACCATCAAAGCCATTCAAAGGCGAGGAATTCGACTCCAAATCTACTTTCAAATCCATACCCGTAATCTAAAATAAACAATCTGCTTGGTAGATCACAATTTTGTTTCATGAAGACTACATTTATCTCAAAGTTGAGGGCAATAAGCTCCAAGTCAGAGTCCATATGAGAGGTTTATTCGCAGCATAATTACTTTTAAGAGGATTCTTGTTTGTCTACATGACGACATTGATTCATTCTGCCCTACGTAAATGGTTCCTAATATTTAACATATTCCATTCATGGTCCCTTAGGGATTATCATTTCCCTTTTTTATATGTTTGTTTTTCAGTTAATATTCATATCTTTTAAAACAAGCAGCCATTGCAACAGCATGGGGAAGAAGATAACATAAATAAAAGCCCAAAAAAAGGAAGAAGAAAATTCATTATCTTGCAACCATAGTCTAGTTTAAGATGAACGCCAGGATGATAGGAAGCCTTGAAGAACTTACGCATTTTCGAAAAGATATGCCCTCCCTTTGCGACAACTGAATGACTGATGTCACAAAGCAACAAATTAGAACCAATATATAGCAGTACCAGAACAGAAAAGGCTACTACTTAAGATGCATTAGAACTCTCAATAGCATTCTATCAACTAGTCCGCCATGATAGCTTAACCAAAATGTATGGAATCGTCTTCCTAATCACATGCAACACCCAGAAAATGATAAGTTAGAAAAAGTATTTACAAAAGAAACAAGCAAACTAATTCAAGCATAACAATAACATCCAGTGTGTGTATTGTCAGGGTGACGTCAAGGATGTGAAAACATATCCAGCCTTACCACCGATAAAAGAGTTTGCAAAAATCCCATAAAAAAGCAAAACAAGAAAAAGCGAAAACCATCATTATGATATTTTTGATTCCCTATTAAAACACACAAGTTAAGAGCAAACACCATTACTTTGGATTACAAAGACTACGACGAATAGACTTTGCTCCCAGATGGAATAACCCTTGAAGTGCACTCACTGGAAGTGGCTGATTTGGACTCTCAAGCTCAACCAGTAGAAACTAGATAGAAAACCTCTACTAAAGAAATGAGCTCTTGAGTTTGACGTGAAATGCACAAAGAGCCCAACGAGATATAGGACATGCCAAATCCAATGATAGCAACATAGTTTTAGTTCATAAATGTTATAAACATGCTTATTATCATCTTCTTCTGAAAGGGGCATTACTATCTATCTAAAGCACATTCATCTACCAAGAATCAACAAAACATCATTTAACCCATCTTTGTACGTTGTCAATCAAGGGTCTAAAGAAGCAACTAGTTGACCACAACTACAAGGCAAGATCATACAATGATACGACACTTCCGCTATGTGGTTCTTGAATTTAGAAGCTACAGCTTAGAAAGCAATATCTTGTGAGAGATATTATAGTATGGGATGGAAGGTACATGATACAAAAAGTTACAATCATTGTCCTCCTAAATTTGTCACATTTGCCTCTTTTTCTTGAAGACAGTTTTTCACCCTTATTCACTCAAAATGTCAATTCCCTGCTAAATAAACCTAAAAAATGGGTTACGGTGAGATCACAACAAGCATTATTGTTTGTCAATCCACCTCAGTTAAATCATATACCACACAATAGGCGTACCATTTTCGTCAACAATACCAAATAGTTTTCATAGACTGATGGCAATTGAACATGTACGGAAAAATTGTTGTCTTGGTCATCAGAGAATCAGCACTTGTCAGGTCCAATCTCCAAACTTGGGGGTGGGAAGAAGGGAAAACACCGTACCCATGAAAAGGAATTACATAGACAGCTATGCTTCACTTAGCAATAAGTTAACTTCATAACCACCTAAAGCACAAATGAAAATCAACCAATAGTGGCAATCACACGAATCACTTTCTCCTCAAAGAAAGGGCCCCAACGTACAAGATAGCAAGGACCCACCTGAATCAAAATCAGTCCACTCATGCCTTCATTTATAGGGACCAATGGAGCCCAAAATCATGAAGATAATAAGATATCCGCCACTTTTTCACCAAAAGCATACAATGGTGCTAATCGTGGGTTTTAAAACTTGAATACACTCCAAGTTTCCCTTTAGAGGTTGGTTTGATTACAGTCCACAAGTGGAGTTAGTGCAATGTGACAATGTGAGTTCCATTTAAGCAGAACATTATTTAATCCCCAGAATGTCAAACAAAATTCTCCACTTGCATCACTACCCACTTATGAAGGTTCAATTGACGTCGATTTCAACACTTCCCCAACATCACCGATGATCTCAATTTCTAAATAAACATTGCCCAGAAGAAGTAATCACCAAATTAGGAATCACTCACAAATAACCCATCAAAACTTGGATAGTTAAGCACAAAAACGAAGGAACTCATTTAGAGATGAGTGCAACAAAATCAAAATCAGACCAAGAAAAAATCAAAATTGAAAACAAAAGCCAAATGGGTCTTAATCAATTAAGCTAAAGAGAGAAAAATTCGTGCTAATGTACCCGGGAAAGGACATCACCGGCGAGGGCTAAAGGACTATCGCAACATCTGCAGCGGTATGCCTTGCCATCCAGCTCCACCACAAACACTCTCCCCATCTCTCTCTCTCTCTCTCTCTCGAAACTTCGTGCAAATTTTGTTGAAAATGAGAATCAAGCTTCTGAATTGAATCTAAACGGCAAGTTTCGAAAAAACTCGAATAAATGGGGCCGCGGTACTCACCCAACCATCGTATTCGTTCGCCTCCCAGACTCCCAGCCACCGGCACGGGGAGTTGCCGGTAACTTGGGCTTTTGGGCCCCGTTTCTCTGGCTCAAGGTCTTCGGGCTGCTTTACATGGCTTACTTGTGTTTGCGTAGGCCCAAACAATCTAGTTGCTCTTCTTGAAATGATTTTTTCTTTTTCTTTTTTTCGTAAGAGCCTCGAAATTTTGAGAGTACGCATACATGTATGATCCCCCCCGTCCCCAAAAAGAAGTGCAGAGGAAGGAGATGACGAAGGATGGGCTGAGCTTGACAGCTCAAAAGATTATACTGTCCAGCCGATAGGTCTCTAGGAGCGGACCTTTCGGTTGCTATGACTGGTGTTTGTTGGAGTTAGGAGTTTTCATGGTTTGGATTTCCGAAGCAAAAGAGATTTCAGTTTGGATATCCGAAATTTCGGGTTGGAAAAATGATAAACCATATCCAAACCGAAATTTCTAAATTTTTTCTATTTCACCTAATAATTTTTCGTATCTGTAACATAAATATTGCTATTTATGCTATAAAACATTATCGTATTGTGACAAATTTTACTTAATATTATTACACAATATTCCAATATGATACTATACCTTACCACCATTCACATTTTAAGGACTCCATATCTCCAAAAAGTATAAACTTATTACCATCATATTCACACTCAACTCACTGTTTGGATATAACAAAGTCTTCTAAAAGACCTAAATATCAAAACAAAACAATACAAAGACGTCAAAATACTTGTCTTCTTGGGCATATTTGACTTACAAAGACTTTTAAAAAAGGGAAAATAAAAAAAAGTTTCAGAATTTTTTTTAAAAAAAATTACGGGTTTTTGGGTACTTGAACCCTCAAAAAGCCCGAACCGTACCCGAACCAAAAACCCAAAAACAATATCGACTTAGGTACCTGAACCGAAAATTTCAAATATTTCGGTTCGAATACCCAAAATTTTAGGTCGAATAGCGGATTTTTGGGTCGAGTAATTGGTTACAGATATTTTTGAATACCTTTAGTTGGAGCTGCTAGGGGCTTTGGAGCCCCTGTGCAGTTCGTGTGCTGATCTTGTTGAGGGCAAGAAGCCTGAGTGTTTCTTTCTCATGGAGACTTTATGCATAAAGAGTAGAATGGAGATTGTTAAGGCTCGTGTTGGATTTTGATTATGTGTTGTCGATTGACTGTGTAGGAAGGCTAGGGCAGTTATCTATCATGTGGAAGGAGGAGCTTCACATGATAGTTCATTACTATTTCCAGATACATATTGACCTCATCTTTATGAATGATACAAGCAAAGATAAATGGAGGTTTACAAGGTTTTTGTGGCTTTCCTTAGAAGGAAAGGAGGAGGGACGCGTGGGAGTGTTTACGAGCTAAAACAACAGCGTTGGACCTTCCATAGTGCGTGGTTGGTGATTTTAATGATATTTTGTTGCCTGAGGAGAAAATTATTATATCTGTTAAGTAGAGATGGTAGAGGGTCCTAGGGCCGACCCATACTAGTTAGATATACCCCAATTGAAGGGTATGGATCCAGCCAAATGTGAAAATTGACTAAATTGTAAGTTTAAGTGACTAAAAACTTTTGTGTTTAGTTGCGTTGCATTGTCCACTTCTTCACGCTTATGGTCACTGTTCTTTGTCCTCAATTTCTCACTACTTTTCTCACTTGCTTTAGTTTCATCTCTCTCACTCTCTCAAACCCTCTCAACCCAAATTTCTCCCTTGGAAGGAGCATTGTTTTCATATCAAATGTAATATCTTTTAAATCTAATTCTTTGTGATTGGAATCTCGGAATTCATGTTGGTATGTGAATAAAAATAAAAAATCCATCGAGAAAAATTCTTTGATTTGACAAAGGTCAGAACCAGCTAAGAATCTACGGAACCATTAGACCTACAGGGTATGGATTTGGTTCCCATCTTTCTAGACCCAACGGCTCTCGAGTAGGTCCAAATAAATAAATGGGTCTAGTTCCAGGTTGACCTGACCAGATCTGGCACATTACCATCCCTATAGTTAAGGAACCTTTGACGGTGAATGACTTTCGAGAGGCTATTAATGATTGTTGACTTACTGACATGCGATTTTCTACGTATCCATCCACATGGAATAACTGAAGGCCAAGGACTATAAATTGGGACGAGCGACTGGACAAGGTTCTAGCATCACCAGAATTCGTGGATATATTCCCTAATATGAAAGTCTAGCATTTTAGAGCATCTAAATTTGACCATGTTCATGTGGCATTGCATTTTGAGGGCTATTCAAATAATCTCATATGTGGCAGAAGGAAATTTATTTTCGAAGATTCTTACTTACTAAAGGAGGAATGCAAAGCAGTAGTAAGAGAGACTTGGAATAAAGAGCAGAACCTGCAGCATTGTTCAACTTGAAATTATGACATTTTATACCTTTTTATTGTCTAATATTTGCTCAAGATATATAATCAAATTAGAATTTTGATATATTTTTGTCTATTTTGTAAGAATTGGGGAAGTTTGGAAGAAGAAATAGATTGTTTGTTAAAAGAGTGGAAAAAGAGAGATGGATCAAGAAGGAAAAGAAAAAAGAAAAAAAAAAGAAATTTGGCCCAGAGCTCATTCGCCCAAGCCAAGCCTAGTTCACGACCTAGCATCTAGCCATCCTCCCTTACTTACCCACCTCACGTGCACTGCACGTGATCTGTGCCTCCCATTCCATCGCCAGCTTTCTTCCCTCCGTCACTTCGAGTTCGAGTTCTCTTCTCTCATTTGCAGCCGAGGTCCAACATCACACATGACCCATTCCCAACTTATCCCTTCTCTTAGCCCTCCTCCTCGCGGCCTATTATCTTTTTCTTCTCTTAGCTGAATCATGCATTTCAATACTATAGCCCAGCCGAGTTTCTTCCCCCATTTCACTTATATACCTACACGCGGGAAGCACATGACCTACTATTCCCAATCCCAGCGCCCTTGATACTTCACTTTGTTTATCCTCTGTGTGTTTACCTAGAAACCTGAAAACCCTCCCTTGCTTCATCTTCTCCTTCTACCTCCATTCGCCTTATCTCTTCTTCTTTTTCTCTCAAACTTTACTCCTCTTTTTTAATCTCATAATTACCAATCATCAATCGACAATATCGATTAATCATTCATTCTCATCATCATCATTTGTCTTTTGTCGATGTCGGTGAGTTAGTAGGCTTAAATGGAGAGGTTATAAGCGTGGGTTTGATTTAACTCAAGATTAATTAGAAGCAATCAAGAGGAAGGGATAAAAATCGTTTATAAGATGTTGCAGCAACGTCGATTGGAGGTGTTATATTTACTCACATAAGGACACAAGACGGGGGGAGAATTGTGTCCTCCGATTTTTCTGTTCGTTTCAAAACACTCGTGAGAACTGTTTGGAGACGTGTTTGCAGTGAGGCAGAAATGAAACTAATTGCGGAAATAATAAAGGAGACACAATATTTTTACATGGAAAACCACAATCTACCTCAGTAGGATTTCAGCAACACTTTCACTAACACGGCTCGAATTCGTTACACTATGTAACACACGTGAAAACGTCACACACGTAACTTAGTCTCCCCCGAGACTCTAGTTACACACACGTAACTATTCTCCACCTGAGAATGAGTCACACAACACGTCCAAAGTCTCCCAAGACTTGGACACACTCTAGACTTAACTGATGACAGAAAAGAATAGAAAAACACCTTACTTTGAATGCTTCTAAATAAGCTGAATGTAAGGTACAATACAATCCCTATTATGCCAATATAGATAAGTCAATTTAGCACACTTCTTGAAGGTTTTTCACTCAGAAAAATAAGCTAACAAAAAACTCGATTTTTAGCCTTGAAAAACTCGTTTTGAAGATATGAGAAGCGAGTGCTTATATACGCACAAAACGCAAGGATTTGATTCCCATAACAACTCTGAAAATACTCAGCAGATAATAGGAATTAAATTTCTCAACATTATCTTTTTGGGAAATCATATCTTTAATAGATAATATAAAATCTTTTGAAAATTCTTTTTAGGAGACCAATATTATTTAGGAAAGTACTCTTTCTAAAACACAATATTATCAGAAAATCGATCCTAAATATATTAGGAATTTTGGCAGTAGGAAAACTCTTGAAAATCTTTGAAAATCGATTTTTGCACTCGCTGTCCTCACAGCACTGCAGACCTGTTTGCTCAATTGTTCTGAGCAGTATTCTGAGTCAGTTTAAATAATTCCTTCAAGGTGAGTGTTGAGTCAAGTTCTTATTTGGCATATTAACAAGAATCTAGACAAATATAACCAGTACTTAGCCCTAAGCCTCTAAAGAATCTTGTACTCTGCTGATGATGTGCACATATATCCACTTTGATGATTTCGGCTTCTTTGACCTGTTCTTCAGGGTGTTTGCAACTTCTGTCGCTTTCAACATACAATTTTGTCACATAGTTTCAAGCATGATATTTCGAACTGATCTCCAGGATGTTTGCAATATGTTTTATCACATGATTCTAACACTCAACTCAAGCCGAGCATAATTAGCACATTTGGGTTGTAATCATCAAAACCTTATATAAGATTGATTCAACAAATTCCCCCTTTTTGATGATAACAAACCAAATGACCATCAAAGGTGAGACATAGCAGAGGACAAAAACATTAGTGCCAAACTTAGTTCATTCTCTCAATTCACATAAGAGAGAATAACAAGAATAGGAAGGCAGCTTAAAATAGGTAGACCAATCAAAGCATGGTCATACTTATCTTCCCCCTTTTGACATCATCGAAAAGGTCGAGGGAACCATCTGCATAAATTCAGTAGGGATGCACCCACCACCACAGGTAATGAGGGAAATGACCGCGATACACTCAAGTATATGGTACAGTAATGATATTGGCCATCCGAGTCACACACAAACAGGTAACACATGCAACAGGCTAAGTTATAGCATAAATACAAATACTATCCAAAAACTACCATAAACCGTTAGTAGGTACACACATAACCAAGTGTTTGAAAAATAGTGTTGGAAACAGGGGAAGGAATAGGTTCAGGTAGAGGAAGGTGGAGGAGGAAATTTGGGTTGTAAGGGCAAGAAGGGCACTCAGGAGATCCTCGTGATGCTTTGCATTAAGAGCCTTTTCCTCTGTAAGCGCTTACTTCACTTCAGCTATCTCCCCCTTCAAAGTGATCGAATCCTGCAACAGAGTGGCAATGGTAGGACCATTGGATGTGGAGGCATTACTGGGAACAGGGCCAAGAGGTGTTTGGAACCCCTATTTTGAAGGTGCACTGCCACCTTTTGTAATCTTGAACCCACACCCAATCAATGTACTGTTGCCAATCTCATCACTAACATGAAGGCCTACTCTCTTCCGCAATGAAATCCCAAGCTTTTTAAACACTGACGTCAGCAAGAACCAATACCCCATGTCATGAACCTTGGTTGTGTTGGCAATTCTCCCAATATGGCTAATCATGATTGCGGGCAAGTTAATTTGCTCACCCCTATCCAACAAATCAGTGTAGCACATAGCCATGGGATTAGCAAGGTTGCGTCTCTGACCTCAGGGAACAACATTTGTAATCAGAAATCAAAACAACAACCGATGCAAGGGCATCATTTTCCCCTTTCTCATAGACCGGGGCACAGTCAGATGGGGATTTTGGGCCAGTCTTTGGGTCAGCACCAACAGCCGTTCTTCACCTAAGATGCTCTTATCCTCTCTCACATACACATGAAAACCTTCAGAGGACACCCCAAGTAACTCACCTAACTTCTTAGCATCAAACCGCACTTCATGACCATTAACCATACTTGGCACCACTCCATTGGTGACAACACAGTTTGCATAGAACTCAGCTAAATCTGGGACCGAACACACTCTCTTAGGATATGTGAACAATTCCAACCATCCTTGGGATTCTAACATCTTTACAAACACTCTAAGCCCCTGTTCCTAAAAGTATGACACCTTAACTACCTTCCCCCGAACCACCGATTTTTGGAGGAAATCCTCATATCTCTCAGCAAGTGTCATGTTCTTCCTGACTTTCTTTTTCTTTGGTTTATCAGACTCTTCAACTAATTTAACACTTGTTCTGGGACAACCCGTTCATCACTATCTTCAACATCCTCAACAATAAAATCATGACCCATACGTTCAAGATCAAAACCCTGTGATTCCTCAACCAAATTGGCTTCATTCCCCCTTAATATAGACTCGGCCACAACTGGGTCATATACCACTAACTCCCAACCCGTAACTGGGTGTACTAAGGGTACCATATCAGGGTTCAAATCAACTGTCTTTAACTCTAAACTTTTCAAGAACCCAAAAATAGAGGGATTAATGAAAAAGAAGGTGAGGGAGTATTTTTCATACCAATTGAGTACGCTTGTGGCGATGGTGCCGGTGATTCTTCCTCAAAATTCATCCAATTTCCTCCCCTTTTCCTTGATAATTGGTCCCGTAGTGATCTTGGGTGAGAAGCCTTCCACTTGGAGGATTCTTGACCACCACGAGTTCTTGCCATGGTGAGGATTTAGGAGAATTTGGAGTTGGGGTTTAAGGAAGGAGAGGGAAGTCGGGTTCTTTGTGTGAGAGAGACCGAGAAGGACAGATGGGTTATGGAGACAGAAAGTGAAGGTATATGAGGTGCCCGAAAATCGAGGGAGTTTTAGGGGAAGGTTATTTCGGCCCTTCTTGAAGAGAGGGAATGTTTTGCATGCAACTCATCATTACACACTGGGTAGGGTATAAATTATAAGTTAGGAGTAATGAGAAGTAAATTTCAGTTTCCAACATTCCTCTAACACCACCACTTGGTCAGCACATAATACAAATAGTTGTCAGGTCTGTTCCTGGAGCCTGTTCTTACTGTTAACAGTTTGGTGTCTCAAGATACTAAGGGAAATATCATTAGACCTCAACGAGTGTCAGCATGTTACTTTCCATACATATGCCAGTAAAAGCACTAGAATTGAATGCATCCCTTGGAACAATGTATTTGGCCTAACGACCCTTAACTAGTCAATCATTGGGGGTTAATTAAGCATGCTCAAGTTCTTTTAATCAAACTCATTTCAAGCCTATTACTTTCAAATTGATCTCTACTTAGTGCCTTAATAAAAACATCAGCAGTTTGTTTATTAGTGGCACAAAAATTCATTGAAATCAAGCCCTTTTCAACATTGTCTCTTAAGAAGTGATGACGAACATCAATATGCTTAGTCCTTTTATGTTGACACGGATTTTTGGCAATGTTAATTGCACTTGTATTATCACAAAATATGGGAATGCATCCTGTGTCAACACCAAAATCCTTGAGTTGTTGCCGTATCCACAACAATTGAGCACAACAAGAAGCAGCCGCTACATACTCGGCTTCTGCTGTGGACATGGCAACTGAGTGTTGTTTCTTTGTAGACCAAGAGACCAAACAAGGCCCAAGAAAAGTAGCCATACCTGAGGTTCTTTTTCTGTCAACTAGAAATCCAGCATAATCAGGATTAGCTTACCCAATGAAGTCAAAGTTGGATCCACATTGATACCATAGTGCCACATCAAAGGTGTTTTTCAAATATCTAAAAATTCTTATTACAGCTTTCAAGTGTGTTTCTTTTGGATTTGACTGAAAACGGGCACACAAACCAACACTAAAAACAATGTCAGGTCTACTAGCAGTTAGGTATAGAAGTGACCCTATCATGCCCCTATATGATTTTTCATTAACTGAAGGACTTCCATCATCCATCACCAATCTGGTGGAAGGAGAGATAGGAGTGTCCATGGGCTTAGTCGATTCCATCCTAAACAGCTTAAGTAGTTCCTTGACATATTTTTGTTAATGGATCATAGTTTCATTTAAGGTTTGTTTAATTTGCAAGCCTAGGAAAGAATTAAGCTCACCTATCATGCTCATCTCAAACTCACTCCTCATCAATTTTGAAAATTCATCACATAAATCATTGTTGGTTGCACCAAATATAATGTCATTGACATATACTTGGACAATCAACAAATGTTCCCCCTTAGATTTGAGAAACAAGGTATTATCTATCTTGCCTCTTTGAAAATCATTCTCAATTAAGAAACTTGATAATCGTTCATACCAAGCTCTAAGAGCTTGTTTTAGACCATAAATTACTTTGTCAAGTTTGAAAACATGGTTAGGAAAATTAGGACTTTCAAAACCAGGGGGTTGTTTTACATATACCTCTTCTTTAAGATATCCATTGAGGAAGGCACTCTTGACATTCATTTGGTACAACTTGAACTCCATGTGGGCTGCAAAGGCTACCCAGATTCGAATAGCCTCTAACCTTGCTATAGGTGCAAATGTTTCTTCATCATCAATCCCTTCCTTTTGATTGTACCCTTGGACCACCAGCCTGGCCTTGTTCCTAGTGACTGTTCCCAACTCATCCAACTTGTTTTTGAACACCCACTTGGTTCCAATAATTGTTCTGTCCTCAGGCTGTGGTTCAAGGCGCCAGACCTTGTTCCTTTCAAACTAATGAAGCTCTTCTTGCATGGCTATAACCCAGTCAGAATCTGCAAGAGCTTCATGAACATTCTTAGGCTTGATGTGAGATAAAAAGGCATAGAAGGCACAAAAATTTCTGAGCTTAGATCTGGTCTGCACCCCTATATTAATATTGAAGATAGTTTGGTCAAGAGGGTGCGAGCTTTGGTGTTTCCAAGGTCGTGAAGTGAAAGGATCCATAAATCCGCTTTTCACTTTCTCCTGGTTGTTTGCAGGAACAGGTGTGGGATCAGGCCGGAAACCTGTTCCCAGATCAGTCAGAGAAGTCTGGGATTGAGTGGGCTGGTTTCGGTCCATATCAGGGTTAGCCAAGCTTCCCCCTAATTGGTCTACTTCCTACCCACTTTCCATATTTCCAAATCCAGGACTTGTTTCACCTTCAGGAGACTTACTATTATCCACCATGGAGTTTCGAGTGAGCGTGAGGTCTTTTCTTACAAGACTAAGTTCGAACTCTTCATCCTACATCTCATGCTCAATCATGGAGTTACTTTCATCAAACAATACATACCTCTTCCCTCCTCTACTTGTGATCCTCATGGGACCACACAAATCAACATGTAGTAGTTCAAGAGATCGGGAAGTACTAACACCATTCTTTGACTTGAAAGAAGCTCTAACTTACTTTCCTCTAGCACAAGTGTTGCACACCTTGTTATCATTGTACTTGATGGAAGGTAGTCTGACTACTAGGTCCTTAGAAACAAGTCTATTCAAGAGAGAAAGGCTTGCATGACCTAGCCTCTTGTGCCAAAGCATAACATCATCATCAAGAGCATTTAAACAAGTCAAATGATTTTGGGGAAGTGAAAAAACACACACTTTTTACACATTGTTGTGTCGCTTCCTCCTCAACACAACACTACCAAAATTGACATTGGTAATCAAGCATTGATCTGAAGAGAATTCAACATGATTACCTCTATCACACAATTTGAGATGCACTTAGCAAATTATGTTGTAACCCATCAACCAAGTATACATTATCAATAGAGTGAGAGAGTGATTTACCTATCTTACCTACACCGACAGTTTTTCCAGATTTGCCGTTTACAGATGCCATTCTCCCTCCATCAAAGGCTGTAAGTGAGAGGAAGTTTGATTTGTCTCCCGTCATGTGCCTTGGGCAACCACTATCTAAGAACCATAGTTGATTGTCTCCTCTCATTTTAGCTTGCAAAACAACTAAGTGTTTGTCTTGGGAACCCAGATCCACTTGGGTCCCATTCTTTTCTTTGTCATGGAATTTAACTCATCTTTTCTAATCCATATTTGTTTAACATTCAATGAGTTTCTTTCCATGACCCTTTTTCTCAAGGAGCAAGCATATCGATAATGACAAGTTTTTCCACAATGATAACAAATTATATTTTCTGGCAAACCAACATACTTCTTGTCTACTAGCTTATTAACACATGTATTCACAAAACCTAAATCTTTTCTGTTTCAGTTATGATGAATATTAAGCTAGTTCAGAGCTTCTGAGGAACTGTTCCAGCGCTTGTTTTGAGTGAAGTCAGTTTCAGCTCTCTGGACCTATTCTCGAAGCTGTTTGTTGTCATTCATCTAGGATTCTAGATTATGCCTTAGCTTTGAAGACTCACTTTCCAGCTCTCTGATTTTAGTGTTGAGTTCTTTCTCTTTCTTGTCACTTAGGTACTTAAGGATGTCTAATTCTTTACTTAAAGCAAGAGCCTTTTCATTAATTTCAAGCTTCTCATACATGAAAGCCTTATTCATATGTTGAAGTTCTTGCCTTTTTCTTTCTAGTCTCTTAACATCCTTTTCTAAATTTGAGCAGGTACTTTTAAGCATGCAATTTTCAGAAGTTAGAGCTTCATATTCCTCCATCAATGAAAAAAAATTAATTTTTCAAGTTTTTCCTTGCTAAGATTACGTACCTCATTTTTTAGACTTTCACTGTCAAAGTCTGAGTCAGATCCACTTCAAGCCATGAGAGCCATTGCTTCTTCTTCATCCTGAGAGTCTTCTTCTTCTTCTGAGGTGTCTCCCCAAGCTGCCATCATTGCTTTGGTGAACCGTTTTTCAGCATTAGTTAACTGCGTCTTTTTGCCTCTGGTTCGGACCTGTTCTGACCCCTGTTCTTCCTTCAGCAAAGGGCAATTCTTCACAACATGATCTTGTCTTCCACACTTAAAGCATCCTGAGAACTGATCTCGATCACTGTTCTTGGCCTTGTTGGTATTGCCATTCTTGTATTTGCTTTCGGCCTCTTTGAAGAAATTTTTGGACTTTCGAGCGATCATGGCCATCCCTTCTTCATCAAAATTTGAGCTATCGCTTTCTCTAGCTTTTAGTGCCAGTCCTCGGTCTTTCTTCACTTCTTCCTTCATCTGGGAATTCCTTCTTAGTTCATACGTTCGTAGATTCCCAATAAGCTTATCCAAGGAGATCTCATTCATCTTCCTGGCTTCTTGGATAGCAGTGACTTTTGATTCCCATGATTGAGGTAAAATTCGTAGGATCTTCCTTACCAACTCTTCAGTGGTAAAGGATTTTCCCAATGATTTTAACTCATTAGTGATATGGGTAAACCGAGTATACATGCCCATAACTGTCTCTTTATTGCACATCTCGAATAACTCATACTTTGTTACCAATAGCTCGATTCTGGATTGGTTGACTTGATTTGTTCCTTCGTGAGCTATTTGAAGAGCATTCCATATCTCCTTTGCGGATTCACACTCTGAGATGCAAGTGTACTCGTTAGGTTTGAGTCCAAAATACAATAGTTTCTTGGCCTTGGCATTCTTCTCCATCTTCCTGAAGTCATATGAGTTGAATTCCTTCGGCTCCATAGGAATAGTCTTCCCATCAGTTGTGACTTTCGCTGGAATGTAAGGACCATTCACAATGAGCATCCATAACTCATAATCCTCAGCTTGGATATAGTTCTCCATTCGATTTTTCCACCAGTTGTAGTGCTGTCTATTGAAATATGGAGGTCTGGTCACAGATTAACCCTCTAAGATTCTTTGTGGAGCATTCATCTTTTCAGGATCTCTCAAGGTGTTAACCTAACTAAGAGAACTCTGCTTTGATACCACTTGTTAGATTTACTCACACAAGAACACAAGAGGGGGGGTGAATTGTGTCCTTCGATTTTTCTGTTCATTTCAAAACACTCATGAGAACTGTTTGGGGACGTGGTTGCAGTGAGGCAGAAACGAACCTAATTGTGGAAATAATAAAGGAGACACAATATTTTCACGTGAAAAACCACCTCTAACCCAATTGAGGTGTAAAACCACGACCTACCTCAGTAGGATTTTAGCAATGCTTTCACTAACACGGGTCGAATTCGTTACACTATGTAACACACGTGACAACGTCACACATGTAACTTGGTCTCCCCCGAGACTCTAGTTACACACACGCAACTATTCTCTACCTGAGAATGAGTCACACAACACGTCCAAAGTCTCCCAAGACTTGGACACACTCTAGACTTAACTGCTGACATAAAAGAATAGAAAAACACCTTACTTTGAATGCTTCTAAATAAGCTGAATGTAAGGTACAATACAATCCCTATTAGGCCAATATAGATGACTCAATTTAGCACACTTCTTGAAGGTTTTTCACTTAGAAAAATAAGCTAACAAAAAACTCGATTTTTAGCCTTGAAAAACCCGTTTTGAAGAGATGAGAAGCGAGTGCTTATATGCGCACGAAACGCAAGGATTTGATTTCCATAATAACTCTGAAAATGCTCAGTAGATAATAGGAATTAAATTTCTTAACAATATCTTTTTAAGAAATCATATCTTTAATAGATAAGATAAGATCTTTTGAAAAATCTTTTTAGGAGACCAATATTATTTAGGAAAGTACTCTTTCTAAAACACAATATTATCGGAAAATTGATCCTAAATATATTAGGAATTTTGGCAGTAGGAAAACTCTTGAAAATCCTTTGAAAATCGATTTTTGCACTCGCTGCCCTTAGAGCACTGCAAACCTGTTTGCTCAATTGTTCTGAGCAGTGTTCTGAGTCAGCTTAAATAATTCCTTCAAGGTGAGTGTTAAGTCAAGTTCTTCTTGGCATATTAACAAGAATCTAGACAAATATAACCAGTACTTAGCCCTAAGACTCTAAAGATTCTTGTACTTTGCTGATGATGTGCACATATATCCACTTTGATGATTTCGGCTTCTTCGACCTGTTCCTTAGGGTGTTTGCAACTTCTGTCGCTTTCAACATACAATTTTATCACACAGCTTCAAGCATGATATTTCGAATAGATCTCCAGGATGTTTGTAATATGTCTTATCACATAATTCTAGCACTCAACTCAAGCCGAGCATAATTAACACATTTGGGTTGTAATCATGAAAACCTTATATAAGATTGATTCAACAGGAGGAGAGTAGTAGAAATAGCATTTTGGTTAGTTTTTTCTTCTTATTCTTTGGCTCTTATTCTTAGTTTCTTTTTTTTTTCCTGTTTCAAATCCACTTCCTAGACTCTCAAATTCATGTATTTGATTATTCTTTAGTTAAATTGAATTGGGATTTTGAGTTTTGGTATTGAATTACAAGCAATCAGTTTAAGATTCAAATCAGCTTCCTATTTTGGAATTCAAATTTCTCCCTTGTTTCAGTTCTTGTTTGAATCGAGCTTCTGGGTTGACAAGTTGATTCATTTGGGGTATGATTAATTTAATTGAGCTTTATTGTCAAAACTTTAGGCAGTTAACTAAAATTCAGACATCGCTTCTGGGTTGACAAGTTCATTCATTTGAGTGTGATTAATTTGATTGAGCTTTATTGTCAAAACTTCAGGCAATTAACTAAAATTCAGACAACAATTTTGTTATGGTAAATCTGCAGTGAAGCTTTTTTGCCTTATTTCATAGTGGTTAAGTTTGATTTCTTGCTAAAGCTTCTGTTTAATTACTTGCTCGCGCTAGATTTAATTTCATGCCCAGAACTAGGGTCTTATTCTAGGTGGGTATTGAATGAATTTGGAGGGTGATATCTTCTCTTTCATTTCTTTTGTAACCTCTTTATTGCCTTTAAATTTAGCTTCTATTTCATAATTTTGATTTTAGATCCTGTTAAATTTAATGATAATATAATGCGCTTAGTTCAGTGTTGGTGACGTGCTCTTTCAAGTTGATCATGTTTAGAATGTTAACTTAAAAGTTTAGTGACTTAAACCATGTTTGATGGTTATAAAGTTTGTCTCGGGTTATATGTATTCATTAGTTCCTATTAGAATTTTAGTGGTGTACATTCATAATTCGTCCTTGAGAACTACATCTTTAAGTACTTCAACGATAAACTGCACTCTCGCGGAAAATCACATGGTATTGGTGCTATTGTTGGGGATGGAATTTGTGAAATTAGGTTGCGAACTGAGTCATAGTTTAGTCAATTAAGTCATTTTTATTTCTTTTCATATTTTTTTATTTTAAGTTTTTAGATAGTGTAGTTGTTTTTAGTTTAGATTTTTTAATTTTTTTGGTTTAGAGTTTATATTTTGA
>JACYFF010003369.1:23218041-23230619 GCA_017589665.1 Selenicereus undatus
ACAAAGTCACTTTCAGTAAGCTGAACATATATGCTTAGTGAGCAGAATAATATTTTCAGTGAGCAAAACATACATCATGGTGAGCAGACCATTTACTTTAGTGAGCAGAGCATACATTTTAGTGAGCAGAATATGTATTTTAGTGAGCACAACAATAATTTTGATGAGCTATGGAGAACTTGATCACATCTGACAATTGTCTATTACATTGATATATAATAACCAGTTTAGTGAGCACACATCACGTACCCCACATACATATAGGAATTATTATTACATAACATTACTTCATGTTGATGAGCTATAATACATTTTAGTGAGCAGAACAAAATGTTTAGTGAGCAGAGCACTATTTTTAGTGAGCAGACCACATAACTTAGTGAGAAGGACATGTCTTTTAGTGAGTGAGCAACAGTTCAGCTTTGGTGAGCTATAAATGACTTGTTCATAGATGAAAATTGTCTATTACATTGATCTCTATTAACAAATTTAGTGAGCTGAATAAGAATTATTCTTAGACAATATTACTTTATGTTAGTGAGCTAGTATACATCTTTCGTGAGCAAGAACCATATTTTAGTGAGCATAGATTCATTTTTGGTGACCTATACAGAACTGATTACAATGAACATTTCTCTTGCAAAAGCTATATTTTGACAGAGTTCTCCTAACAAGAAGGACTGTTGAGAGGCAATTCCCAACAATCAAAGGCTAGACAACAGAAAAGCTAAGGGAAAGAGTCAAAAAAGAGAGAAAGGCTAATCAAGTTGGTGCAAAAGAAGTGTTGAAAGGCTTTGGAAAGGACAGAGTGGAGCCTCCAATAGAAATAAACATAGAAGAGCATGCTGAACCATAGCCACAAAAGGAACCCTAGCCACAAACAGAAGAATAGCCAAAGATGTTTTCACAAAATGATGAAACATTAGAGTCAGAGGTATCATTTAATTCATTTATAACAATTAAGCATAATGAAGGAATTTAAACAAACATCTATCTAACATCTTATAATACTTGAATGATTTCCACATGCAGAAAGATATGAAAGAAATGGCTGAAGTAATGAAGGCTTTAGTAAGTGCATTCAAAAGGTACAGAACCTTTATAGACTACTTGCCAAAAAGGTACCAAAACAATGAAGCACTCAAGAAAATAAGAGATAAGGCAATAAGCACGTTCTCTTTATACTATGAGGCTCAAATCTAAAAATTCCCACCAATGGCACAAAAAGAAAAGAGGGATGAAAGTTTTGAGATACCATCATTCAGTCAAGATGATGAATGGTGGAACAGAGTTGCTGTACTTGAGGTGACAATTGAATTGGAGAATGCTTTTATAATGCAACAAAAGACCAGCACCACCACCAGTAAAAGTCCTGCATTAAGGCAAGGGGGCAATGACATATCCAGTTTTAAGTTGATTGATGATAGCCAAAACCCAGCTCCTGCAACACCAACACCACTTCAGACACCACTTTCCTCCCCACCTACAAAAATAGATCGGGCACCACCACCCTCCCCCTGTAGAGGTACATTAGACACCACCACCTTCCCCCTTGTACAGGCACATCAGACACCACCACTCTCCCCCCAAAAAACACATCAGACACCACCACTCTCCCCCTCCACAGAGACACTATAGACACCACCACCCTCCCCACCACAACACCCATCACAAACTCTTGAAACACAACCACCAAATGAATCATCTCAAACACCAATACCACCAATTCTAAAAATACAAGCAGAGCAACAAGAAAGGCAGAAAATAACTAAAGGAGAGCAAAAATCTCCTGTAGAGAAGATGAAAAAAAGAAAACAAGAAATAAAGCTGATAAGGATTTTCAGTGAGCAGACTGTTACTTTCAATGAGCATAACATACTTTTTAGTGAGTTATAGGCAAATTGTTGATAAATGACAATTTTATGTTACAGTGAGCTTATGAGAACACATCACTTTTAGATGGCTCTAGGAACAAGCAAATAGGACCTTGTTGGTATTGACCATTATTATTATTATTATTTTAGTTAGCTGGTGTGCATTATTAGTGGGTAGAAGTTAAATTTTAGTGAGTAGAAAGGATAACTTGGTGAGCAGAACATATATGTTAGTGAGCAGTACACTTGAGTGAGTGAAACAACACAAATGTTAGTGAGCAGAACATATAGTTTAGTGAGTGGTGAGCAACAATCTCTATTTAGTGAGCACAATAAACATTTTAGTGAGCAGAATATCTATTTCAGTGAGTACTTACACATGTTATGCATTCATTGAGCTATATTATCATCAACTCTAATATAATCTTTTTGTAAGACCCGCTTTCGTTATTTTTATATTAAGTTGCTTGTATTACCTTTTTATGTTATAAAATCGTATTTTTTTTAGTAACTATATGAGTTAAACGATTATCGATTTGCTTTTGGAAGCTGTAATTTTATTAAAAAAAAAAAGATTATTATTGCTATTATTGATTTTAAAGTTAATTCGTGCTGTTTATGTCTTTAAATTATATTGATAGTTTAATCTAGTCGTTAAACGATTAATTTCATTAAAAAGGACGATTACTTGATTTATGTTATTATTGACGTTATTTATAAAATGTTTGAATTGATGCTAAACCGAGTTTTTAAAATCGTTTTCCATTTTACTTAATCGATTTCCAACGTTTAAACTGAAATGTTAGTCGTAGTTCGTTTCAACTTAAGTTTAGCCTAACCACTAACGAGTACGCGACCAGGAATCAGTTGAATGATGTTATTAAGCCAAAAAAAAGGGAAAAAGAAACTAGAGCAAAAAGGGGGGGGGGGCGAGGCGCTCGGGCTTGAAGACCCGAAAAGACCCCGACCTCCCTCTCTCTCTCTAACTCGCGACCCTCTCTCTCTTCTGCTTCCCCTCTCCTCCTCCTCGCGCAGAACCGCCAGCCACCACCGCCATGGGCATCGCCGGCGAGCCAGGAAGGGACCACGGTGGTCCCCTGCCCGCAACCACCACCCCCTCTCCTCGCCGCGAACAGAGCCGGTTAGGGTGGCCTCGAAGCACCACCCACATGCCGGAATTCGGCCAATCACCCAGAATCAACCGCCCCCATCAGTCGACTGGTCGAATTCAACCCAAATCAGCCACGGTTTGGCCGAATTCAACGCGGGTAGAACCGATGCTCGAACAAAATTCACTTGCATGGTGAGTTTCGACCCTTTAGCCTTCTTTAAATTGAATCTCTATCTCAAACCGTCACTAATCGTGTGAAAATTGGACAAAATCACGAGCTAGGGTTTTGGATTTGGGCTAGGTCGTGAATTGCGCGAAGGACAGAGGAGACTCTGAGCAATTGGTGTTTGAATTTGCTTCAATTCCAGCTAATTTGTGTGCCCTAAGCTAGGACCGAGGTGGGTGTTCTTCGCCTCCTAAATTAGTATTAATTTCAAAAATGTTTTCAGCAGATTGATGTTGCATGTCAAGTTAGGGTTAGTTAGATTCGTTGGAAATGTCGAGAAATGGGTTGTGCATGCTTAGATTCGAGCTATTCAGTTAGTTTAAGCTTAAATTTGTAAATCGATGCAAGTTATGTGCGTGTAAAGGGAACCATGCGTGAATTGGACTTGAATGAAAACCATGTATGAAAAGAGATTAATTTGAAGTTATAAAGGTGTAGTTAGCTTGAATTTGATTAGAGTAAGTTAAGGTTTAAAAAGAATTAAAAACGAAGTTGTTTTGATATGTTTAGCCTTGATTCGAGTAATTAGCGATTCATGAAAAAGGATTCATTTTGAAGTTATAAGAACATGGTTAGCTTGAATGTGACTAAAGTTAACTAATGTATAAAAAGGGTTAAAAACGAAGTTAGTTTAGTATGCTTAGCTTCGATTCGAGTTAAGCTAACTAATGCCTGTGGTTGAATGAAACCTGAAGTTATTGAGATGTGCTTAGCTTCATTCAAAGTACGTTTATGCTTAGGAAAGCTTCCTTTAAAATGCATCGTGTATGTTAGATTTGAATCATGTTTGGTTTACTTAGTAAAGTGTTGTCAAGCGGTGACTGAATATGGTTATATGTGGCTGAAAGGTGCTGTTTGCACAGGTAAGAGCCTAAACCTCACCCTCTTTTAAATAAGTCTATATGATAACTTATTATGACAAATAAATTGATGAAACGAGCTAGTAGTTGGATGGTTTGAGGATAACATTATGAGCGTTTGAGGTCTTGTGTGTACGGTGAAAGTGAGGAGGGAGACTGGGTTGTGAATTGACCGCAATCGTGAGGATTGCGAGGCCATGTGTGGCTTATTGTGTTGAATTGATATGATTGATAAATGTGATATATGTAATATATGTGCTTAAATGCTTAGATTGCATTATGTGCATAAGAGTGAGTTTTTAAAGAAAGATTTCATGTTTTAAAATGATAGTAGCCATAACTATTATTGCATGATGGCCTATTTTAAGTAAATGAAAACAGTTTTGGGAGTGAACTCGCTTGAACGGGGGAATCCCTAAAGAGTTTTACAAAAGCGTGAGTTGTATGATAAAAGATTTCGCTGTGAGAGGCAGCAAACTTAGTAGTCGTTATGACCAGTTTAAATGGCTAAGATAAGTGCATAGGGACATCAGATAGGGAGTGAACCTACTTGAACGGGGGAATCTCTATATAGCCTAGGGAGTAGTCCCTAGAGACCCTGACGAGGGTTAAGGTCCAAAAAGTTAGTTGCCATCCCGGGAGTAAGAGCTTAGGGGATTGAGTGTAGATCTCTCCCAACCAGCACTTCATGATCTTATGCCCAGAAGTAGTTTCTTATTAAATAAGAAAAGCAGTTGGCACTTTGCCTTTTGAAATATTTCAGAAAGAAAGTTTGAAGGGTCATTATGCGACCAAGATTAAAGAAAAGAGTTTTAAGAGCCTCAAGAGGCTAACAGAAGAGTTTTAAGAGCCTCAACAGAAGAGTTTTAAGAGCCTCAATGGCTAAATGAAGTGTTTTCAGTAAAAAGAAAGAAAGTTTCCTATGTGTGCTATATGCATGCTCTAAGTATACTTTATGAATGAGTTATGTTTGCAAAGAAAGAAACGAAAGTGTCTGCACTTGAAACTTCAAAGCATGTGTGACTTCAAAGTGAGTGTACAAGCATTATAGTTAGAAGCATGTGTTCAAGCAAGCAAGTGGCCATGTTGTTTTCATGATATATCATGAGGTGACTTCTTAAAGTACATATTGAGCATATAGGTGATAGTGCATCCCAAGTTTGTTTAGAGTCATATGATATGTAAGCAGGTCCCTAACATGCCACCTTTGTTGAAACTAAGAACCTATCATGAAACTGAGAATCTATCATGTTTAAGTGTATACAATCTGTGACATGTAGCTTATTATTATAGTTGTTCATTAAGTGGGTATTATGAGTTATGTTTATGAGAAAGAACGTTATGTGCTTAGCTTCATTGCTTGCCTAAGTGCTTAACTGCCTGTAGTCAAGAAGTTGGTCATTTAAGGACCTAGAAATATGTTAAGTGGGTAAGTGAAGCTTATGGTTAGTGATATTTCTATAAGAACTTCGTGAATGCCTATTATGATATTAAAGTATGATTACGTGATATGTGATTAGTAAAGATATTATTGCCTGCAATGGTTTTGGTTTTAAGGGGGTTGGGGAACACTCACTCAGCGTGTGGTTGCTCATCCCACTACTCTTTCCCCTTTTCCCCCAGGTTTTCTTTATGACAGGAAGAAGTTGAATCAGCGGGAATCGATTGTTGCTTGCAAGGTGTCATTAGTGCCTATTTATGTCTTTAAGGAGTTATGTAATGCCCTTTTAGTTTGTAAACGTTTGTAAACAGTATTCTAAGTTCATGTAATACATATTGGTTATGAGTCGCTCTGTATGGCCATATGAGCCAACCATCTGGTCAGTTAGATGTCTTTCGGTTGAAGTTGGTTATGTTTTGGGATGTAAACCCCATACTCCGGTTGTGTGAACCGTTGAGTTGTATCTTTCACTGTTTCTGTATTAATGAACTATGATGTTTGGTGTACTCCGAGCGGGTGGCTCGTTGAGTTATGAACTCCGGCGTGTGGCCGTCGAGTTATGTTTTAAATGTTTACGCTTCCGTTGATTTACAGGGACTTTTGTAAGGCGTTTAGCCTGGGAACGTTCAGTTTTCAGGGGAAATTCTGTCCGTTTCATCCCAAAATTTAAGTAAGAAGTTAGGAAAACGTAACGCTTTTGGCCCTAGGGGCTGGGGGTGTTACACTTTTGCAGAAGAAGAGCACACTAAGAAGGCAAGACATCAATCGAGGAGAGAGAAAGTGCCAATGATAGAGCCCTTGTGCTCTCCTTTTGTGCAAAGAGTAACAAAGATTACAGGGCAGTTGTCAGCCCAAGAGAAGATCGTTGCTGAATATGTATTCCATCCATCACAGGACTTTGATTCAAAGTAAGCACAAAACTTCCAGATAGAAAACACTTACAACCACTTAAATTATAATGAATATACAACAACAACAACAACAACAAACTCCCAATGTGGGTCCCGCTTTCGCGGGGTCTGGGGAGATCCAGCTGTAGGCAACCTTACCTCTACCGGTATTCCTACCCATAGAGAGGTTGATTCCAAAAGACCCACAAAATAGTTTTGTGAAAAAGGTTTGAAGGGAAAAAACGATTGTTGAAACCATTTACTGGGTAAGAGAGAGAGAGAGAGAGGATGAGAAAAGGTTCCAAGAGGCAAATACAGAGGGAGTGGAAACAAAGCAAATAAATAAGGAGCGGAGTAGAGACATACCTCAACAAAACCAGGAGCGCTTGGTGCCGTCACATCCCCGAAAAGCCCGACCTGCAGACAAGCAAACCGAAGCCCTTCCCACCCCACACCGCCTAAGCTACAGCCTGACCCCTACAATCAGAAACCCTAATCCTGTCCCGCCACAACCTCCTATCCTGAGCCATGTCCTCCGTGAGACCGACAACTCTCAGGTCCTCTCTAACCACTTGTTCTAGACTCTTCTTCGGTCTACCCCTCCCTCTCTTACCACCGGGGGGGTCGATTTTCTCACACCTTCTCACTGGAGCGGCCGCACTTCTCCTCTTGACGTGACCGAACCATCTAAGCCTTGATTCCCTCATCTTCTCCTCTATCGGGGCCACTTCAGCTAAGCCCCTAAACACTTCATTCCTAATCCTGTCCAATCTCGTAGAGCCACACATCCACCTAACCATTCTCATCTCAGCTACCATCAACCTTTGGACCTGCGTCTTTTTTACAGGCCAACACTCCGATCCATAGAGAACAGCCGGTCTGACTACCGTCCTATAGACTTTGCCTTTCAAACCCATGGGCACTCTCTTGTCGCACAGCACCCCTGACGCTGCCTTCCACTTTTGCCAACCCACTCTAATCCGCTGGCTAATGTCCTCGTCAATGTCCCCATCCTGCTGGATGATCGAGCCCAGATACTTGAATTTGTCAACCTTTGGTATTGCCCTCCCATCCAGAACGACATCTCCCCCCTCTACTACCCTCCCGCTGAAACCACAGTGCAGGTATTCCGTTTTCGACCTACTCAACCGAAAGCCCCTAGCCTCCAGCGTGCGCCTCCAACTCTCCAGCCTGTCATTCACCCCCTGCCTGGTGACATCGATAAGAACGATGTCATCTGCAAATAACATGCACCAAGGCACCTCGTCCTGTATACCTCTACTGAGTTCGTCCAAAACTATTGTGAAAAGAAACGGGCTTAAAGCGGATCCCTGGTGCAGGCCCAGAGTAACAGCAAAGTCATTGGAGACCCCGCCCGGGGTCCTAACCCTCGTTCGCCCTCCCTCATACATGTCCTTGATAACACGAATATACTCGTGCGACACCCTTTTCTCTTCCAAACACCTCCACAAAACCTCCCTTGGCACTCTATCATAGGCTTTCTCCAGGTCAATGAACACCATATGGAGATCCACCTTTCTGTCCCTGAACGCGCCCATGAGCCCTCTGAGGAGGTAGATCGCTTCACTGGTCGCTCTGCCTGGCATGAAACCAAATTGGTTTTCTGAAATCTCTACTTCCCCTCGCAACCTTCTCTCAATCACCCTCTCCCACGGTTTCATAGTGTGGCTGAGCAGCTTGATGCCCCTAAAGTTATTACAATCTTGGATATCCCCTTTGTTTTTGTACAGTGGGATGATTGTACTGCCCCTCCACTCTCTGGGCATCTTGGCGGTCCGAAAAATGACACTGAAAAGCTCCGTGAGCCATTCTAGACCCACTTCCCCCAGAAACTTCCAAACTTCCACTGGAATCTGGTCCGGGCCCACGGCCTTCCCGTTCGCCATCTTCTTCAAGGCCTCCCTAATCTCCTCCTTTGAGATCATATCGCCCGCACGCTGAACGCTACACTCTCTGCCCCGACTACTGACGTCTCCCCCCCTTCCCCATTGAGGAGTTTAGCAAAGAACCTTTGCCATCTCTCCTTAATTTCAGCATCCTCCGTCAACACCTTACCCTCTTCGTCCTTGATACACCTTACCACCCCCAAATCCCTAGACTTCCTCTCCCTTGCCCTCGCCAGTTTAAAAACCTCCTTCTCCCCTTCCTTCGTCCCCAATCTGTGGTACAGTCTATCGAACGCCTGACTCTTAGCTACTGCCACTGCCCTTCTGGCTACCTTCTTGGCCGCCTTGTATCCAATCTTCTTATGCGCCCTCTCGTCCTCCGAGCTGCTGTTCATGAGCTCCGCGTAAGCCTCTTTTTTTGCCTTAACTTTCTCCTTTTCCTCTTCGTTCCACCACCAGGCGCCCTCCATCCTTTTACCGCCTCCCCTTGACAGACCTAAGGTTTCCTTAGCCGCCCTACGGATGCAATCCGCCATAGCATCCCACATCGAGTCGGCGTCTTCAGCCCTCCTCCAAGCTCTCTCCTCAACTATTCTTTCTGCTATTACCCCCGCCTTCTCCTTTGTGAGGGTCCACCACTTAATTCTGGGTTCTTCAGCTCTCCTCTTCGACCTCTTAGGAAACTTGAATTCTGCATCTAAAACCAGCAGCCTATGCTGAGTTCCCAGCAACTCGCTGGGGATCACTTTACAGTCCTTACACGATCTCCGAGTCTCCTTCCTCGTTAGGAGGTAGTCAATCTGGGTCTTGCAGGCAATGTTCTTGAAGGTCACTATGTGGTCCTCCTTTCTTCTTGAAGAAGGAGTTGCCAACCCACAAATCAAAGGCCACCGCAAAGTCCAGCAGAGAGAGCCCTCCCTCATTCCTCTCAACGAAACCGAAACCCCCGTGGACCCCAACATAACCTGCTGCCTCCGTGCCGATATGACCGTTAAAGTCTCCTCCTATGAACAGTTTCTCACTCTGGGGTACCTCCTGTGCGACCTCGTCTAGGTCCTCCCAGAAGAGCTTCTTAGTTTCCTCCGGCAGACCTACCTGGGGCGCATACACGCTCACCACATTCACGAAAACTGAACCCACTAAAACTTTAATGGCCATAATCCGGTCGCTCTTACGCCTCACTTCGACCACCTGGTCCGCCAAATCCTTCACGACCAGGATGCCAACTCCATTCTTCGCCTTGGTTGACCCCGAGTACCACAGCTTGTACCCATCGATCTCTCTAGCTTTCGCCCCAACCCACTTCGTCTCCTGGACACACGCTATACTAATCTTACGCCTACGCAGAGCCTTAACTAATTCTATCGACTTACCCGTGAGGGTCCCAATATTCCAGGACGCTAGGCGAACCTTCCGCAGCCCTAACCCCCTCCTAACCCCAAAACTCCCCGGAGGACAGGCTGAAGCCGCTACATGCCCCGCCACAGACGTAGCCGTCTACGAGGCCCACAAACACCCTAAAGAACTACTGACTAAGCCACCCCAACCACAAACAACTAACTACTGACTAACCACCACACAAAATTAAAAACACTAAACGACCACCCACACGGATACTAAGAAAAATTTTCCGCGATACTAACCCCCACCAACTAAAAGCCAAACAAACTAAAAGCCCAACAGTACTACTAATACCAAATCCAAAAGGGAAAACAGAAAATACACAATAGAAAATACTAAAACTGCTAAGAAACCGATCAAAAAGCAACTAACCTAACAAAAACAGGGGACTAACCTTAGCCTAGAAAACACAGCTACAACTAATACAACTAAAACCACCAAGCACCTTACCAGAACTAACAGCCTAGGAAACAGAAAACAAGGGAAAACAGAAAACAAAGTAAAAAAACAGGGAAAACAGGAACAATACCAACACAATATTGCTAGTAATACCAACATAATACAAGCAAAGCAGAAGCAATACCAACAAAAATACCACCAACAAAATACTACTAATACTAACAATCAAAATGGGCAACCGGAGAATCAAAAATGGGCCAACAGGGGGAATCAGCAATGGGCACAAGCAGCAATGGGTTAGGAGCTAAACCCACTAGCCAAGAGGAAATTGGGGCTCGAAGAAAGTCGCAAGCAGGAAAACAGAGCAGCTAGCAAGCAACAGAGCAACAGAGAAACAACAATGGGGAGGAACTTAAAGGGGCGAAAATAACACCAGCAGCAAGCAACAGAGCAAAATAGGCCCACCAAAAACTCTAAAACACTGACCAAAAAATGTCAAAGGCAAAACAAGGCAAAAATTAACTCTACGACAGAACAGAAATAACGGAGGCAAAATAATGGCAAAACAGAAACAGAAATTGACCTGAACAATGACACAGCGATGGTCACCGGGCACGAACTACAGAAAACAAAATTACCTCAGTTTGGGGCTCCAAAAATGGCGTCAGCCAGGTCGAACCACACCCAGCTTGAGGTTCCAAGACACTGAGTACCCACACAACAGATGGAGAGATTTATACCAACCTGATCCACCGGAATTGGGTTACCGGTGCGGCGAGGGGCCGTTTGCGCTGGTGCTCAGGGGACTCAGGGCCACGGGAAGAGACTCACCGCCGGGTACCGTCACTCACCGCCGGAGACAGCCGGGCTGGTTTCGAGGTCCAAGTGACCGTTCTGTGCAGCTAGAGGGAGCAGCTAGCGAGAGAGCATCGAGCTAGAGAGAAAGCTGACCCACCGGAATTGGGTTACCGGTGCGGTGAGGAGCCGTTGTCGCTGGTGCTCAGGGAACTCAGGGCCACGGGAAGAGACTCACCGCCGGGGACCGTCACTCACCGCCGGAGACTTCCGGGCAGGGTCCGAGGTCCAAGTGACCGTTCTGTGCAGCTAGAGGTGGTAGCCAGAGAGAGAGTGGCGAGCTAGAGAGAGAGTAGAGAAAGAGAGTATTTGGTTGAATTAAATTATAATGAATATATACTTACATTTTTTCCCTTTTCTTACTAAATCAGTGAAGAATTGTTTGATATCGAAACACATGTTGCACATCGGTATCACATGTCAACCATGCGTCTAAGGGAATACATTGATGCACATTTGATCAATGTTTGGGCTACTATCCTAAACAGCTTGGAGAGAAAAAGAAGTGAAGGATCTCCAACAAGATTTTTTTCCCCAGTTGATGCGATGGCAACTATATACTTATTTTTTTTCACAAATACAAATGATTAAACACCTAATAATACTACTACAAAAATGCAGTCAACCTTGTACCCCTTGATAAATACAACAAAATCAGAAGAGGCAAGGTACATTGATTTTGAAACAATTCTTCAGAGACAATTCCAGAGATATGACAAATGGATATCAACAAAACAATTGCAACTGGTAGGCATTAATATAATACATTTTAATTATATATTAAAATACCACATTATCTAATATTAATCATTCTCTAATTTGAAGGTGTTCTTTCCAATATGTCACAAGAAGCACTTCTCTATCTTCTACTTTGATTTAAAGTAGGGAAAGCTGACATTATGGACAACATGCACATAACTGCTCCATACAAAACAACATATGGAGAAACACATCTATTAGTGGTATGTTCAAAGGCTCACTAATTCATTTACTTTACAATAAATCAACACATATATCTGGTGAGCTGACAAATTTGGTGAGCTAACGCATATTCTTGGTGAGCTAACACACATATTTGGTGAGCTAAGACACATATGTAGTTAGCTAGACACATATGTATTGTGCTGAGCTAACACATATTCTTAGTGAGCTAACACACATATTTGGGAGCTATTAACCAATTCCAGTGAGCTTAATGAAGTTGTTTGTTGTACACAGGCAAGAGCTTTTAGGAGATTTCTTCAAGAGAGTGTTGGCCACCCCAAACATGAAATTGTGAAGAAGATAAAACCAGTGCGAATGAGAATGCCATAGAGAACAACAGATAATGTCACAGACTGTGAAATTTTTTGCATGAGGCACATGGAGCCTTACTTTGGCCAAGCAGATAAATGGGATGGTTTCAAGAAAAATGAAGTCTACCAAAAATATTTTCTCTAAAAAATATCTTAAAATAAATACAACACCTCTTAATGGTTTGTTTCCTTTTCTTTTGTAGGACAAAAATCTGCTTGATGTAATACGAGCACGGTACTATTATGAAATAATCAACAATGAAGAAAGTATATACAGGAATAGGGTGAAGAGGTTCGCAAAGGAATTCCATGATAAACA